>PVJH01002037.1:0-181769 GCA_004026705.1 Nesogale talazaci
GCAGTGGTGGCGCCCTTAAGGTGTGCCTGGGCGGGGGCCTCCGGGATGGGGGAGGGGCTGGCCCACCGTTGTGCTGGTGACAGGAGTCCCTGGGGGTGGGGAGCGAGAGGTGTGGGTCTGCGTGGAGTGTCCCCTGGGCACCCTGGAGACCTTGGGGTGGGGAGGACTGGTCAGCGATTGCGCGCGCGGGCGCTGATTAACTGCGGGTCCCTGATCTCAGTGTCGCAGAGCGGTGCCCTGGATCCCGCCGGCACAAAGAACCCGCAGCGTCTGTGCAGGCGGCGTCTGTGCCCGCGTCCGTGGGGAGCGCGGGTGTGCGGGTAGCGCCTGCTCCTGGTTCAGAGGAGGCTCTGAGCGTTCCTGGAGTCACAAAACCCAATTTGAGAGCCCTACCCTTCCCCGTGTCACCCCCACTCACCGATCTCCAGGAGCTCCGGGCTTGGGCTTCCTATCTGGCGGCCATCTTCCCAGAGTCCTCCTATCCTTATTATTTCATTTGGGTCCATTGTAATTTCCCCTTTTTCATTCCTCATCTTTACTATTGAAATTTGTTCTTTGCTTTTTTGGTAAGCTTTGCCAGCAGTATTTGATTCTGTTTATCTTTTGGAGGAACCATCTTTTACCAGCATTACGTTTTCCCACAGTTTTCTTATTTTCCCTCTCTTGAATCTCAGGTCTGATTATTATTATTATTATTTCTTTTGTTTGGCTATTAGTAGGATTGTCCTGTGGACTCTGTTTTAGTTGATGTAAATCAATCAGCATATCAATCATAAGTCTAGCTTCCTTTTTATTTTCTTTTTTCTAGCTTCCTTTTTCTTGTGTGCATGTATTGCTATGAAGCTTTCTATAATTACTGCCTTTGCTGTGCCCCTTAAATTCTGGTATGCTGTGTTCTCATTCTGATTGGTTTTCAGAGATTTTCTAATTTCATCTCTTACCTGGGCCAGTACACACTCCTTTTGTAATAGAGTTATTTGTTCTCTAATTATTTACCTTTGTTTTCATCTTTCTTGTATTGTTTTTCAGCCTTATGGCACAGTGGTCTGAGACAGAGTATGATATCAATGGTATGATATCAATGTGTTTATATTTTTGCATATTAAATATCAGCATGTGGTCTATCTTTGAATATGGACCATGTGGGCTTAAAAATGTGTGTGTGTTTGTTTTTTTTTTTGGTATTTGGGTGGAGAGTTCTGTAAAGAGCTATCAGGTCATATCATCTAATTGTAATTTTTAGGTCTATGGATTCTTTGTTAGTTTCTTTCCCTGCAATCTATCTTTCTCAGAGACCTGTGTATTGAAGTCACCTACTATAATTGTTGAGCCTTTAATTAGTTTTTTTTTATCTTTGGGGGCATTTGATTGACATGTTCCAAGGGTCTCTTATTCAGAAAGGATATGTTTTAAATGCTTAGTGGTATATGTTCAACAGATCCCTTGAACATTATATAGTATTCTTTCTTTTCTCTTTTATGGTTTTCACTTTGAGGTTAGGATAGCAAACCTTGCTTTTTTTGAATTGCTGTTTGCTTTTGCTTGGTATGTTTTCCTCCATGTCATTGATCCTCAGACTATTTTTGTCTGTATTCTTGAGATATGTCTCCTGTAGGCAGCAGATTGAGGGGTTGTGTTTTCTAAGCCAGTCTCCTTGCCTCTGTCTCTTAAGGCCTAATTTCATTCCATTGATATCCAGGGTCATTACATCTATGTGTGGATTCTGTGATAGCATATTATACCTCTTTTTTGGGGGGTTTCCCTACCTTCATTTCTTATCCATGGGTTCTGCATGTGTGTATATGGTTCATTCTTTCCTCCCTTCCATCATTGAGCTAATGGTATCTTGGGGACTGTTTTCCCTTTTGATGGTCTCTGGCTGTGATTTTTCTGTGTGGCAGTCTTTTATTTGTGCCTGTTGAGTATTGTTCTTTTACCCATACAGGGTCAGCAAGAATCTTTTGTAGTTTTTGAGCTTGTTTTAATGTATTCTTTCAGTTTCTCCTTGTCCTGGAAGATCTCACTTCTCCATCAACCTTGATAGATTGTTTGCTGGATAGAGTACTATTGACTTTGGGCTATTTGACTTCAATTTTTTAGATATAATGTTCCACATTCCCCTCATCATTATAGTGTACACTGATAGGTCTGAGAATATTCTTATCTGCCTTATTTTAAATGTGACTGCTTGTTTCTCCTTAGCTGCGCTTGAGATGTTCTCCTTTTACTCAAAATTGGAGAATTTAACAATTATATATCTTAGTGACTTCTTCATGTGTTCTTTTTGTCTTCTGGGTGATTGCCTGATTTTCATTCATTAAGCTGGTGAAGTACTCCAAGAATTTCATCACTATTTTAATGTTGATTTCTTTGCATTTTTCCAGTTATCCAATTATTCTGATATTGGTTCTCTTCATAGCATTAGACATAGCTCTGAGGTTTTCTTCAGCTTCTGTAATGGAATTGTCTGACTTTTTTTCCCCACGTTTATTAATTTTTTTCTTGGCAGTCTTTTAATTCACTGGTTCCAGTTGGTCAGTGAAATCCATGAATTTGCTATTAGTTTTTGTTTTTCACCACCTTAACACGTGTACTTCCCTTTGGTGTGTAGTCTTTATGTCCTCTATCATTTCATCATTTTCTGTATTGCTTCCCTCATATCCTGCATAATTCTAAGCAGCGTTCTGAAGATTTCTGTCTGTGGAAGGTAAATGTCTGCCTTTTCTGTGAATGCCATTAAGTCCAGTTCATTTTCTGGCACTGGATTTTGCTTCTCTTTTTTTGTTGAAATTGTGAACATACCTTGGTACTTTTTTGTTGATTTATTGGAAGTATGTGTCATTTTCCCAGGAGTCATAGAGCCCTGGACTCTCTCTTTGGAAGGTTGGTGTTGGTGCTTCTGCAGGCTGTCTATAACCAACTTCCTTGAGGGGTTGTGTTTCACCTTTATGCCACTGGGGTTTCTCTCTCACCTTCACCTATGCTTGGTGCTGCAGCCACCCTCAGATCTCCATAGAGGCTATTTGTGGCTGTGATCACTGCAGTCTGAGCGAAAGTGTTGGCCCAGGTGCAGGGGCGCATAATTCAAGGATAGAGTAGGGATTGAATGGTCTGTCCTTGTTTAGGGATACTTCCCATAGGAGGGTTGGTGGGAAGGAGGGCCTAGCTACTTCTGTTAGCATTCACTTCCATTGCTTGGAGCTCTGAGGCAGGGTGGAAACCTTTGGGAGTGGACTGGCTGGTGGGTCTGCGAAGTGTGCTAAGGAACAGTGGAAGCCTCCAATGTATACCTGGTTGACCTGTGAGGCCTTGGCAGGGCAAGTACCTGGATTGCTGCAAAAGAAGTAGCTGGTGGAACCAAGTACTTGGGCATCACCTGCACTCGCTGGTGATGGAGTTGAAGTCGAATTCTGATTCAGAGAACTTCTGTGGAGTGTCTCAAGGATCAACCCACAGTCTCTATAGCACTACTTGGTCCCTAAGTCTCCTCACTCTCTGATCACTAGGGAGCTCCTTGTATGAGCTCCCTACCTGGTCACCATCTTCTCCCTCTCGTCATAGATTCTCCTTATCTTGAGTCGTGCTACTTTAGCTAATGAGGATTCCCAAGCCTCCACTCCCAAAGGCTTCACCGGACTCACGTTACCAGGGTTGAGTTCACTCCAAGAAATCAGCTCCCCTGGAATTACATTTCAATGCTCCTGGGACTAAATTGCACCATCTCCAACAAATTTCTGCTTCTTTAAGTATCTGACAATGCTTTGAAGCTATGCATAAAGTTTTCAATGGCTCATGTCTCTGAAGTGGATAGCCAAATTCTTCATCTTTTTCTTTTCTTAGTTAGGTCCCTGTATCAAGCCCAAAACTAACATTCCAGTTTATATTTTAAGAAATTATCTCCTAGAGGAATAGTCAATTGAGAAATCAAGTTTCCTTTCCACTTATTTTTCCCATGGAAGCCATTAAATACACAAGTATAAGTTTTGGTATATGAATCCCACAGAACAATCACCATGAAATATATCTATTACTGAATGAAGTCAAATCAAGACCAAATATTTGTAGTATTTTAATCAATGTCCTCCCACCCCAATAAAATAACAAATGAAATAAGAATATATTTTTGGTTGCTGAGCCCTGGTGGCAAAGTGGTTGTGCATGGGACTGCGACCCACTGGGATGGAGGTTCAATTCCAGCAGTGGCTCCACAGGAGTAAAGGCTGGGCCTCCTACTCCCACCATCAGAGGGCAGTGATGCCCCCAAAACAAAAACAAACAAACAAACACACAAAAAGAATACATTTTTTGAAACATTATGCTTTTCCATCCTGGGAAAGTAAATCAAGATTAACTTGTGAGCACAGAGGTTCAGAAATAGCCCCTCATTTCATTGAGAAGCTAAGAAAGGGTTGCTTGTCTCATGTTGTTCAAGTAGCATACCTCAACTTATATTGACTTCCCCAATCAAGAAAGAATAGACTTAAGAAAAGATGGAATTGGGGATTTTAATGTATATACTTAATGAAAATTAATAGAAAGATACTATATGATCCAAGTTATTTTCACGACATATGAGAGGAGAGTTTGCCATTGAAGGCATTTCCTAGCATATCTATCATCCCTAGAAGGATGTCATAATTGAGCTCTCTAGTTACTATAAGACACAGATAATATTCCAGTATTTACATATTTATTATAGCCCCTGCTTACAGACCACCATTGGCACTGACATTTGCAGTGTTTCTTCATCTGAGCTGAAATATTGCTCTGCTGAGCAGTTTTTTATTATTGGAATCTTCTAGGTCAATCAGCCTTCTAAAGATCCAATCATGTACTAATGGACAAATGGAATATTTTTGCTTGAGAGGCAGGTTTGGATTCTGGGGAGAAGTAGCCCAAGAATCTAAGTTTTCAGCAGGGGGATTTAGAAAATATGCTGTAGCAAGATTAAAGTATGATTAATTACTGAAATGGAAATTGGCAGATTCCATCAGGAGTAAGAATTCTCACTCAAATGATTAAGACAGAATAAGTGGATATGCAATCAATGAAATTGCTATTAAGCGGATGTTACTGCAGTCTGTATTTTAATCTAGAATATTGCAAAGTTTTGGAATCAAAGGCTTCTCTGGTATACCTTGTTGTTCCTGTGAATTACTTCAGGCTGATAAGGATTTGAAACCTGGCTCATATAACATGTAAAATGACAAATGGAAATGACTAACACCAATTCCATTAAGTCATTTCTGACTCATAAAAACACTTTTAAGGAAAAAAAACCCAAACACTGTAAGTCAGTGTAGAACTTCCACCCAACAAGATACAAAGACTATGTAATCTTTTTAATTTTTTAAAAATCATTTTATTGGGGGCTCATTCTTATCATAGTTCATCCATCCATGTGTCAAGTACATTCGTACATATGTTGCCATCACCATTTTTGACCATGTAGCTTTTATATACCAGCATTCATCTATCATGTTGCCCTAGGGTGATAGCTGTGTGTTGCTGTGATGCAGGAAGCTACGTATGTAAAAGTCATCAACAATTATTGTGATTCCAAAGCAAAATTTGGAATGTGGAAAATACTTCCTTGGTGACAGAAAGTTGGAAGTCACTTAATAAGGTATTGAAAAATCAATGACTTCTTCACTGCAAATAATTTTTCCAACAATATACGTTATAACCACACATGGGGATGCATGAGGTTGCAACAGATTGCAAGTTGGGCTTCTAACCTCAAGGTCATCAGGTTGAACCTATCAGCCACTTTGTGGAAGAAGAGGGAGACTTGCATCTCCTGCAAAGAATTACAGGTTTAGAATTCTAAGCTCCATGGGCAGTTATTTTTTGCCCTATAGAGATGATATGCATGAAGATTAATGAAATGATGGTGAGTCTGATTTTGCTTTGATTTTTGTAAAAATGGACCTCATCATATAGAACAGACAAGAATTAAATTGACTTCATATATGGGAAGGGACCATGGAGTAGCTCAATAATAGCACTGAAAACAAGGCCAGGGCCTGACGGTGGAACAGATCGCCCATGGCCATTTTCAAGGACAGGTTGAAGCATAGGAAAATTAAAACAATTTGAACACACTAAAAATATAATTTTTAGTGTATACCACCTGAGTTTAGAGGCTATATCAAGAATAGATTTGACGGATTGAACACTAATAACCAAACATCAAACCAACTTGAGATAGGAACAAGGTTATATGATATATGAAGAACGTAAAAGTACAGAAAATCAATAAAAGTCTACAAATGTCAAAAGAGAGACTGAAATTTGCCTGTAATCATAGAGAAACATAACAAGCAGGAGGAATTTTGAAGTAAAAGAGTTGAACAGAGATTTGCTAAGCATAGCTGGAGAAGATAAAGCAGAATATAATATTTTAATATGCAAAGAACTGGAGTTAGGAAGTTTCAAAGGAATAACATGTCCAACATTTTTCAAGGTGAAATAATGAAAGAAAAATAGAAACTCTGAGTTACAATAAGGATTTTAAGTGCAAAGTATTGAAAGATGCCAGCAGCATCAAAAAAAAAAAAAAGATTGAAGGACTACAGAGTAATTTTACCAAAAAGAATTAGTTGGCTTTTGTTAATTTCATCAGATAGAATATGATTCAAAATGATGGTATTAAAGGAAGAAGTTCATGATGCATTCAATTCATTTGTGGAAAACAAGGTTCCTGGAATTGATTGAATAAATATGTTTTAAAAAAAACTGATACATTCCTAAAAACACTTGTTACTCTTACGCGAAAACAGTTGGAAAGCAGCATCCTAGCCAATCAACTGGAAGAGATCCATATTTATGCTTATTTCAAGGCAAAGTTTTCTGATTATTAATTGATTTTTGCAATTTCTTCACATTTTGAGTCATGATCCATCAGCAAAAGAAGATCTTGAAGGCTAAACTACCATAGGCTTTACTCCATCCATGTCATTATTGATGACTCTACTGTGAGCTTTACTTCAGTCATATTTTTAGTGCCTTCCACCTTGAGGATTTATACCTTAGCATTATCTCCAACAATGTTCTGCTTCATTTCAAGATGTTTTCTATGTCTGAAAATGTTTCAACCATAAGGTTTCCAGTGGCCAATTCTTCAGAAGCGGATAGTCTATTCCTTCCTAGTCAATCCAATACTCAGGAAAGCAACAGTGAAGAGATCAAAGGACTCATTCTATTGGGTATATCTGCTGCACAAAACCTCTTCAAAGTGTAAAGCCTTTTCTAAGGTGCACCAGATCCAAGCCATGACATTCTTAGTTGTATCGTATGAATGTGAAAATTTTACAGTGAGT
This sequence comes from Nesogale talazaci, assembly GCA_004026705.1. Classification (NCBI taxonomy): domain Eukaryota; kingdom Metazoa; phylum Chordata; class Mammalia; order Afrosoricida; family Tenrecidae; genus Nesogale; species Nesogale talazaci. The sequence continues at coordinate 7,323 of PVJH01002037.1, forward strand.
AAGGAAGATAAAAAAAGAGTTGATGTGTTTGACTTATGGTGTCAGCACAGAATATTGAAAATATCATGGACTACCAAAAGTACAGACAAACATGTCTTTGAAGAACTGTAGTCATGAAGAATGCTTCTTAGAAGTAAGCATGGTATTCATAGAGGTCTAAATACAGGCATGTACATATGTAAATATGTTTTATATAACACTAGGGAAATGGATCTATGTACTTATATCTTTATGTTAAGTATTAAGCTAAGAGATGGACATTGGATCTTGACTCAAGTACTCCCTCAACACAAGAACACTTTGTTCTAACAATTCAGCATTCTGGGATGTTCACCTTCCCAATACAATCTCTGAAGACAAAATGAGTGCACAAGCAAACGTGGTGAAGAAAGTTGATGGTGCCCAGTTATTAAAAAGTATAGCCTCTGGGATCTACAGGGCTTGAAGATAAACAAGTGGCCATCTAACTGAGAAGCAACAAGGCTCACATGAAAGAAGCACACCAGCCTGTGTGATCATGAGGTGTCTACATGTACACTGATACTGATAAGAGTCCCCAACACAGGAAATTCAGGATAGATAAGCTTCTCAGGATGAGTAATGAGAATAGAGATACCAGGAAGATCAGGGGAGGGTGGGGGGCATGGGGGAATTGATCCCAACGGTCAATATAGAACTCAGTCCCAGGAGGACAAACAATAGAAAAGTGGGTGAACTGTGACAAAGGATGGTGTAAAATAGGAAAATAATAATCTATAATTTATCAAGGATTCATGAGAGTGGGCAGGGGAGAGAGTTGGAAAATGAGGTGCTGATATCAAGGGCTCAAGCAGAAAGAAAATGCTTTGAAAATGATGGCAACATATGTACAAATGTGTTTGACACATGGATTGTGATAAGAGATGTAAGTGCCCCCAAGAAAACTATTTGATCAAAAAAGAAGCAAAAATGGCAACACTTCATTTCAAGTACTTCATTTCAATGTATTGTCAAGAAAGACCAAACCATGGAAGAAAATATATCATGCTTGATCAAAAGAGGAGCAGAGACAAAGAGGAAAATCTTGCACAAGGTGCTTTGACACAGTGGTGACATCAATGGACTCCAACATAAGAACAAGTTTGAATGTGACACAAGACCAGGTGTTGTTCTATTCTGTTTTACATAGGGTTGTTGAGTCATATCCAACTCAATGTTACCAAAAAACAGCAAGGAAAGGTGGCCCAACAGCATGCAGATATGATCCACCATTAATAGCACACATGCAGGTAAACCTTTTCTGAAGGAAATTTAAAAACAGTGGCAGCAGTATATAAAAAGAAGCTTTCAGATGTTCAAACCTGATTAAGAACAGAACATGGGATTTTGAATATTATTGCTCATATCAAATGTATCTTGATTAAAAGCAGAGAGTACCAGAAATATATTTACTTGTGATTTAAGGACTATGCAGTGGCATTTGATTATGTAAATCATAGCGAACTATGGATATCATTGCAAAGAAGGGGTATTCCAGAACATTCAATTACATGTATGTGGAACCTATACATGGACCAAATACTGTCTGATTTAAAATCAGGAATATTTGCCTCTGAGTTATATTCTTTCACCATAATGTTCAGTCTGGATGCTGAGCAAATAATCAGACAGCCTGGACAATGAGAAGACAGATGTAACATCAAGATTAGAGGAGGTTCATTAATAATCTTCCATTTATAGATAACACACTGGTTATCAAAAACAAAGAGAACCTGAAGCACAGTCTTCAATATGGGTTACAACTCACTGAAAATAAAACAGAAATATGATTGAACCAAGAGACAACCTTAAGATATATGGATACAAGTTGGAAAGTTTCAAGGATTTCATTTTATGGAAGCAGAAGACAAGAAATGTATGACATTGAGCAAGTCAGTTGCACATGAGCAGTTTTAAGTGTTCAAGAGCAAAGGTGTTGATTTCAGGACTCAAGTGTACTTAATACAAACCATAGTATTTTCAATCATCTGATATACATGGGAAAGCTGAGCAATGAGTAAAAAAGATGTGAGATGGAATGATATATTTGAATAATGTTGTTGGCATAGAATAATGAAAGTACCACAGACTGCCAGATAAGCAAGCAAATCTATCTTGGAGGAAGTATTGAGGAGGATAGCAAGATTTCATTTCATATTCTTTGGACATGGTATTAGGGGGATCATTCCCTGGGAAAAGACATAATTTTTGGTAAAGTAGAGGATCATTGAAAAAGAGGAAAAGCTTGGGGACCTAAAGCCCAGCAATAGGTGAAGCGACATATTCTTAGAGAGGGATGGCAGGGAGGAGATTAGCCAATCAAGATACAGTGTAGCAACAATGAAATATGCAACTTTCCTCTAGTCCTTGAATGCTTCCTCCCCTCCCACTATCATGATCCCAATTCCACCTTACATATCCAGCTAGACCAGGATAGGAGCCGGAAATATGGGGAATTCAGGACAGATGATCCCTTTAGGACCAGTGGTGGGAGTGGTGATAACAGGAGGGAACAGGGAAGTAGTACAAAGAGGAACCAATTGCAGGGATCTACATATAATCTCCTCCCTGGGGTATAAACAATGGGGACGCAAGTGAAGGGACACATCAGACAGTGTAGGATATGACAAAATGATGACAATGTGCAAATTACTAATGGTTCATGGGGGAGGGGGAATATGGGGAGCTGATACCAGGGGCCTAAGTAGAAGGAAGATCGTTCAAGACTGATGATGGCAACAAATGGGCAAATGTGGTCCGCATACTATTGATGTATGTATTGATCATGATAAGAGTTGCATGAGACCCCAATAAAATGATTTTTAAAAGGAAAAGAAAAAGAGGGAGAGTTTTAAGGTGATGGATGTACCTAGTGACTGCAACAAAGAGCTCAAACATAACCCTTGAGAAGATGGTTCAGGCCAGGACAATGTCTTGCTTCGTTGTACAGAGAGACACTACAAGTCAGAACTGATGCAAAAGCATCAAAGGACACCAGTGACAACATTTACCAGAGCAGACCATCACATCTTTTGCCCACATTGCAGCTTGAAAGGATGAACTGCTGACCTTTTGGTCCAAGATGTAAACAATTGCATCACGAAGGCCCCTTCAAGCACAATATTTTCTTCAATTTCAGAAAAGCAACTAAGACTTGCTTAAGCTTAACTAGGTTATTTGGTCATTTACTGAGAATATTATCTACAGGAAGACCTCAGTCAGCGAAAACCAAAGCTAACTGAAATCTTCAATTAATCATAATTCATTTTATTTCCACTTTTACGAAAAATAGGTCAATCATAACAAATCAAGCAGAGATCAAAGATTCAGATAAAACCCCTACAACTTTCAGAATTCACAGTACATTTATTAAATCATCAAAAAAAGACTGCTGTATGCCAAATTATATTCACTCTCAGCCAACATTTCCTAACACATTTTGAATGATTTTCAACAAGCGAAGAAACAAAATGTTTTTGTGTTAATGACTATATTAGTGAGGACCCTCTTGGATACAAGTGACAGAAAACTCAGCCCAAATTGGCTCACTTCCCTGAACTCTACATAAATTGAGAACAGTTGGATTCAGTTCATCAGGATACAGCCTCTATATTTTGGCTCAGGATTTAGTCATTTGGCTTCATTCTCAGACTTCAAATTGTGCAAACTGGCTGCCATCAGCCCCATAGCCACCTTCTCCCAGGTTCAACTCCAAAGGAAGAGTGATTATCTCTTTCTCAGCAGTTAAAACAGTCCCAGGTACTATCTGATTGGCTCAAAATGAGTCTCCAGCACAACAGAGTCTGACTCTGATTGGGCAGGTGTACGACAGCAAAGCACTGAATTCCCACTCTAATCATGATTAGTCACTTGGCTATCCCAAAAACTCTTCACCACATGGACTTGGATTGTATAGATATGTTTAATCCACGTTTTGCTAAGATCTACCTCATGCTGAATAATCAATAAATTTTGGAATTTTATTAAGTGAAAATTAAAAAAAATATTTGGGGAAAATGATTCATTTTCACTTGGCAACATGGACTTAAATAGGAATAAATATAAGATGGTAGTTGTATAGAATGAGAATCCTATTTCTTGAAGTTTTTTCCAAGGTAGACCAAGAGCTTAAATTGCTCTGTGAAGAAATGGGTCAAGGAAACAATGAGTTCCAACTGCCTCTCATACATTCAACAGAATGGCAACCATATTTATAGCTTTGAGCATGCACTGAGTAATAAAGACAGATTTACTTGATTATAAATGTCTCCAAAATTTACCTGGTTAAAGAATTGTCACTTAAAAGGAAGTGGGTTAGAGTTTTACTGACAAACAGCTACCTATATATGACTATCGGAATGGTTGTCATAGATGGGGAAAAATAGGTTGTTTTTTTTTAATCTTCAGACAACAGAAATATTCTTGAGTATAGGACTGGTAAAACCAATTATTTAACATCAGAAAACAATAAAACAGTAATAACCATAAACTATATTTCATGACATGAAAATATATTTAGAGTATATGATACATGTAAAGTAGCTTATAAAACAGATGTCTATTGTCTCACTTTAACTTTTATAAAAATAGATATGTAAGTATATAAAATACCCTTGACCCATGTTATGGTATTTTCAATTGCCTCACATGCTTGTGAAAGTTGGACATTGAATGAGGAAAATGGAATTATTTGGATTATGGTGTTGGTTGAGAATATTGAAAGTGTTTCAAGGAATTATGCTTAGAGTAATTTTATCACGATGTTATTGTTACACTATACAAGTTATGCACTTTGCCTCATTAATATATAAAGCTGTACTTTGGAAATAAAATTTGCCCTTGGATCATCAAAATAAAAAAAGAATAATGAAAGTCAGAAGTCAAGAATAATTTATTGTCAGAACAATTTGTCATGAAGAAGTATAGGCCAAGTACTCATGAAAATGGCAAGACATATCATCAGGATGGACTAGATTCTTGAAAAGGACACAAGCCTTGCTAAAAATAGATCAGGAAAAAAGAGATCAATTGGCTCAGTGTCTATAACAGGGGTGCTCAATATGTCAGTCGCGATCGGAGGGTGGGTAGATCACATGGCATTAAAAATTAGACTTAAACTAAGGCCTGAGCCCCAGTGGTGTAGTGGTTGTGCGCGGTACTGCGGCCCACTGGGATGGAGGTTCGATTCCAGCTCCACAGAGCAAAGGCTGGGCCTCCTACTCCCACCACCTGAGGGCAGTGATGCCAAAAAAAAAAAATTAGGTGTAAACCTATCATCAATCCTGTCAATCAATTGATACCCAGCAGAGCCAATGGATGCAAACTTAGTGTCAAACACATGCACAAACAATTGTGCTAAATGCAGCAAAACTGACAAGCGAAGTTATTACCAATTTTTAGGTATTGGCTTTTTCCTCTTAAATCTAAGAAAGGGTATTAAAATGAGTGGGAGAGCTGGACCAAGTAGGAAGACATAAACAGATCACTTTCATATGGAATGGGAGATTTTGACACTACAGGTCAACACTCAGCTGAAGTCCAGAGCACATGAATAGTTCTGGAATTTACTCACAGAGGTAAAGTACTCCATCATGAGAAAATGTGCTACCTCCTTGACTGCATTATTTGGTTCGACTTATATATGTGAGTCAGCCTTTTCCCACATTAAGTTCCACCATGACTGATGGTCATTTGGAAGTGGTCTTGAGTCTGGCTGTCAGCAGCTACTCTCCAGACTATGCATCCCTGGTTCATTCCATTCAGTGCAAGTCATCAGTCAACTCAGGTAATGACAAAAATGTACATAATTAATTGTGCTGTGTTGCGCAATATGGACTCATGCAGCTATGCAAGGTACATAAACATATATTGCACTTATAATGAATACTCAATCCATTTATGCATAAATGTAATAAATAAAAATAAATACATGTTTTGCATTTTTGTAGTCTTGTAGTTCATTTTATGAGTAGCTCACATGCTAACAAGGTGTAAACACCCCTGATCTATAACAATGGGCTCAAACATAGGATGGTACAGGACTGAATGGTGTTTACGTCTGTTGTACTATAGGGGAGTGATGAGCCACGACTGATTAATGGCATCCGACAATGCAGTGAGAGTATACTTATATACAAATATAACAATCTTAAAAGTTAGCCCAAAGAAAACATCTTTTAGTGATGGTAGTTATGGTAATTTAAAAAATTTCTTTTTTGAACCTTATTGTATTTTCTGGAGTGTGTGTGTGTGTGTGTGTGTGTGTGTATTCTCTTTTCTGGTCATGAGCTTGTATTGCTTTTATAATTTTTTTCAAGAGCTCTTTTAATTTGTCCCAATAGTTGCACACTAGTAATTATTATTGTACTACTCTTCATGCCTTTACCTTTTCTAATTTGAACATAAGTTGATGCACTTTTAACTCCACGTACAATTTCACACTCATAAGCCTTTATTCTTTTCTGGAAAAGAAAACTACTTCTAGGTGCTACAGAATTCAAAAAGAAAGGCTTCTAGGCAGAGCACTTCAAAAAGTCCTCAACCGATTCATATTTCAGCTGCCTTGGTAGCAGATTTCAATAAGGCACATGAATCAGGACAACTTGACATTAACTTCAGTCCAATAGAGATGTCAAAAGAATAGGGTGAAATTAGGAGCAGAAAAATAACAAAGTGATGGGATATCATCAAATCACAGCAGAGATCATAATAGCACTTGACACTATCAAGCCAATGAAGCTGATGGAATGACTTTTATTTCAGGAATGAAGGGGTGGTGGCAGGGAAGGACTTTCTGGACAGAGGAATGATAGAATCACTGACAGAATACCTTCAAATGGAGCTCGAAGGGCAGGGCAGGCATGTACTGTGCATTCTCAAGGCCAGGTTCAGAAACTGGCAAGGCTGGTGGTGTTTACCTTTAGGGGAAGGAGCAGAGGTCAGTTCGTTGGTCATCTGTTATTTCAGAAGGTTTCAGAGACATTAGAAGCTTCTCCTCCAGACCCCTACTCCCTCCTCTGTATGATATAATTATACCTGAATAAAGAAAGAATTAATTCTCAGGTATGAGAGACAGATAGACACCTGCATGGACACTGCTCTGTCCTTCCCAAAGGCAAAGAAAATAACAAAAATCTCTCGATGAGGCAGAGTCATACCCAGAGTCTGGTAGGTGTTGCTCTTATTTATCTTTCCACAGTGATCTGGTGGCATAAACTGGGTAAGTGAGTGATGAAAGGTCCTTTCCCTTTTGATACTTATTAGGACTATTTTTAGGCATATAGCAAAATTGTAAGAATAATACAATGAACACTCATGTAGTCATCTTCTGAATTCAATCATTATTCAGATCTTGATCTATTTGCTTTTCCTATCTACATATTCAATCTTTCTCTGTGTATCTTTCTGAACGATTTAAAATCGGTTGAAGACATCATGACATTTTATGGATAAACACCTCACTAGGCAGCTCTTAAAATTAAATTATCTTCCTTGGCAAGCATAAGCCTATTTACATATGAAATAAAATTAATTTTTAAAACCTTGTATCACATAATCTTCATTCTTATGAAATTTTAAAGTTTCTTTTTAAAAGTTTTTTAAAATGAGACTCTATCTTTTAAAAAATCAGGATCCAATAAGATTTCTTACTCTGTGTTTAGTCATATTTCTCAGTCTATTTGAATTTAGAAGAGCTCTCTGCCTTAAAACACACACACACAAAACAAAAAAACAAACAAAACTGTGAATTGAACTTTCTGATGAGTCTGACCAATTGTCTTGTAGAATGTTCCACATTTTGAATTTGTCTTTTGGATAACTAAAAATACATTGAGATGTTTTTCTCTCACTGTGTCTCGTGTTGGCTGCCTAAAGAATGAATTAAATTCAGACTCAATAATTTTACAAAACGATAAAACATTCCCTAGTATTAGGACACACATAATTGCTGGTGCCAGTTTGATCATTTAAGCTAGAGTTAAAATTATTTCATTGTAAAATGCATTGCCTTTATCATTAGCATGGAATCGAAAGAGTTACAGATTAGCCTGGTGCAACTCTCCTACTCCAAAAGGTATAGCATCTATGCGATCAGCGTGTCACTAGGAATGGCAAAAGTAGCTTTCTAAGTGTATCATTCATTAAGCGTTGTCTAGATGATAGACTTGGGAATTGAAGAATATAACAGAACCTAATTTTTTTGATCAAAAAAAAATGTGGCATTCAACATTCACAATATCCCCCATATAATTTATAACTGCTGAAAGGAAAACATGAGACTTACTCTGAAGGAAATGAATCAGGAGAGAACAAGATCTTGAATGACCAAGTAATAGAATTAGCAGACAAGGTTTTTAATGCACGACTCTAATGATACTCATAGTCAAAAAGAAAAAATTTGAGGAACGAAGAGGGAATTTTAGCCTAGAAACAATAAGGAAATGGTTTGGGGACCACACCTGATTTCCTTCTGCTTCAGTAGCTTCAGTAGCATGAGCACACAGCAGAGAGCAGAGATGCCTTCATCCTTCCTTACTCCTCGCCTCCATTCTTACTTCATTCCTCTCTACCCTGTTCTGCACTAATTTCCCTTCCTAAGTCATTCTAATCCTATGTCAGTTTCAAGAACCTATTGCAATAGCCAAAATACAAGGCAGGGACCACAGACAGTACTCATGGCTCTGGGAGCTTATTTGGAAAGTGATCCGGTTATCACAAGTTAAAACACTAAGAATAAAATTCTTTTGTCACAGCAATGCCTCTGCTCAGCCATGTGCCATCCCTAAAATTGTTCCTGTTCCGGAACTCATCCTTGCAGCCACTGTGTCAGTCAAACTGCTTGAGGCTCTTCTTCTTCTTTGCTGCCCTCTACTTTACCAAATATGATGTTCTTCTCCAGCAACTGGTCTCTCCTGACAACGTGGAAGATGAAGTCTCCCCATATTTGTCTCTAAGGAGTACTCTGGCTGTACTTTTTCCAGAACAGAGTTCTTTGTCCTTTTGAAAATCTTTAGTACTTTCAAAATTGCCTTCCGGCATTGCAATACATCTATCTTAGAGAGTTTGAAAACTCCTACTTAATCAAGGGGCAGTTTGGACCACACCCTGACCCTGTTGGCTGCCACAGGGTGACAAGCAGTACTATACTTCCATAGGTAACCGTTCCCTTATAAAATGACCAGATTTTAAGCAGGACACCATTGACTGGGGGGAGGGGGGGAATTTTTGATTAAAAATTTGGTCTATATGGAGCAACAAAAACGTTCATGGAATGCAAAAATAGTATTGTAATATATTTATTTAATTTTAAAACACCACAGGATGTAGGACAAATTGTTAAAAAGCAGGACGTCTGGTCACCTTAAACTTCCCATCTCTCGAATTGACTCCTGGACTATACTTTGAGTTTTTTGCACTTAATTATTGGGAAGAATAGTCCCTGTTCAAGGTATCTCCCCACTAAAAAGAACTCTGTCTTGACTCAAATAAAAGAATCCCTTTTTATCTATAAACATTAAAATATGGTTAATAAGCGTTAAAATTTACATCAATAAAAATTGGATAAACATTTCAATAAACATTTTAAAAATTAATGTTTATAATTTTAAAGGTTTTTTAAAGAGGAAGAACAGTGAAATAGAGAATGACCTTTAATAAGTTGCATTGACCTGGCAGAGGTAACAATGGCTCAATTGTGAACATGTGGCAAGACCCAGCAGTGTTTCAATCTATTGTAGCTATGTTCTCTATGAAACAGAACTGACTAGAAAACATCTGTTAGTCAAGATGGACTAGAGAAACAAATTCACAAGCATATATATATATATGAAAAGCTATATATACAAGTGTAACTGTACATCAAGAAAACATCCCAACCTGGTCCAGTACTAAGTTCAATATTAATCCACATGTCTGATACCAATCTGTAAAATCCTCTTCAGACTCAAAAAGCACAGTCCATGACATCAAATGCATGATGAGCACAGGCCAGTGTGTAGAAAATCGTTGGATCCAGTGGCCTCGTAAGCATCTCAGCACTGGCAGGGACCTTTCTGTGTCTTCTGGAACATCTCAGCATTGGCAGGAGTCTCTACCAGTTTTTCCAGCTTCAGCGGTCTGGTTGCATCCATGTGGCTTGTCCATCTCAGGGCACTAGGGTAGTTTCACGTGTCTTCTCCTCAGGGATGTCTCACCAGGAGCCAGCCTTGTGTCTTCTCAGTAGAGCCTCTCCAAGGGACTGAGTGTCTCCTGCTTCCAAGAAGGAAGTACCAATTTTCTCAGAATTCTCAGGGGAAGGCCAGGCCCACACAGAGATCTCATTGGCTATCTCTAGACTGAGGCTAGATTCCACCCCTACACTACTATAAATCCTTAAACTGACACCAGATTAGGTGACTTCCACAGCACCTATCCACAACAACAATAAATATATAACTCCAGGACTCAAAGGATATACATGTTTTTATTAATCTATCATGTGATTTGCAATATTATTTGCTGTTTATAGTAGCAGATCATGCTTTTAAAATATACATTTTCATACCTATTGTCATATAATTTCACAGTCAACATTCTGGAAAAATCATTTTAAAAGCACATCTAAGTGTCAGCTATTCACACTGATTTCAGCTCTGAAAGGATTAGCTGCTACATATAAAAAAGAACTTATTCCTCCAAATCCTAATATAAGCTTCTTGGTGGGGGCAGGGTAGGATGAAGGTAACAATTGTATACAGAGCCCAAAGAGGTCTACAACAAGGTGATATATTTCTGCCCTCCAAATATGATTTTCTCAACTAAAGTTCTCAGATTGACATGGCTTTTGCTGCAAGTTTATCTTACAAAATAAGGAGAGATTGACTTCTAGGGAGCCAACTCTCTAGTGTTAAGCCAAGTAGCCTGCCCCAGCACCTACTCCAATCCTAGCCTTCTGGAGTTTACAGGTCTGACAATCTTTTCCCAAAGAGATTAAAGCCAAGAAGATCATATGGGACAGATCTCTGTAACACATGGGATTTCCAGGAGTCATAATAAACTCAGGGGCTGGGACAAGCCCTGGTGGTGTAGTGGTTGAGTGTGGGACTGCGGCCCATGCGCTTGGCGGTTCAAATCCAGCAGTGGTTCTCCAGGAGCAAGGCTGAGGAGCTCCCATGACCACCAGAGAGCAGTGATGTCCCCCGCCCCCCAAATAACATAAACTCAGGGGGCTGGCTTTTATTGATTATGAAGATCTCTGGGTGTTATGAAAGGTTAAGCCCTAGACTAGCTAAAAGGTGGTTCAAGTTACACTGGGTAACTCAAAAGTTTAAAAAAAAAAAAGGCGATTGACTTCTGCAAGAGTATAGCCATAAAACCCTAGGGAGCATGTTTTTTCTTTGCACAATAGGGTTCTCATGCAAAGAAATCAACTTACTATCAAGGAGAAGCAATAATCCTTATGTTGTGGTGACGCATCACCCTGCCTTCCTAGCTGCCACTGGATGTGTTCAAATCCCAATCTTTAATTGTTTGTCAAGCACTTAGCCCATTGAACTATCTAAGGGCCTAACACCATGCTATCATAAAGTATTTCTATGTTAATGAGATTTTTAAACAGTTATATTGGGATACCATCCGTATATCATACAACACAATAATTCAGTCACATTGTTGTTAAGTATTATTGGGTCCATTTTAACTCAATGGCTCTTTATGACAAAGTAGACCTAATTAGGTGATTTTCTAGGCTATACTCTTTGACAGGAGCTAGTTGTGAGTTCTTTCTCTCTCCTTTTTTTTTTGGGGGGGGGGCATCAATGCTCTCCAGTGGTGGGAGTAGGAGGCCCAGCCCCACTGCTGGAACTGAACCTCCGTCCCAGTGGGCCGCGGTCCTGTGCATAACCACTACGCCACCGGGGCTCAGCCCGAGTTCTTTCTCTTTAGAGCTGCTTAGTGGGTGTAAGCTTCCAATCTTTTGATTAAGAGCCAAGTGCTTAACCATTGAGCTAGCAGCACTCAACTTCCCCAAATGGGTGCTTTGGAATCTACTCACTCTATTCTATCTACTTCACTCCCAGGACATGAATAACATTCATCAGTCCTACAACTGTCAATTGCATTCATCATTCCTACAATTAAATTAATCATTTCTATAACTGTCAGATTAAAAAAGTGACAAAAAGCTTGACTAGACATTTATACATGGATACCTTTATGGAAACTTGAGAACAATCACACCTTCAAGACACTTCATTGTGCTCATGCGGAACCCATACACGGATCATGAGGCTGTTGTATGAACAGAACAAAGGAATATTGTATGGTTTTAAAATCAGAGATGTGTGTAAAAGTTATAGTCTTTCACCATATTTATCCAATATGCATGTTGAGTGAATCATCAGGGAAGCTAGATTATTTACAGAACAGGGGGCATCAGGATTGGAGGCAGGCTTATTAACAATCGTCAATATGCAAATGACACAATCTTTCTTGGTGAAAGTGAGGCAGACTTGATGCACTTGATAATGATAATCAAGGGTTGCAGTCTTCAGGAAGGGTTGTACCACAGTGTAAAGAAATCCTCACAGCTGGACCAATAGGTAGCACCATGATAACCAGAGGAAAGATGGAAATTGATAAGGATTTAGTCTTGCTTGCTTATGGAAGCAGCTGTCAGAGATCAAATGACAGACTGCCTAGGCAAGTCTGTTGCATAAGACCTCTTTAAAGTGTTGAAATGCAAGGGCATCATATTGCAGACAAAAGGTGAACCTGAATCAAGTCATAGTATTTTCAATTACCTTAAATGCATGTGAAGGTTGGACATTGAATAAGGCGGACCAAAGAAACATCAATGCACTGGAATATCATGTTGATGAAAATATGAAAGTAGCATGGACCGCCAAATGAACAAATAGATACATAGGTCTAGGGAGGAGTATAGCCAGAATGCTCCTCAGAGGTGAGGATGGTGAGACATAGTCTCACATACTTGGGACATGTTGTCAGAAGAGACCAGTCCCTGGAGAAGGACATATGCTTGGTAAAGGGGAAGGGAAGACCCCCTAATGTGAGGATTGACTCTGTGGCTGCAACAATGAGGTCAATCCTGGGAATAATTGTGAGACAGGTGCAGGTCTGGATAGTGTTTCATAGGGTAATAGATAGGATTGATATGAGTCAAAACTGATTTGATGCCACCTAAAAGTGACACAGTTATGTACATATGTGTAGGCAACAGTACATGAAATGGTACTCTGGCTAATTGGTTTTCTAAACCAAATCAAACTCATTGACATCGAGTCAATTCTGAATCTACAAAATTGCCCCATCAGTTTTTCAAGACTGTTAGTCCTCAGGGTAGAACCCTACCACATCATTTATTCTCCATTGGGATAATGGGTAGGTACAAATTACTCACCTTCGGGTAAGAAGCCAAATGCATTGGCCACTGCACAAGAATGACTCCAATTCATTATTAGGAAAATGCAATTTAATTTTAAGTCACAATGAGACATTGCTTTATAATCATGAGGATAATTACTTCTATAAGTGGAATAAAACAGATATGAAGAATTTGAGGGCTGAGTTCCAGTGGCGTAGTGGTTGTGCGCGAGACTGCGACCCACTGGGATGGAGGTTCGATTCCAGCTCCACGGAGCAAAGGCTGGGCCTCCTACTCCCACCACCTGAGGGCAGTGATGCCCCCCCCCCAAAAAAAAAGAATTTGAAAGTCTTGTCTATTACTATCAGGAATACAGAATGGTATGACTTCAGTATAAAAGAGTCTTTAATGATTTCACCCCAAGTGAAAGAATAACCATATGACTCAGCATTGCCAATTCTGGCCATGAACTGAAAATAATTGAAAGCAGGATCTCAAATAGATACTTAGATACCCATACTCATTGCAGTGACTTTCATCGTAGGTTAAAGACTGAGACAACCCAGAATGGCTAAAATATACATATGCAAAATATTATTCATCCAGAAAAATGAAGTCCAGAGACATGTTACAATAAGTGGACCTAGAAAACATTCTGCTGCCTGAAACAGACCAGACTTAAAAGGACAAAAATGTGTAAAACACTGTAAGAAGTAGCTAATGTAGGCAAATGTAATTTGTGATCACCAGGCCTGAGATAGAAGAATAGGGAGGGGATTGTTTAATAGGTACAGAACTTATGTTTGGGATGATGAAACAATATTTCAAAGTAAATGATGGTATTGGTTTAACACACACAGATTCTTACAAGCTAGCTATACAAAAAGTAAATTCATCCCTTCAGGTAAAGTTAAATGTTTCCCTCTATTCAAGGGAATCACAGAACATTTTTTCTCTTGGCTACCAGTAACCTCAGAAATATATTGAGTGTCAATTATAATAATTAACCCATTGCCCAAGCTAAATGTCTAGATGTTTCCTGATCCCATTTTCCTCTATCATGTTCCATTTTATTTGAATTGTCTTATTTTATGCTTGTTAGTTGTGTCACTCAAATAAAATATTTTATGGAAGTAGGCAATATATGCACCATTAGAAAACAATTACAAAGTAGAATATACAGTGCTTTGCTTTAGGACAAATGCACTCCAGAGGCTTCATACATTTGGCAATTAGCATCCAGCAGGTTTAGCACCCATTTGCCACCTGCTCAACTCTCTTCACTTTTTGCTGAAGAACACTGCACTGACACATGTTAGTGGTAAAAAGGAAGGTCTTGGTTTTCCTTGTGAGTGTGAACTAGACACTAATGGAGCAGAGTAAAAGGACCCTGCCTTCAAGAAGATTGCCATCTCTTGCGGTGAAAGATAAGACATTTACACAAAATAATTAAGAATGAACACTGGCTAGTGTAAGTTACATGTCAAAAGGCATAGGTCAGGAAATTAGAGAGGGAATTTTCTAACTGGTTTGCATCCATGAAGACTTGTGTGCAGCTCCCGTGGTGGAAGATTTGTCAACTTCATCTCAAATGCCAATATGGCTACCCATGGGGGACTAGTTTGGGCAGCACTTCCAGACTAACACAGACTAGGAGGAAAGATCTAGTGATCTATTTTTTTAATCATCTAAAGAAAGTCTTATAGGCCCAAGAGTATCGAATAATTACTATGTTAATTCTCTTTTTTTGCTTCTTGATGATGTATTAGTTTAGCAGGCATGGTTTTGCCTTTGTGAATGAGTCTAATTGAGAGTTTTGCTTTATCCCCAACCCTTGTGGTTTGTGTAAATACTGTCCATTACTTAAGATTTTATTTTTTGTTATTTTTTGGGGGGCATCACTGCCCTCTGGTGATCATGGGAGCTACCCAGCCTTGTTCCTCGAGAGCTGCTGCTGGATTCAAACAGCCAAGCCAATGGGCCACAGTCAGTCCCACACTTAACCACTACACCACTGGGGCTCAGCCTCGTTGCTTAAGATTTTAATCTGTATAAGTCAATAATTCATTTCATATTTCAGTCTGAAAAGCCAGGCTATACAGGTATATTCCCTTTCTTTAACAATGTTGTAAGTGCTATACCATTGACTAAAGTGAGGAGGACTTGAACTCCTTGCTGATGAAGATCAAGGGTCACAGCATCCCATGTGAATTACATATCAATGTAAAGAACATTAAAATCATCAAAATGGACCAACAAGTAACATCATCATTAATGGAAAAAAGATTGAAACTGTGAAGGGTTTCCTCTTGCTTGTATCCAGAGTCAATTTGCATGGAAGCAAGTAAGAGCTCAAAAGACATGTAATATTAGGTGAATCTGCTGCACACGACCTCTTTAGACTATTGAACTACTTTCAGGATTAAGGTGTACCTCACCCAAGCAATGGTATTTTCAATTGCCTCATATGCATATAAAAGTTGGACATCAAGTAAAGAAGTCTGGAGAAAAAATTATGTGTTTGAATCATGGTGTTGAAGAAGATTATAGTGAAAATACCTGGAACTGTCAGGACAAACACATCTGTCTTGGAAGAAGTACACTCAGCATGCTCTTCAGAGGTAAGGGTGGGAAGCCTTCATCTTACATACTTTGGACGTGTTGTCAGGAGAAGCCTGTCCCTGGAGAAGGACATCATGTTGGGTAAAGTAGAGAGGCACTGCAAAAGGTGCTCATCAAGATGGATAGACACAGTGGCTACAGCAATAGGTGCAGGCACAGGAACAACTGTGGGAATGACAAGGAGTGGGCAGTGTCTCTTTCCTTCCACTGTGCCCAGGGTCATTATGGGTCAGCATGAACCCAATAACACCCAGCAACAACAACAACAATCACGAGGGTTACCTCATGCCCTAGAGGAATTATTTATACTATCCTCACTCATAAATTGATAATAAAGTCTCTAAAGTGAATCAGAGACATATATGAACTATAGGTATATACATGCATTTGGTTCTCACACTTAATCACAGCCACAATCTAAGAAAAAAAATGTCCTTCTGGCATGGCTTTACTCAGTATTTGTCCTCATGGAGAGATCCCTGAAGATGCAGGTGCTGTAGCAATGTGTGGCAAAGCAACCAGATGACACTTGGCTATCTGAAAGAGTAATGACTGGGGTCTTAAAAAGCTGTCTCCAAACAAGCCGCCAGGTAAATGAGGTGTCAACCCAGTCCACATGGAAGTAGCACATCAACCTCTGGGATCCCAAAATTGGAAATAATAAAATAAAAATCCCAAAAAGGACGAGTAGGAAAACACAAATTGTGAACATCCAATTTGCAGAAAGCAATGGATGACAGTGGAAGCCCCAAACCCATTTGCTGGGTCCACACGTGGATTAAGTCTTTAGTGAAACCTCTCTGTAATGCCTTGGCTCTCAGACAAGAGAATACTGTAAAGTCTATTGTGACAGATGTAATTAGGTCAAAAGCATAATCATGGTGAGCATCAGGCAACATTTCCGTGCATTTTACACGAGGCTGCTGTGAGCCAAAGTCAACTCAAGACCAGGGAAACCATAGATATCACCATAAAACTCTGTAAGAGTTGCTGTCTGGATGCTCTGTTTTCACCAAACTCACTCCCCAGCTACCCCATTGTTCATCCTTATTACATCCCACCTCATTTCTTATTACAAAGTGATTCCACCAGAAATCTATGGTTATGTTTGCAGGACAATCTCATTTCTGCCTGTGACACTCTTCGTGCCCTGAGCAAATGGACTTTTTATCCGTTGTGTGTGATGAGCAATTTCTAAGGCACATTTTTACAGGCCAGCCTTCTTTTACTTGTGCCCTTATCTTGTATTGTGGGATATATTTTGCCAGCCATAAACTCACTGGATTCTCTGGAGTCAAAAGAAAATATACACACCTTTTTTGGTGTTGTTCCCCCCCCCCTTGCCTCCAATAATAGGTGTGCAAATAGAGAAAGAGCACCACCTCGCACTCCCAATCTGATTGATGCTCACCTTCACTGCCACTTACGTGGCTTTGAAACAAGAATCTCCTTATGTCCCCTTCTAATATGATTCTTCAAACATCTTTCCTGCTTTCCTTTTAGGAGGAAAATGTTCACTTTCATTTCATTTGTATTCTCTTATTTAGGTAGAAGAATTTTAAGTAAGACATGCTTGATCCATTCCATTGTCTGGTGAGCAACATCAGTGTGGAAAATATCTTCCTTTCTCTTCAAGCAGGAGAATAAAACATCTAGAGAGAGAGAGAGAAAGCCTTGTTCACTTCTCAGTGTAGGGAAGATCAAAACAAACAAACAAACAAAAGAATCAATGTCATCCAGCCAATTCTGACTCATAGAGGCCCTATAGGATGTGTCAAACTTCCCTGGAGGTTTTCCAAGCCTCAGAGCAGCCAGCGGTGTGAACTGCTGACCTTGCAGTTAAGCAGCCCAATGAATAACCCACTAAGGCAGCAGTACCATATTTCTTAAGGTAGTAGCACTTGGTGTGCTGGAAACCCCTACAAACATATGAGACAGTAGTGTTTTATTATCACTATGAGAACAGTGCTGACAGGTGCCACCAGGGTTTTTCTGCGGAAGACCAGAGGGAAATTTTTAATTAATTTTGATGGGAAGAGTTTTGTTAAAAAATGTACTTCTGTTAGACACAAACACTGTTGTCATCCATTCACATTTTTGTTAAGCCTCAGTTGGATGGCATTTTACTCGGCAATAATTGAGCAAATTATGACAAATGGTATTTTTTATATAACATACCAATGAATGTGGAATTACACATTTTTGAGCCAAAGTGTTTTTGACATGTGCAAAGCAAGAAAGATATTTACTTCTTTGGCTTTAGTGACTCAGGCTGCTAAGAAAAAGGCAGTGGATCAAACATCCCTCTCCCAGCTGCTTCAGCGTAGAATGATGAGGCTGTCCTCTTGGGTAAAAGTGGCAGCTTTGGCAATCCCATGAATGATGGGTTAGAACTTCTGTCCTTGTGTTAGCAGATCAATCTGTAACCCACTTCAGAGTTCCTTGGTCTTCTCAATGGAAGGTAAGGGTTTGACCCACAAATGCTCAGTGCTCTTACTATATTGTAGTTCCCAGAGCATTCTTTACTTATTTCAAACCAATTTATTGGGAACTAATACAAATACATAATATAAGGCCTAATGCAAATAACATATGATTCCATAATTCAATTACATCAAGCAGCTTTGTACAATTGCTGCAATCAATTTCAAAGCATTCTCTTCCTTCTTGAACTCCTTGCCATCAGCTCCCCTTTACCCTAAACCTAAGTTCTAATTATTAATTGATGTTTTCAGCTGTTTCTTCTCACCTTTTAAAATTATTATTAATTGGAATTACTACATGTATCAATTCATTTCATAGTTCAATGATGCATGACGGATCTGATCTGGTGTAGAATATCTTATGTATTGGGGGGTTGTATTGCATTGTTTATTTATTGATGATATGTATTAGGGGGTTCCCAAGAGAGTTATGTACTTGGGATTTACCCTCTTCAAGTTTCAGTCTATGTGTATTTTTGGTTTTGGGGTGTATGAAAACCAGGACTAATGAATTTATAGATTCAGCAAGTAGAAAAGGGGTTTTTTGGGGGGAAGACTGTCAAAGAAGTGGTGGTGAGGTGGAAGGGTGATGACATCAAGGGGTCCATATAGAAAGTAATGTTTGGAAAATGATTGTGGTAACAAATGTACAATTCTCCTAGTTGATATGCGGTAATGTCCTAATTTTGGATCCCAACATATAACTGAATCCCATGAAGGGTGAAAGATAGTCAACTATAAGCCTGAGTCTTGTAATGATGCTAACTTACTGTTAGCATTCTGCTCTCTGAAATTGTGATAGCAATAATTCTTTAAAAGTTTGAATTGTAAAGATGTTTCTTATTTGATGTTTAAAATACCATATATATTTAAATATTGATATCTGTTCTCTTTCTTTGCGGCTATATGGAAAAATATATATATATATATATATATATATATATATATTCAATCCAAACTCACAGTCACAGAATCAATGCTGAGTCATAGCGGCCATCTCACTATACCCCCATCCTCCATGGGTTTTTGAAAGAAACTTTAGTCTTTTGCTCTCAAATCTGCTAGTGGTTTCCAATTGCTGATCCTGTGAATTATAACCCAATTTGTAACTACTATGCCACCAGGGTTTTGATATATCCAAAAGGAGCTCTGGTGGCATAGTAGTTCCAGATTCATGGTTACAGCTTCTAACCACCAGTTGTTCCTCTGGAGAAAAAGGAGGCTTTCTACTCCCATTCAGAATTACAGTTTTGGAAACCCACAAAACCTGTCTTAAAGAGCCAGGGCAATGAGTGTGATACAGCTTCGGGCAGTGCTTCTCAACCTTTCTAATGCTGCAACCCTTTTAAACGGTTACTCAGGTTGTGGAACCATAAAATTATGTCCGTTGCCACTTCATCACTGTAATTTGGCTACTGTGATGAACTGTCATGCCAATATCGGATATGCAGGATGTATTTTCATTGTTATAAATTGAGTGCAATTAAACATAAAGCATAGTGATTCATCACAAACAATATAGAATTCTATATTGTGAAATATGTATGTGTTTTCTGCTAGTCTTAGACGACACTGGTGAAAGGTCATTCGATCCTCAAAGGGGTGGCAACCTACAAGTTGAGAACCACTGGCCTACGGAGTCTTGGTAACATAATGAATTATGCACTGAGCTATTAATTGAACATTCAACAGTTTGAACCTACCCACTACCCACAGAGAAAGCTATAAGGCGATCTGCTCCCATCAAGATTTATGGTCGTAGTTCCATAGGGTCGCTGAGAGTTAAAATTGATTCAGTAGCAGTGGGTTGGGTTTGACATACTTCTCCAGGGATATGAAAAACATCACAAATTTTATTTAAAAAGAAAAAGAAAAACAAGACAGGGTTGCCATCTTTCAACTTGCCTTATTTTAGGGACCATTCCTTCTAATCTTAATTCATCTTTATGAGACAACATTTGGCATTGATTCTGAAAATAAGCTTATGCATCTTTTCCTGATGTACCTCTTGAGCTGTTTGGTTCCTTCATGTGGGACTAAAGCAGTGACACTCAGTGGAGGCAAGGAATTGGAGCTCTGTTGATGCATCCGAGAAGCTGTGAGAAGACCAGGAGCTTTAAAATGGAGTGACCTTAACTAGATAGACGTGCTTATGGCTCCAAGGTAGGGGAGAGGGGGTGGAGGAGGGTGGAAAGGGCAGGAGTTAATTCCTACCCAAAGTTTCATTAAATGGATGCCTTAAAAAAAAAGCTAATAAAAGAATGGCGATCCCATTAGTTTCAGGAGAACTCTGTGCTAAAACGCCCCAGACAGAGCTGTTGGTCCTGCTTTATCAGTAAAGCATCTTAGATGCCCAGTTAAATGGGACTCTTTCCCCCCGGGCTCATCCTGGTGTTTTAGGGATTTTAGATCATTAGCCAATGGCTGGCTAGCTTTATGGGATTTATGCACCAATGCAGCCACAAAATCAAGTTTCATCCTGTGAATGTGTGGAAGGTCCCTAATAAATTACAGTTTTCTCTTCGCTCTGCTCCCATGGAGGCTGGAGGATCTGGGTCTTCAGATACGAACACTGGAAAAACGACATTTCCAGGAGTGGCTTGCAAAGAAACAAAGCCATCTGTGGCTACAGTAATGTGGTTTCAGAACTTCTTCCTTTAAAATTCATTTGATTTTCTTCCCCCTTTATTTATCATTTGAGGCATAATTTACACATTTCACTGTGTATGAAAACTCAGTCTATAAATTTGTCAAAACTAACTACACTATGCTGTTCAGTGTGTGTGCAAACTGAACAGATAGCATGTATGTACACTAAACCAGTAAGTCTGTATGTAATAGAAACAGATCATTTACATACATACTGAAATGCATCATATAGTTAGTTTTGACAAATACCCGCATTCCGCAAGGATATAATATTTAAGAAGTTTTGTTTTGTGTTATCTTCCTCAGCTTACAACACTACTTGTCTTCCCCAGTCTCTTAGATATCTAGTAAGAGGGTGGTTTAGATCTCAGAAGAGTATCAGAAGATTCAGGGAATTCGTATACTCTATTTGCAACAAAGATTGCTGTTGGCAGACCACAGCTAGCAAAAAAATGGCGAACAAAACTTCTCAAGCATGTGGCATTCACGGATTCTTTTTTTGAGACTGACCAACTCCCCCTGCCCTCACCCCAGACACATACACGCACACACACACACACACACACACAGGATTGAAGTGCATCTACAAGTCCACCTATGGTCTTATACCTACTGACTTCCAAATACTACCAACTAGATCAGTGGTCCTCAAATGATGGCCCACGGGCCACATGTGGCCCTCAGAGGACGTTTATCTGGCCTGTCCGGTGTTTTTGCTACCACTGCTGTCCTTCTTAGCAGCCGACTCATCCCAGGCTCACAGTGAATTTGTTCACAGTTGTTTTTATTTTTTTTAACTATAGTCTGGCCCTACAACGGTCTGAGGAAGAGTGAACTGTCCCCCTGTTTAAAAAGTTTGAGGACCCCTGAACCAGATGAATGGGAACACAGCTGCATCTTTTTTAATATGTTGCCTTCAAGTATTCAAATACTGCAAGACTCATCTTCAGACTTTCCTCCAGCATCACCAAGCCTAGAAAGATAGATAGATAGATTATAGATAGTTAAACAAATGTCCGCCTTTGCATTAATTCAAACTGATAGCAACCCAGTAGGACAGACTAGAACTGCTCAGGCTATAAATCTTTACAGGAGCAGAGAGCCTTATTTTTGTCCAGTGGTAAGGCTGGTGGATTCCAATTGCTGGCCTTGTGGTTTACAGCCCAGCATGTATCTCACCAAGGTAGCAGGGATCCTTCCACTGGGCCTAATGGTTAGAAATTTTAAACTTTCAAATTTCAGGTATAGTTTCATTTAAAATATATAAATATAAAGAGGTGCACTTGAACTACCTACCTTGAAATTAGCATCATAATGCCTAAGCCACCATACCATCGGTACTTCAAAAATGAATATATATTTACTTAAGTTAGAGTGGGCATGATACTAAATTTGGCCAAGAGATTCTTGAAAGACTAAAGAATGGTAGTTCTTAAAAAAAAATCTCTTATTATCGTTAAGCCAGAGAGAGAAGGGGGAAGGTAATCTCAACCTTCAACTCCTGCTTTGTACAGGAAATCACGGAAATAAAACTAGTACCATTGAACCACAGCCCTCACAACTACTGGTCATGGTAGGTATCTGCAAATATTTGAAAAACTTTCATGTGAAACAGAAGTTAATTAGACTTACTCCGTTAACTCCAGAGTCAGTGCAAAGAACAATAAAAAAGACGTTTATTTCAGGAGAGGTCAATCTCTGCCTCTCTATAGGGAACTGATGAGCATTCCGATTTCTTTATAAATGAGTGTCACCACCCATGTCTCAATCTGTCATATTGTGGTGTCTTCCATGTGACTGTGCTGCGTGAAGCAAGGGTTTGGATATACAAATACCAGTATGGACAGCTTTCAGTAGAGCTTCTGGAGGCGAACACAGAGTGTGAAGAAAGGCTGAGGGAGCTACTGCCTCTCCTTAGCTGAAGAGAACCCTGTGGATCACAACCCATTGTTGCCAACATGTAGTTGTTGGTGGTTGTCACTAGGTTGATTCAGACTCCTGGCAACTCCATGAATAACAGAGCAAACTCTTACCAAGTCTTCATACTCTTTGATACACTGCCCAATATCGTACTAAAAAAACGAGCCCCAAGTTTGGAGAGCACTCATTGGCAATGCACTGAGACCTCCCCACAGGGCTCAAGCAGGCAACTCCCAAGAAGACAATGCAGGATGAGTTGGGCCATCTG
Source organism: Nesogale talazaci (assembly GCA_004026705.1). Taxonomy (NCBI): domain Eukaryota; kingdom Metazoa; phylum Chordata; class Mammalia; order Afrosoricida; family Tenrecidae; genus Nesogale; species Nesogale talazaci. The sequence goes on from PVJH01002037.1 coordinate 30,646, forward strand.
TCTTCTCTTCTACATGAGGACGCCATGTTGCAGATGACTCTCCATGGCAGCTGTCAACCACACATCGAATTGGTCTAGTCTGCTTTATTAAGAAGGATGCTCACAATTTCTCTGAGTGTTTAAATAAAGCCAGTGTGAACCTAGGGCAGAACAATGTAGATGACGGAGTGTTCGCCTTCATGAGGAGACTGGCTTCCATGGTCTGCTAAATACTTCCCCACTCCAAGATGAAATGCCTTTTGCTGAGACTTGGATGAACTGGAAGGGTCGATTCCAAACCTGCTGGTTTATTTTTCAAATCTCTGGTAGTTCAGAAGGAATTTTATTCTTATTTCCAGCCATACTTTCTCAAACAGAGAGTGAGACAGAGAGCAGGAAGGAACATCCCGTAAAAGAACTCTTTGATGTTTTCTGTGATCTGAGGACCTCAGGCAGTGTAGCAAATGTAATTAAAATTCTGTTTGCATTCCTGAAAGTGTAGATCAGCATCTCAGATTGACATTCTTCTGAAACATCCCTTGGAGAATGATAACCAATGTTCCAAGCTCTTTTAAGGCCATCATCTCAAGACTGCCCAGACGAGGGCCAAGAGATGACAGGTAGGATGGGTGTGGCACATACTCGGCATGCAACATGGAGAGGGGCCACTGAGCAGTTTTTCTCTTACTCTGAAAATTCCAGGAATGAGACATCATTCCACAAGTTAAACAACAAATCCTGTCTTAGTTGACAGTCCTTTCCAGTGTACTCTGCTTCCCTCTCCTGCAAGTCCTGTCCCTTTTCCCAGTCCTGTTCATTCACCCCCTAGGTCATCCACCCACTATCAGCATATCAACTGCCCTCTTTCCATAAAAAAAAATAGGTTTCTAGATCAGTAGTTCTCCACATGGCCATTGCAACCCCTTTGGGGGCTACCAACCCTTTCACCGGAGTCCTCCAACCCATAAATGTAGTAAAATTATAGTTCAGAAATAGCAACTAAAATAATGTTATGGTTGGGGGATCACCATAACACAAGGAACTGTATTAAACAATGGGGCATTTGGAAGGTGAACCAGTGTGATGTTAGAGACTGTTTTCTTCTAATATAACCTTCTACTTACTGGATGGGAAGTCACCTAAGACTGGACAATGGCCCAAGACAATTGGCGGAAAGAAGAGAGACCCTCAAGACTTTTTTTTGGCATCACTGCCCTCTGATGGGAGTAGGAGGCCCAGCTTTGCTCCTGGAGAGCTGCTGCTGGATTTGAAATGCCAACCCAATGGGCCTCCATCCTGCACACAACCACTGTGCCACCGGGGCTTTAATATGGTCTATTTTTCATGAAAATGAATAATCTGACCCCAACGCAGAGTTTTCATTGTGAAATTAGTTCTCCAAGGTGTATAATGATGTTAAATATGGTTGTCAGATATTTGGACAGTCGTACAATTTTTAAAATTATTTTATTGGGGGCTCAGACAAATCTTATCACAATCCAGACATACATCCACTGTGCCAAGCACATTTGTATGTTTGTTGCCATCATCATCATTTTCAAAACATTTTCTCTTCTACTGGAACTCTTGATATCAACTTCTCTTTTGTTTCTCCCCTTTCTCCCCCCTCCCTCCCTCATAAACACTTGATAATTTATAAATTATTAATTTTCCATGTCGTATACTTTCCAGTATCTCCCTTCACCCACTTTTCTGTTGTCCATTTACCAAGGAGGAGGTGATATATGTAGATTGTTTGATTGATTCCCCACCTTCCCCTTTCCCTCCTTGTATCACTACTCTCATTATTGGCCCTGAGGGGTTTATCTGTCCTGGACGCCCAGTGTTTCCCCTTCTTATCTGTATCATTGTACATCCTCTGGTCTAGCTGGATTTGTAAGGTAGAATTAGGATCATTAGTGGGGGAGAAGGAGAAGCATTAAAGCACAATAGAAAACTTGTATTTTTCATCAGGGCTATACTGCACCCTGACCAGCTTCTGGAAGGAGATATCCAGTTGCCTACAGATGTGTTTTGGTGCCTTGGCTTTCCATTCCACACTCCCCCTCATTCATAATAGAAAGAAAAAAGAAGACATGGGTAGCAGGGGAATCAGACATGAGCCCAACCAAGGGCAGGGGACTGTTCATATCTCCACAGGAAAAGATAGACCATAACTTAACCTGGTGCTCTAAGGCATGAATGAAACATACCAGCACAAATCAGAGAACCTATAGAGAGGTCTGAGGGGTTGACCCCAATCCTAAGTAGGTGGACAGGCCCTACTCCCCACAGAAGAATTCACTTCAGAGGATAGCACTGAAGCCACAGCTCAGGGATAGGGAGATATCTGAGCAGAGCACCCAGGAGCAAATGAAGGGAGAGGAAGAGAGAGAGGAACGCATCCTGGCCCATCAAGCCCTGAGGATGATATTCCTGCTCAGAGCAGCCAATGCACAGAGAGGACCATAGGCCCATCCCCAGTATGAGACACAGATGTCCCTCTCTCCCCCATAACACTATGGAGGTCAACACTGGAGACACTGTGCGGGATTGTGCCCTATCTGACCCCACCACACTGAGGTGAAACACTAAAGGTGTGAAACAGAAGAGCCAGGGGAACAGAGCAATGAAGTCCCCAGGAAATACTAAAAATAGACTTTGGGATCAGGGTGGCACCCCATCATACTGCTAAAACACTCTTAAAGGTCAATAAACAGAACTTCAATAATATACAGACTTTATTTTTGTTGTTGTTGTTTTTTTATTATTTTTTATTTTTTGCTTTGTTTTGCTCTGTCTTGCTTTTGTACATATTACTATCTCTGTGGGTCTATCTAGATAAGATAGATGGTATAAACAATCTGAAGGAGAAAACAATGGGACTGATAGTTCAGGAGGGATATGGGAGAGAGGGGAAGGTAGGAGGAAAGGAAGTGGGTGCTTACAACCCCAGGAACAAGGGATCAGCAAGTGATCCAAAATCAAAAGTGAGGAGGGTGTAGGAGGCCCCTGCAGGACTTGATCAAGGGCAATGTAACTGAGGGGAATTATTGAAGCCCAAATGAAGCCTGAACATGGTAGTGAGACAAGAGGAAAGTAAAAGGAAATAGAGGAAATAACTAGGAGGCAAAGGTATTTATCGGTCTAAATATGGGTATGTACATATGTAAATACTTTTATATATCATGATGGAAAAATAGAAATTAGGTTTAGTACTAAGGTAGCAGATGGATATTGGGCCTCTACTCAATTACTCCCTCAATGCAACACTTTTTTTTTTTAACTGGCATTCCATGATGCTCACCCTCCCGACATAATTGCTGAAGATAAAGTGGGTACATAAACAAATGAGGTGAAGAAAACTGATGGTGCCCGCCTATCAAATGATATAGCTTTTGGGGTCTTAAAGGCTTGAAGATAAACAAGCAACCATTTGGCTGAGAAGAAACAAAGCCCACATATAAAAAGCACACCAGTCTGTGATCATGAGGTGTAGATAGGATCATGTATCAGGCATCAAAGAACAAAAAATCATATCAGTAGCACAATTTTAGTACTTAATACATGTACTATTTTCCATAGATATACCAGTGAGCCTGTCTCAAATGAATGGGCCATTATTCTTTAACTTCTAAGAACAAGCTCTCAGAAGAAAGGAAGAAAAGCTGAGGAGACCATGGCCAGTATTTAGCTGTTTACTGTGTGTTCACGCTTGTTCTAACAAGGTAATCTGGATTTTACTTTAAAATAAACATTACAAATATGTGCTGCAAAGCCAAACAGAGGCTGGCTTCCATATCAATTGAGCAAAACAGAGCTGTAAAAGGAAGAGAAGCCTATTGCTGCCTTCTAAGACTCAGGAAGAATAATAACTCACATTATCAGAAAGGGCAGGACAAAATTACTCGTGCAAAGAACAAGTAAAGACTTCTTGCTTTCCCTCTTCGGAGTCCTTGCTACCAATTTAAGATCGAGATCTTAGAAAGAATTACATTCTATCTTAGGTAGCACTGACAGAAACACATTTTCAATTATAGCAGGTGACAATTGAACAACAATGTCAGTGGGGCTTGGGTGTTATTTTTTTTAAGTAAGGTTATTTCTTACTCTACAAAGGTGACTATTTATAAATGACTGAACAAGATCACTAACAAATAATATTACTTTAACAACATATATAAATGTGTCAGTTCGGGATATTGGTACATTTATTCTATCGTCTTCCACTATCTTAGAAGGCCCAGGATTGAAACAGTTGTTCTAAAAGAATTTCTTGATTAAAAAAAAAAAAGAAAAAAGGTTAATTACTAAATCCAAGCCAAGGAGATCTATGATTATACATGTGTATGTTTTAATCTGCACTCAAGAGAAGCAATATCTTTGATTCAGAAAGTTGCTGCTGTAGTGGTGGTCATATTCCTTGAGAACACACTGGAACATTTGGAGAGAAATGAACACAAGCATAGTTCCCCTGAGGCAACCTGTTGACCAAATCCTCCAGAACTGGTCCTGCACCATTTCCCTCTGTGGCTCCCCAAATCCCCAAAACACTTAGATATCTTATTTCAGTGACTCACATAGAAAATTCACCTTTTCTCAAGTTGCACTCAAAACTAATCTTATGCTCATTTCAATATTCACTCTTGGTTGGTTTTTATTTGGTAGATCTGGATTTTAAAATTAAGTTATTTGCAAGTTAAAAACAGCTCCACCAATTTTTTGAAGTGATTTCAATACACTCATCTACATACTCCTTTGAAAAAATGAGATACAAAAATTCCTCCATGTTCTCTTTTTTCATGGAGACCTTTAAAAAAAAAGCTCCTGCTTGTTTAGTGCATTTTAAAATGTGAGTTTATGTTCTTACAGTTAACTTAGATTATCTCCCATCTAGGTTGAAGGATTTAAAAATGCCAAATTATCCCACCACCTTTCCCCTCCTTTGATTCCATTAACCTTAGTCTTTCAAAGCAATCTAATTTAGGGTAAATTGCTTTCCTGTGTTTTGGCTGCAAGCTTTTGACAAATGTGCTTTAAGTTTCACTCAAAGGCTGATTTTTTTTCTTATTTTAACCACCAAATGCATTACAAATTATGCTAGCAAGATGTCTTTTACTTCTCAAGTTTGTTACCCAGAAATGGTAATTTTCTAAGGCTAAAAAAGGCTTGAAAACTGGATATTATGCTAAATATCACTGACTAGATTAAACTGTTAAGAATTTATTACTAGGAAAACCGGTTCCAAGTGATTTTCTAGCTGAAAATGCTCTGAGAAAACCAGCACAATTCATTACACTTTGTTTATTGGAAAGAATGACCAATCTTTACAAGTTTTCATTTCTTGTTGTTATGAGAATACACAGCTGATTCTCAGTTTCAGAAAACTTCAGCAAAATACACTTGAGGAAATACACACACACATACACACATGCATAAACATATACATCCTTGTTAAGTTAGGCAAGTTGGATTTTTTAAAAGTAAAAAAAAAAAACTTTAGCAAATAGCCATTTAAGACATTCACAGAGGAAATCATCAATTAAAAGATATGTATTAAGTACCATGACTTAATATTTTGCACATATTTGTCAAGAGAAATCAGCCCCTGGAGAAGCACATTGTGCTTTGTCAAGTGGAAGGCCTGCAGAAAAAGACGATGGCCTTCAACAAGATGGGCTGATCCTGTGGCTGCGGTGATGGGTTTCGACACAGGACCAATGTCCAGGATGGTGCAGGACCACGTGGTGTTTCATGCTGTGATGCACGGGTCAGAGCTGACTCAATGACACTTCACAAGAAAAACATGACTTCATAAATCGTATCAGACACCAAGGTAGAGCCAAGAAAAAGGATCTAAGACTTCTGCTTATCAAAAACCCCTGCCTAGGGAAATGACACTTGTCCTTCCCCCCCACCCACAACAAACAGACAAATTGGCATATAATAGCAATAATAGTGTAATGATAACTACTACTCTGGAGCCAGATCTAGCGGGCTTAAATGGGATGACTACTGAAATGATCTCATTTGCGTCTCCCAACAGTCATCTGCTCATTGTCATCCTTGTTTTATGGATGAGAAGTGGCAGACCTCTCAAAGTCAGATAGCTTTCCCAAGACTGTACAGTCCTGTGCTTAGCTATGATTTAAATTCAGGTCTTAGTCTGCAAGCCCATATTTAGATACTTTTTTGTTGAGGGTTGAAATTCACAATATTGTAACGATAGGAGGAGGTACCCCCACAAAACAGACTTTTTTCAAAGCTAAGTTTGTGTGTGCGCGCGCGCGCGTGCGCACACGCACGTGCAATCTTTAATGGCTCACCACACGCACAGCTCCAGGCTCAGATCTTGTTTGAAGGCTGCGATGTCCATGGTCTGCACGTGTTCCACGAGGTTAGTGACCTCCTCTTCCAGGAGGTCTGCCCACCCAGCCGTCCTCCACCACGCACTGGATCTGCAGCTGGCGGATGCCGTACTCCACGGGCACCAGCTTGGAGGGCCCCCAAGTAAGCCCACCTAGCTGGAAGAACCGCGGGCAGGCCGTGTTTGTCTCATCATCCCAGGGCTTGACACCCTGGAGGGCGGAGGACTGAGCCACCCGCGCAGGCTTTTGGGTCTTCCTCTCCGAATATAGCTGCCGCTGCTCCTCCAGAAGGCGGGCTACCTCCTTGGCTTCCTGCGCATCCTCACTGCCAACCAGGTCGACGTCATTGTCCACTTAGGTGAGTTCCTCAGCTGCTCCTGCAGCTATGAAAAGGCCTGCTGCAGGTCCTGCACCACACTACATAGCCACTGGTTCTCCATCTCCAAGCTAGCGAGGTGTGCGAAAAGCTCGCTGTGGTCCCCACCGGCCCATTGTGGGCCCCGGAGCTCTGGGCCAGGAATTTCTGGATGTTCTCGCGGGCTTGCATGATGTCCCACAGGATCCCGCTCTGCGGGGAGCAGCTCTTGTCCATCGAGCTGCTCGTACACTCTGCGCTCAGAGTCACCATGCTTGAACTTCTCTAACCAGAGCTTCTCTTGCACCAGGAAGTTGGTGGCCATTTTCTCTCCAGAAAAGGACGTGGCGACCACGGGAGTCTGGCAAGCTGAGGGCGCAGAGGAAAGGAAGCCAAAGCTATGACTTTACTTAAAAAATAAAGAAAAAACCATTATCACCTTTAAGGTGCTCTCCATTACCCTTAATAAATTTGTCAAGGGCCGAGCCCTGGTGGCGTAGGTGGTTGAGTGCGGAACTGCAGCCCGCGGGCTTGACGGTTCAAATCCAGCAGATGCCCACACACACACACACACACACACACACGCACACAAAATACATTTGTCAAATCTGTGATCTCATTCAGCTCATCTATTTGGATGGCTGCAAGCAGCTTCCTCGTTTGTTTTTTTCACTTCCCCATCTTCAAATCGCTGTCCTTTCATGTCCCTCTTCATTCATTTTTGCAGAAAATTGGCACACTGAGATACTGCGTGTTCAGGTGCATAGTCTTGGTGGCAAAACCAAACACACACCACATACACACACACACACACACACACACACAGTCTTGCACAAGTCAGGCCTTTTCTGTCACATACTGTTTTTGCAATCTTTCAGAACCTCTAAATGAGAGCTTGATTAACAGTGTGACCTGGTGGAAGTGACTCCAAATGCACTATCCCTCTCACATCACAGAACCAAAACAAATGAACATTGTTTTTGTTTTGGGGTGTGGGGTGGGGAGGGTAGCCCCTCCTAGTGTTCAAAGGTGGAGGAGATTGCTCTCAGGAACAGCAGCAGAGAGAGCCTATCTTACTGTTTTTCATCGTGAAACCAGCAGCACTTTGGCTCCTGATAGGCTTAGACTCTGGGAAGTCCTTTTAAGTAAATGCAAATATATGCATTTGGGAGTGTCAGGCTACGGGAGGACCAACAGCTAGTCCAGTTTGGCAAGAGCATCACGGGCACGGGACAACCAGATGGGATCCAATGGAAGATGATAAAGAGCTTAAATATCTACGGAATGCACATCTATTAGGAATCTGAGAAATTAGAGGTGAGACTGGGGAAGTAATTAATAAAAAAATTAACTCCACATAACTAGCGTTCAGAGAAATCTCAAGTTATCATCTGAGGCCAATTATGTTTTCAATGTTCTTTGTTTCCCTTCTCAAGTGAACAGTCATTATTATAAGATACGATCTCAAGAGTCATTTGTATTTCTTTGGTTGAAGAATATAAAAAAATTTAGATTCTTTCATAAATCAATTAATTCTTGATGTTGTGCTATTTTAGGGTATTAAATACACCTATGGATGCATTTAACGTACCTACGAAGAGTGCACCAAAATAAAAGGTGGGTTGTTTATTTACACAGTTTCATTATTTGTAAATCTCGAGGGAGAATTTTTTCATTTCAATAAAAATCTCATGCTTTGTTGTGTGCCTAAAAGGGGTCTATATAAATACTACCTACCCAGTGTTATCGAGTTGATTCTGACTCATATAAGGTTTCTGATTTTGGACATCTTTAGGGGAACCGAAAGCCTTATCATTCTCCTTCAGAGTAGTCCAACTCTTACCAGGCCTCCTTCCCATGGATACCTAACTCACTGCCATGGAGTGGATGCCAGCGCACAGTGACCCCATAGGCCAGAATATGATGGTGTCCCATGGGTCTTTGAGATAGTAACACCTTAGAGTAGAAAACCCAGTCTTGACCCAGAATAGCTGGGGGTTTCGACCTGCTGATTTAATGGTTAGCATCCCAAAGTGTACTACATCACCACGTCACCAGGGATCTTGCGTAAAGATCAACTTGAACTAACAATATGGAATTCTTAAATATCCAAAATCATTTTGAGTCATCTGAATGCTTTGTGTTGCCCTTAACAAGATATATATATAGATATATATACACACATATACATATTCAACATAGCCTTAAAATACAAAAAATTAAAAGTTATACAAAGGATTATGTTTTGTTGTCTTTTTAATGCCTGGGCTATGAGCCATAATTTCAAAATGCTTAATTAAATCTTTCTGAATTCTAGAAGATTCACTTGCTCATAATAAAAAAAAAAGAAAATGACTGCATTTGATAAGACATTTCTTTTTCTCTTTTTCTCCATTCTGAATAACTTAGCAATGATTTTTTGCAGGAATAAAAAACTTGTTTGCCATACCACTGAATTGGAGGCAGACTTTTAGATCTAAGCCGTCTGATCAGAAAGGAAGAACATAAACAAGCTCAATCATGCATGAAAACCTCTAATGGAATCCAAATATAAATGTAATTTACTAGTGCCAGAAGTGCAAAATGTGTCTGATTTGCATGGCGAGTGCAGGGTTAATAGATGGAAAGGAGAGGCGGGGAAGCAGAATTCAGAGGCGAGATGCAGGCAGGAAGCATTTCGCTGAGCTGCTAGGAGATAGGAGTTGATCAAGCAATTAATACAGTTAAAAACACAAAGCCCACTTGGATCTTAATCTACCTCAGGAAAGTGATCCAAATCAAATACCTAAAATTGATTAACTAAGACGATTTTCCAGTGAGGCAGAAAAGCCTCATAAAAATCCAGAAATGGAATACAGAGAAGAAGGTCATTTGGCCCATCCTGTCTGTCAGGACTGAATTATTTCAGAGTGATTAAACTCAGCTCAGTTAAGCAGGGAAGTAGTTCGTTTTTCACTAATGAATCCACTGAAACTCTGGCTAGAGCAATACACACTTTTGACTTTAATTTTCTCCCTACCCCACCTCCTTCAATGTCCGCACCCTCTTTCATACACCCACCATCCACTCCACTCTTTCTTATAAAAGACAGTATCAGGGTCTGCTGGAGCAGTACTGGGCTCCTAGCGGAAAGGTTGGTGGTATTAACTATTAATATAACCAGGCACACATGGGATGAAGGGCCAAGTGATCTCTCCCCATGAGATCACAGCTCTTGCAAACTCTGCAGGAAGGGGTAGGGAAAGTTTTGGTCAAACATTTAATTAACTTACCCCTAATGTGATGGCTGGAACTGCTTCACTTTGGTGAGACTTGTGAGGTTCTTGATATTAATGATTTCATGGGCCTTATCTGGCCTGAGGGTCAGACTTTCGCTATCCCTGCCCTAAAGGGAGGAATCCTTCCACTCTGCAGCATCTTGAGTCCTCATGAGTCAGAATCTGATGATACCAACAAAAAGAGTCAACAAAAAGACAACTGCTCTCAATTTCATTTTACAAATCCAGCTAGACCAGAGGATGTGCAATGGTACAGATAGGAACCAGAAACATGGGGAATCCAGGACAGATGATCCCTTCAGGACCAGTGATGAGAATGGCGATGCTGGGAGGGTGGAAGGAAGGTGGTGTAGAAAGGGGAACCGATTATAACATTCTACATATAACCTCCTCCCTGGGAGACAGACGACAGGGAAGTGGGTGAAGGGAGGCATTGGACAGGATAAGGTATGACAAAGCAATGATAATTTATGGGTTATTAAGGGCTCATGAGGAAGGTGGGGATAGGGGAGGGCAAAGTGAGGAACTGATGCCAAGGGCTTAAAGAGAAAGAAAATATTTTCAGAATGATGAGGGCGACAGATGTACAAATGTGCTTGGCATACAATGGATGGATGTATTGCTTGTGATAAGAGTTGTAGGAGACCCAATAAAATTATTTTTAATTTTTTAAATGAGATTATATAATTAAAACAACATGAGCCCTGGTGGTAGAGCAGTTATGCATTGAGTTGCCAGCCTCAAGATCAGCAGTACAAAGTCATCAGCCACTCCTCAGCAGAAAGACTGCATTTCTTACACTCAACTAGAATCATCATCTCTGAAACAGTTCTACTCTGTTCAATAGGGTTGATATGAGTCAGAATCAACCTGAAGGCATGAGAGTTTGAGAGATCTATGGTAGTCTTTTATGCTAGACAATACTAGCCTATAATCCTTAGCTACATAGGAGCAACCTGTAAGTTTTTTTAGCTTGTCACCACCTAAGTGCTCAGAAGGTTGCAGCTAGATCATGAATGCTCAATTAAATTTGAAAAAAACAAATGCTAAATGACATACATCTATTATTTTTAGTTTTAAAATACAAAGATGCCATATTGATGAGTAGGTGTCTACTCAAGTCAGGATAGTTTTAACCTCCTCATACATGTTCAAACGGTGGACAGTGAAAAGGGCAGATAGAAGAAAAGATGCACTGAGGTGGTGGTGCTGGGGAAAAGTGGTCAATATGAGGGGGTACCCCCCAAAACCAGAATTTTTTTCAAAGTTTTGTATTCACATCTTACTTACAAGACAACCTTATCACCTTCAAAGTACTCTCCATTATACTTAATACATAGGTCAATTCTGTGAGTCCACTACCTGTATGCCATATACAGGTTTTTGGTTCCACAGTGGTATTTAATCTTTTTAGAACCTCTAAATGAACAGTTTTGGTTATTAACTTGTGAGTCAAATGACCCTTTTACAGCAGTCACCCAATTCATAACAGTAGCAAAATTACATTTATGAAGTGGCAACAAAGATAATTTTATGATTGGGGAGCCACCAGCATTAGGAAGGTTGAGATCCACTGCTCTAAATAGACAACTTGATTAACAATCTGACCTGGTGGAAAAGAATTCCAAATGCACTAACTTGCTCACATCAAAAAAAACCAAAAACAAATCAGCACTGTCTTGATCATGGATTTAAGTTGATGAGTTTTGTGGGGGATAGGATACTATGGCATCTTCTATTGGCTTCATTGATCTTTGCTTTCTGGATTGTTAGAATAGTACTAAGTCTCATCACCCATAATGACCTTGAACAAAAAAGTCTGGGTTACTTCAGAGCTGTCCTTTCAAAGCAAGGCATGTTTCTAATTGGCATTCTTTCCTGGTTAGTCAGATCCCAAGGCACACATTTCACAGTGACCCTTCTCATTTCCCAAACTTCTGTTAAAATTCAAGATGGTCCAGATAATGACCCCATCTTTTCAGTGATCCACTGTTGCTCTTTGAGCACAAGTGCACAAATTTTGTTGACATTGTCATCTATTCAGGAAGTAGACCGATGTCCAGAACAAGGTGTGATATCAATTGGCATTTCACCTTTTTTGAACTGAGAAATCCACTCATACAACTTGAGTCTTTCCCATAGCTCTGTCCTTGTAAGCTGTGTTTAACATCTCAACAGTTTCTGTGGCATTCTTCTCAAGCAGATGACAACATTTCACACCTGCATGTAGTTCTCTTAAATTGGCATCTCAAAAAATGAGGTTTGAGTAAAACTTCTCTTATGAAAATATTCACTGTGACCAGAGAGAATCTTCCTTTGCTACGCCACTGGGTGCACTAACTCAGAGCAAGGTGCTGGATGCTACCTATCAGTAAAAATGTGTACTAAGAAAACTCCATTGAGCAGAACTTTTTTCTGCTTTTCTTTAAGAGGGAGACCCCTTCAGATACTCTAGACAGCAAGAAGAGCAACATACCAGTCTTAGAAGAGAAACAAACAGAAATGTTCCTTAAAAACAAGCAGGGTGAGGCCCTAGATTGCTTAATTTAAATAGCCAATTTATCAACAAAGATAGAAGCTATGGAGTAGCCAGGGGTGGGGGATGGGGGTGGGTGGGACAAAAGCATATTTGGTCATTGAAAATGAGGAAAAGTCTTACTGAGAGATAAGCATAGGAGCCCCAACAATGGACTCGCCCACACCAAAAAAAAACATCAAGATGATCCTGGATTGAGCAACAGTCTGTTCGGGTATACATTAGGCCGCCATGAGGAGGACCAACTCAATAGCAACCCTTCCCCAAATGGGTGGGAACAGTACATGGAGGCACGGGATAAAGAACTCCTTTGTGAGTCAATGTTCCTAAAAAGTTTGAAAGAAGAGTTCAGTGATTTAAGAGTGTGAACTGAAGAAGAGATCTATATTAAAACCAATTTGGATAATTTATGGATGGAATGCAAAATTCACATGAATTTGTAAGATTAAAACTTGAAACTTCAAAGCACCCTCACAAGGTGGCTGCTTCTAGCATTGCCCTCAGACCTCTTTCCCCACTAGTAGAGAATCTTCAGAAGAAATATATGTAAAGCACAAGGTGTCTAAAAATTGTATAACTAAGACCTAAGGGGTGAGAGTCATGGAAGACAGATTAGGATCATCAACACAGGCATTTGATAAATCAACAACATTTCTGACTGCAGTGCCTGTCTACTCCTCTTTGGCATGTACCCAGCACCTCAGAGGTGTTAAAAATCACTGTACTGAAAGGCAGTGGGTTAGGTAACATGGGGGAGATAGAAAAGAATCATGTGGATAGGGGCTTGATACTAGCAGCTGAGGAAAAGTGATGCTCTCTTTTGAAGTCGGCAATGTATCTAATATTAAATGAACCCACGGAGACTCTTAACAGGGAACCTGGAGCATGGGTTGCTGGTTTTGCCACAACATTACCCTACAAAGCATCGAGGGCCAAGCCTCAGGATGGGGAGTGTTCATGCTTACAAGCTTCATCATCCAACGCTGGAGCTTTGTGTGTGATTGAGAGCATGGATGTTTATAAAAGCAGTGTGTCCTGCTTCTAGAAGAACAAGGATCAGATATAGAGGCAGGAAATTCCTGGCGAGTGTGGAACTGCTCTGCTACTCTGCAGGGGCACACACGGACTGCTCCTTTCTTTTGAGTAACTCAGGGTAGGGGTTGCCTGGAGGAGGGTTTTGCTTTATTTCCTTATGTGATATATCCCTTATAGAGACTCTGAGGACAAAAACAACCCTAAAATGATTCTTGATATTTGAGTATTCAGAATGCTCACCCCTACATTCCTAAGGCCACCTGAGCAAGAAATATAGCATATTTAGGGAGGTCTGCAGGAAGGTCTGAAAGAATGACTAGGATTGAGGAGAGGGCTGGATGGGAGCTTTATGGAGGCTGCTTTAGTATCGTGGTGCTAGTTGGATCAGGAGATGTTTAAAACTGAGCTAGAGGCTTAGAATCGATCCAAATTCTATGTATATAATTGACTTCTCAATGTGGTTAGCTGGGAGTAGGAGTGGCAGGATGCAGGCCAGATGAGCATGGCTCTTTATGAAGCCAGAAACACAGCTGGCTTCCTGTGTGTGTAATATAATACCACCTGGCTTTGTGTGGTGAGGTTGGTGCTCAGTTCAGAGTATCTTGAAATCCTTGGCCATTTTGTCTTTGAAGTTGTGTTTTATAAATGAAGCCCATTGGTAGGATGCCTATGGTCAGAGAAGGTACTGTGCAATAGGGTGTGTCTGCCATTGGGCGTCCAACCAGTTAGAGACACACAAGTCATGGCATAGGTCAACATGGGCATCTTAGTAAGTGCATAGCAATTCTAATGGTTGGATTTTTAGAAATATTTATTGACTTATAATCCACATAGTGTACAATTAACTGGCGTGAATATATTCAAAAGAGTTGTGCAATCATGACAGCCAATTTTAGAACTTTTTTTTTTCATTTTTGATCTCATTGTTATTAGCTGCTGTTTTGGCTCAGTTGTCTAGAGAAACAAAGCAGTGACACTCACCTCTGTACAGGAAAGAACTATCAAGAGTTAACTTTACATCAAGCCAGTCCAGCCTAATTCAAGAGATCAGATGCTAGTTAGGGTCTTCTTCAGATGCAAGTAGCTACAGACTACTAAAGTCGAAGGTAAAGCAGGAAGCAGGGCGTTCATAGGCAAGTGGGTGCCAAGGTGTGTGAATCCAAGGTTGGTGGAGACTTGATGGTACATCATTAGCTATCAGGGCTCCTATGAGGATACTCCTGGAAGCACACAGAGACCTCACAAGCAAGAAGGCAAAGGAGCAAAGAGAAAAGTCCTCAGTGTCTTTCAATCTTATACAAAGGCTACATCTCCAAGGAGGTGAATCAGGATATCACTTGATTGACAGGTTGGGATCTACTCCATCAGCACATATGTCTGATCAAGTTGACATAAAATTTAGCTGTCACCGTTCTCCATTTCCTCCAACCTCCCCTGCTATACCCTAAGAAAATATGATTCTAGTTACTAAATTTATATATTTACCTATACTAGATTTCATGTTGAGAAAACTATGCAACTTCCCCTGGGGGTAGGGGGTGGGAGACAGAGAAAGACACAGAAATCCAAAAGACAACAGAAAATATTAAAACATTGAAAAATTAAAAATGGGCCAAAAGGAAAAACAAATGATAAGATGTTAAAATTTAGTTTAATTATCTGCAGTAAGACACTTTCTGATGCACTTTGTCTGAGGACAAGGCTGTTCACATTCATGGTCAATTTTTGAAGGAAATTCAGTGGAGGTTTAACTCTTGTAGGAACTCCGTGCTTTCGTTACCATCAATAGCCTTCTTCAAATTGGATGCTCAGAATTTAAGATCTAATACAGTTATCTCCTATGTGCTGGATTTTATTATTTACACTGCTTGGATCACACAGACTAGTTAATGTATATCTTCCATCCAGGCTTAGCTTGGATCTTGTAATTGAATCTATTTTGACCAGAATACAAAAAATACAGTGGTACCCCACTCAGAGAAGGTGGTCAAATGACACATTCAAAGCTGCCGTAATGCCCCATGAGCTTTGAATTCCAGTGGACTTATAATGGGTTTGGGTTCGAAGGACTCAATATGTATCCTAAGTAAGCTATGATTACATTAATGAAGTGGTCATGCTTTCCATTCAAAATCAGAAAGAACCAGTGGTTGCTTCAGGGATATGTAAAACCCAGGAACTGTCTCACACATTGTACTTCTCTGAATTGTTGTTATTATTATTATCAGCTGTTGTCCATTGTCTCTGACTTGTGGGAAATCTCATACACACTGGACTCAGACCCTTGAAATTATAAGGCTTTCACTGATTTTCAGTCTTAGTCTAGAGGAACCTTGGTGGCACCGTGGTTACTCATTGACCTGCTAGCTACAGGGTCAGCAACTTGAATCCAACAGCCACACCACCTGAGAAAGATGAAGGTTTCCACTCCTGTGAAGAGTTATAGTTTCAAAAACCCACAGGAATCATTATACCCTAGCCTATCAGGCCACAATGACAGGGAATTTACCCTATGGTGGTGCGCTTGTTTTTTTGTTTTGTTTCGTTTTTTGTTTTTTTGAGATCTTAGTCTAACGGGTCTGCTGAAGGTTGTTCAGCATAATAAAATCACATAACCCTTCAAGCACAAGAAAGTGGTGGCTTGTATTGAGATGTGTTGCTTGAAATATATTGGTTGAGAATTGAACAGGTGTCTTCTACATGTAAGGTTAAATGACACCACCAAACCGCCAATGCCATCATTCTTTGATTAACCAAACATTACCTTGACAAAGAAATACAAGCTCCAGTTCCTTCACTGATCAGCATTTTTTTTCATTAGTAAACTAAAGATAGAGTATTAGTAGAAAATACCCCACTGTCATCAAGTTGATAGAAACTCATATAGAATTTTAAGGCTATAAATCTTCAGGGTTGCGGTGGAGTGTTAAGTATCCTCATTTTTCTCTGGTCGGGCAACTGATGGATCTGAACTACCAAATTTGTCATTAACTGCCCCAGGCTTACCAGACAGCATGACAAGGCAGAATATACAAGTATCAAAAAGTGAAATAAAAACATTTGGTTTAGCTTTATACAGAATTTCCTTTATTTTGATAAAAATAAAATCCATGTGCATGAATAAATATGTATCATTTTTTAACATCAGTGAATCCTCATAAGAGTTAAATGTTCTTATACTTGCATTAAAAACTGACAATGCACAATAGAGAGATTAACAACATACACTAATGGTTAAAAGTTTTGATTTTCTGTTGTTTACTTAGAACATTCAAGAGCAAATAAAATTATTGTGATGAATTTATAGAGAGGTCATGGAATAAAAGGAAATCACCTTACAAATTTAGTATCTTAATGGAATATTTGGCTGATTTTTAAACAAGGGATATCACATTTTCATTTTCAATCATACCTCACAAATTAATTAGCCAACTTGACCAGAAGAGATGGTACATCAATATATCAGCTTATCCCTGTATGGTCTATAGTAGACTAAAATCAACAATATTCTTTTTCACCAACTAATAAGCATCAGCATCTGAAACTGGGCATAATAACAGCATTAGGAAAGATAAGTTAAACTTCAAAGTTCCCTCCCCTTTTCTTGATCTTTTCTTTAAAACAATAATAGTTTTGCTTCTGTTAAACACACATACCTTGCCTGAAATTAATCTAGACATTAATGTTTGGCCACAGGATGCTAATTGCCATTTAAGCTCCAGTGTCTATCACTAGGTTGAGAACATGACCATGAGGATTTCTGGCAGCATTGACCTGGTTCCCAGGTTCATACCAGCCAGCATTTCTGGTCTTCCTACCTTATTCCAGGAGTCTGAGGGATAGAGTGATTAAGTGTTCAGCTGCTGACCCAGAGGTTGGCAATTTGCGTTCTGAGCTTAAATATGTAACAATCTTCTACTGCAAAGATTAGAAACAAAAACAGACAAAAATAAGCCAAGCTCACTGCCAATGAATTCATTCCACCTCATAGTCTGGAAAAGGGTAGAACTGCCCATGTGTGTTTCTGAGCCTGTAACTCTATGAAAGGAGAAAACCTCCTCATTCTCTTGTGGAGAGGCCGACCTTGTGGTTAATGCCCCATTGAGTAACCGCTCACCGTCTCAAAGATCCTAAGGGCTAATTCCATTCTCTGCAGGTTCCCTCTGCGTCACTGTCCTCTGGAGGGCAGTGGTTTGGCGAACTTGCTGCAGCACTTCTTACACTTTTATGTTTATACATGATCACAGCTAGCTTTACTTAATTCCTAGATTTCTGTATAGAGGGATGTTTTGATTGTTTTGAGTTTCTTGTTGGGGCATGTCCTCAGATATGCGGTGTCTTCTGGCACCAACCTCAGTGCTCTTTCTAGCACCTCTGAGCATGGTTGCAATAGAGTGAGTGTCTGCCTCTTTGAAACCTAAGGCTAGATTCCCTTTCTTTTCTCATATTCTGGGACATCCATTAGTGAAGAAAACCATACGCCTTGATAAAACACATTGTACCTGATATTATTGATCTACAACGGAGCTGGTGAATATCTTAAGGGACCCAAGCTCCGTTCTCCCAATGGCTGCAAATTTCAACTAGGACAGATAAGGTTTTATGGTAGTCATATTTAATCTTTCTGTAATTGGCATTGAGGGAAAAATAGTGACGGTGTCATGCTTTTGTGTCTAAAATAGGTGTTGGTAAGGGTTTTGTTTGTTTGTTGGCTTTTTTTTTTCCCTGCAAAGGGCTATAAATATTTGGGGCTTTAGATGACATATGGTCTCTGTCACAACTATCCAATGATTAAACTCTTCCATTGCAGCAGGCAAGCAGCCATCGACAATATGTAAATGAATGAGCGTGGCTGTGTTCCAGTAAAACTCTCTACACAAAATGTGATTGTAGTCTGGATCTGATCCACAGTCCATAGTTTTTTCACTGCCTGACCTGAAAACATTGAGAAATTATGGAAGAGTTTAATGCCTCATATCTTTCCTGTCTTCCATCTCTCTAGCTCTCCTCATTCTACCTGTCTTCTTTCCTGCCTCACCTTACATATTTGAATTTCTGATGGGTGTGACAACATGAATATGCCTTGGAGACATGCTGAATGAAATAAGTCAGAAACAAAATATTATATGAACCAACATAAAAATATCATGAAGAGGCAAATGTGAAGAGACCAACATCTATTAGTGGTATGCAGGAGTGGGAGGAAAAGACAGAATTATTGCTCATAGGGCATGGGCAGGTCATAGGAGAGAAGGCACTGAACTTCTGGTTAATGAATATTCAAGGAAATGAATGGTTGATGTTAATTACACAATGGATATAAGTGGATTTAATTAATGTCACTGAATTGAACATATGAAACATATAAAAAGGGTTGAAATGGAAAATGCTTCATATATATTCACCACGATATAAAACTTACTAAATTTGCTTGAAAGAATTCCAAAAATTTCATGTAAATATTGAATTAAAAGATAATGTAATTTTTCCAAGAATGATTTTGAAATTCCTTCTGTGTGTGTGCATACTGCTTTCAAGGTCCATTTGTATTGTGACACGTATCAGAATTTCATGTATATTAAGGTAAGGAGAGAAGGAGGGAGAAAGTCAGTGAAGGCTAGAAAGATACAAAACATAAAATTCTTCCAGATTTTTCCTATGACGTTAGACAGTGCTGAGACCAAATTCAGTCTGAAAGTTTTTTCTTGTAAAAAAAAGTTTTATTGGAACACCGCCATATTTATTTGTTTATGTGTATGCATATGTAGCTTTTATGTGCAGATACAGTGTGTGTTTAGCTTATGCAGAGGTATATATAAGATACAGCATAGACTTCTCTATAAGCTTAGTTTTCAGCACATTTTAATGTACTTTTGTGCTAAAAGTAGTTGCCTTGACTGATATTCAGGTCAACTTATACTGGAGTATACATGGTATAGCTGCATTGTTGTTGTTGTTGTTTTTGTATGCCATCCAGTTGTTTCTGATCCATAGCAACCCCATACACAGCAGAAAGAGACATTGCTTTGTCCTGAGCCATGTTTAAAAGAGTTCCTTTGCTTGAGCCCAATGTTACTGCTACTGTGTCAATTCACCTGGAGGTCCTCCTGTTTTCACCACCTTCTGCTTTCCTAGGCATGATACCCTTCTCCGGATGGGTTTCTCCTAACTGCATGGCCACAGCATGTAAGACAAGTCTTGCCATCGTTGCCTCTTAGGAACACTCTGGTCATGCTTCATTCAAGACAGACATTGTGTCCTTTGAACAGCTCATGGCACTTTATAGATCCCTCTCCAGCACCACAGTTCAAATGCCTTGATTCTTCTTTAGTCTCCCTTATGCAATGACCAACTTTCACATGCATATGAGAAAACTGAAAATCCCATGACTTGGGTTAGTCCCATCTTAGTCTTCAAAGCAACTGGCTTGCTTTTCAATACTTTGAAGAGGTCTCGTGCAGCAGACTGACCTAATGCAATGTGTCTTTTGATCCTTTGCTGCTTCCGTGAGAATTGATTACGGACCCAAACAAGACAAAATCCTTGACAACTTCAACTTTTCCTCTGTTTACCACGATGTTAGCTATTGGTCTGGTTGTGTAGATTTTGATCTTCCTCACACTGAATTGTAATCCATCCTGAAGGCTATAGTGCTTGATCTTCATCAGTAAGTACTTAGCAATGACTAGAGGGTGTCATCTGAATGGGAGATGAAGGAAAACACGTTTCTCTTAAATAACACTTAAAGATACTGCAACTTTACCTCTCACTTTTCATGATATTCTGGTGGTGAAGTCACAAATCAATCACCATCCTGCTAGGGTGGCCTATCATTATTTTATGCTTTCAAACTTGGGTATTTGCCTTGCATCTGTATCTGTATGCCAAGTGACCATTGTGCTAGATAGCTTCCTATTTCTATAACTGCATTTCTGTTCTCTATATCTTGATCCTAGAAGTGCACAATCCTGGTGTTTATCATTGTAAACTTAGAAAAGTAATAAAGACTAGGGTAGTGGCTATCAAAAGATATAGCATCTGGAGTCTTAAAGTTCTGAAGATAAACATGCAACTGGCAATCTAGCTCAGAAGCAACAAAGCCCACATGGAGGAAGCACACCAGCCTGTTCATACCACGAGGTGTCATCGGGATCAGGTATCAGGCATCAAAGAACTAAAAATCATATCATTGTAAATGGTGGGAGGGGTACAGATTTGGGACCCAAAGTTCATTATAGGTAAGGGATATTGCCTTACAGAAAGGCAGTAGGAAGATAAGCCACTCAGGGTACAGTGTAGCAGTGATGAATCATGCAACATTCCTCTAGTTCTTCAATGCTTTCTCCTACCCACTATCATGATTCCAATTCTGCCTTACAAATCCGGCTATACCAGAGGATGTACACTGGTACAAAGAGGAACCCGAAACAGGGAATCCAGGACACGTGATCTCTTCAGGACCATTGATGAGAGTGGCAATACCGATACTGGGAGAGTCAAGACAAGGTGGGGTAGAAAGTGGGAACTGATTATAAGAATCTACTTATAACCTCCTCCCTGAGTATGGACAACAGGGAAGTGGGTGAAGGGAGACATTAACAGTATGAGATATGTCAAAATAATAATTTATAAATTAGTAGGGGTTTGGGAGGAAAGGGGAGAGGGGGCAGAGGGGAAGATGAGGAGCTGATACCAAGAGCTCAAGTAGAAAGTAAATATTTTAAGAATAATCATGGCAACAAACGTACAAATGTGCTTGACATACAATAGATATACATATGCACTATTATAAGAATTGTATGAACCCCCAATAAAATGATTAAAAAATGATTTGCAGTCTCAGAAACTCAGAGGGACAGTTCTACTCTGTCCTAGAGCAGAGCTGGGAGTTAGCATTGACACAGTGGAAGTGAGTTCTGTGTGGTTCTGTGTGATTTGGCATAGGTAGAGATCTTTGGGCTGGGAGATGATACTATGAATATTTTACTGGGTGACATCAACCTTAGTAAGCCACTCTTGGAGGTGATAAGGGAAGGGAGAGAGAACAGAATTAGCAAAGACTACAAGATGGGATAGGAGCAAGCAGGCTCCCTGAGAGGCTAGAGTTCTGGTGGGTGATAGTGGGAGGAGAGATGGTTATTAGAGACCAGGGAATTAATGGACTTGCTTGCCAGCCCAAGGAGCTGGTCGTTGTAATTTTAGACAAGAGTAGCAACTGAATGGTTCTACAATGGCTTGTCATGTTAGCCACTGTCAAGTCTTCCAACAAGGACAGGGTCTTGTGATCCATTAGCTGCATTTGGGAAGTAGACCTTCAGGTCTTATTATCTACTACATCTTACATCTGTTCAGCATCTCAGCAACACTCAAATTTCCACTGATAGATGGTGGTGTGTGCCCTCAAAAATGATTTTGACTTTAAAGAAATCTTGGACATTAGATCTGTCCAATGCAATAAGTCATCTGCTGTCTTGAAAAAAAGAAAGACTAGGGAGACCTTCTTTCCTCTTTATGTTTGTAGCTTTAAAATAGGTGTTAAACAAGATGCAATTGACTTGCCTTCTAATTATTTTAATTTCTGAGACTTTAATGAACTTGTGTTAGGTATCAAATAGTTAAGCACTGAACCACTAGCTAAAAGTAGATTGGTAATTCAAACCCAACAAGGCATGTTGGAAGGCATGTTTGGCAATCTGCTCCTCAGAAGTCAGTCTTGTAAATCCCATTTACAAGGAGTCTACCCTGAGCACCTGAGGGCACTGTGGTTGAGAATCAACTCCATGAGAACTAAGCTCAATAAGCCTATCCATAATTCTTTAAGCTCTTCAATCTTCTATTTTTGGATTCCTGGTAATTTGATTTTTGCTTTGTTTTTCATTTACATTTGGGTGATTATAAATAACCAATCTCATGACCATTTCTTGATTTGCATTTCTCTTAGGCACCCTTACTATAATATAAATGTAATAGGTTAGTTTAATAATAAAAGATGTCATAGATTAGCCTCAAAACTAGTTATTTTGAAGACCTGAAAAACCGCATTGGCTCAGTTAGCTTCAATAGATGTGCAGAATCTATATTTTAAAAGTCTTCCTGATGGAGAACTGAAATTACTTTCTTTATGATCATGTTATTACAATTTGATGGCATCATGCTATTTTTTTTGTGGAGGGATACATGTTAATCCTGAAAACTGTGGAGTTGATTTCCACTCGTTGAGACCTGTGTGGATTAGTTTATACTTGTGCTCCCTCCACCTTTCAGTGGCTGTGTCTTTGGAGGCAGGTCTCTGATGCTTTTTTCTGATGTGCCTCTGAGCAGGCTCCTTCTTCCAATCCTTGCTTAGCACCTTTATGTGTTAACAGTTTGCACTAACCAGGAAGATTTTATGAAGTTATTAAGAGTGGTTTTATATATTGCATTCAATAGATAAATTCTTTTGTGAGAATTATAACTTTGCTGTTCTAAGACATTTATAAGTCATGCTACTTTAAATGTTGCTGTTGCTATTATGTGCCCTCTAGTTGGTTTTGAAAGAGCCCTGACAGTATAGTTGTTTCAAGCTAGGTAGCTATCCAAATGGTTGGCAGTCCAAAACCACCAACTGCTCCACAGGAGAAAGACAGGGTTTTCTATTCCTGTAAAGGGTGCCAGTCTTAGAAATGTACAGGGGAAGTTCTACCATGTCCTAGAGATTCCCTATGAGTCAGTATCAGATCAATGACCACGAGAGAGTAGGTTTTTAGTCAGTGACCTTATGTAGAACAGAATGAAGCATTTCCCCCTCATCTTCACAATTGTTGCCACGTATCATTCCATTGTTGCAGCCACTCTCCTAATCCACCTCATTGAGAGCATTCCTTTTTTTACTGTCTCTCTATTTTACCAAGAAGATGCCCCTTTCTTGGAGCTAATCTTTCCTGATAACATGCCCCAGTTAGGTAAAATGAAGCCTTGTCATCCTTGGTTCTAAAGAGTATTCTAGCTGTACTTTTTCAAAGACATATTAGTTTGTTCTTCTAACACATAAAGTGAGTCCTGGTGGTGTAGTGATCTTGAGCTGGAAACTGCAAAGTCAGAAGTTTGAAGCCATTAGAGAAGACTTTCCCCCCCCTAAAAGTGTCACAGTCTTAGAAACACACAATGGGCTGCTCTTTTCTGCCTCATAGATTGACTAGGAGCTGGAATAAACTCAATGGCAGTGAGCTTTCATTTACAGTAGTACACGGCAGCTTCGATATTTCTAAACCAACACCTCAATAATTTAGTGATGATTTTTATTCAATTAGAAAATATCAGTTATTGATTCAGAACATTATTAAACCCTCATTGTGCCTAATTCAAATAGACAATAAAGGGAATGCATAAGAAGGGTATAGAATCAAGCAGTCTGGATTCAAATTCCTGGTTCTCCACTTCACAGCTAGGTGTCTGTCAAAAGCAGATGACTTACTCTGGGTGATGATGCTAACTACTCCACAGACTATTGTGAAGGTGAAAAGGGGAAAGGTAAGCAAAACACAGGCAGCAAATGCAGAGTGAGTTCTCACAACATATTCATCGTTATCAGCATTGCATGTGGGGATACAAAGCACATATTCCTTTCCCATTGCCTACAGGTTATGATTTCAGACATCAGCTATGCATTTGTTAGTATGTGTGTGTGTGTGTGTGTGTTTCAGTTACTTAAAGACCTAGCAATTGTCACTATTTTAGAAAAAACAAAAACAAAAAACCAATTAGATGGCATGAGTCTAATTCCTATACTATGTACTCTAGCCCATGTTCTGAAGGCATTGAGTGCCTTTGACATAAATATCACCCACATAGAAACTCCCCCCTGGGTGGATGCCTTGCTCTCATATTATCTGGAGACTCTTCAGCTATCTACATCAGTATACAACTTGAACTCATGGACTTTGAAAAAATGATAGGAATATCTACAAAGTCAAAGTTCTTGGTCTTTCCAGGAAGTACTTCAGCTCTTCACACCCGAGAGATTCAAAAATTCAAATTCATGACTTGAAAATAAGAATATGACCCTCCTGGCCAAAACAGTCCAGGCCTGGGCCACCATTGAGAACATTACCTTATTTTAGTCTAGGCTAGTCAATGCCACAAAAGACAGGTTGCTCAAGCACCACATACAATTACCTTTCAGGATGACTAGAAATACAGATAAGACTATTTTATTTACCAGGGTTTACTAAAAAATTATGAAATTCTAGGGGGAAAATGTTAACCCTATGAAGAAAAACACTTATTTAGGATTTAGCCTTAAAATACATGCATCATAATCAATTTTAGACAGTAGGGAATTAAATGTTAATGAAAAGAGAAACAATCTTCAAGTGGTTGCAAAAAATCAAGCGAGAAAACAATTATTTTTGAATAACTTTCTAAGCTTTGGGTAGGAAAAGCCATTCTAAAGGCAGAAACTGTGGGCAAGATCTTGAAAGAAAGCATGGTCCTGTTTGATGAAACGCACCCTGATTGTGCCGTGACCGTGCATGGGTAAGGTCAGCAGTTCAAAACCACTAGCTGGTTTCTGGGAGAAATATGATGCTTTCTGAAATGTTTTGAGAAGGATGATGGCAACCAATGTATAAATGTGTTTTGCAAACAAGGAATGTATTTACAGATTGTGGTAAGAGTTATATGAGCCTCCAATAAAATGATTTAAAAAAAGAAATTGAAGAACATGTAAAAATAAGAATTTTAACTACAAAAAAAAAAGACTTATACTCCTGGAAGCTCAGGGAGAGGTTGACCCTCTCCCATAGGGGCTTATGATGAGTTGAAATTGACTTGATGGCAGTGAATGTATGTGTCTGTGTGTGTGTTATACATATACATAATCTTTAGTCATTTAAAGTTAGAAAGCTGTTTTCTCCAAACTGACGCTTTACTAACATTCATTTGTAAAATTACATTAGTCTGAATTACAACTGGATTGCTCTAAACTAAAGCTACAGAATACAAATATTTATTTTTCCAAGTAAGGCTTTTAAAGCTCCTCGGAGAGGCATCAAATGTGAACGTTTGGCGTTTTTAATACTGTGGTAGAGTCTGACGAACTTCAGACCATTTTCATGAGGACCAAGTAAATGAGGAGTGTCACGTTTACAGCACTGTGCTACTGCACAACCGTGGAGATTCGTGAGACCAAGTTCCGTATGTAAAGCTCAGAGTTTCTATGGCCCTACCAGGAAGAAAAAGATTCAAAAAAAGGATTGTTTCTCAGATTCTAGAGCACTTCTCGTTTCAGACTTCTAACCTTGACAGGGCTTCAACTAAGCTACTGCATTCTGAACTTAGGCAGCCACGTGGTTGGAGGAAAGCAGGTGTAAATGAATTTTACCTGCGGATTTTGCTCAACTCTCCACTAATTGGAATGCAGACCAGTCAACGCCCCAAGAAGCAAGCTCTGATATTGTTACCCAGACAGTGCGCTAAATGAACAGCAAAGCATGCTCGCCTCCCACCTGCATAGCAACGATAACAATTTCCTGCACAAGGAGTCATATAAAGCTAGACAATGACTCCACCCCCCAAAGCTTTGAAGATAGGACCCTGCTCCCCCTGAGGTCGCAATTATCTCAAAGGATAGGCTGAAGTTTATTTTTTAAATGAGTCCTTGGAAATTTCAACTTTAATCTACATTGTTTTAAAATATAAATATGTACCCCAAAGGCCAAAATTGGTCAAACAAAATAATGAAGCCAATTCCTATTGAGGCACTGGAGTGTCAAAATACTGAGCTTCTGTGGTTTTCACACTTTTTCTCCCCTTTTGCCTAATATATTCATTATTTCTCTACATTTCCATTTTAATTACCATGAAGAAAAAGCAGCAAACCCTTTGTCATGTGCTGTAATTTATACTTGCTTTAGCAAGATAAGTAATACCACTCTAAATACATCATAAACAAAATATTTATTAGGAAAGCCTCATTAGCATGCATCTCATTCTGATAATAAGGTTGAGGAATTTAAATTAATATCAGTGTTATTGGAGAACATGGCTATTAACATTTAATAATATTTAGCATTTATATAGTCCTTTGTGTTTCCAAAGTACTTTAGTCATTAATTAATTAAACCTCAAATTATCATTGTGAGCAGGTTTGGTTCATGGTTTCGTTAGTTAGGAAATCATATTTGGGAGTATGATAACTTTTCCAAGGAGGAGATCTCACTCATGGCTATACTTTTTTCAGAATATGTCTCATGCAGGGTAAGATTGCTGGGATAGCCAGGCACGGTTTTTGCAAATGCCGTCTGTCAATGATAGTCTCCTTGTAAGCTGCGAGGAACCGCGATAAGCAACTGGCAGGAGGGCAGAGCTCTTTAAAGCTTCTCTAAGTGTCTTTATCCAGCCTCTGCCTCTGTTGTTCCTGGTTCCCACCTCCAGCGTCATCACACATGGACATGACTTAGTCACAAAGGCTTGAAATAGGTTTCACACTTAATATTTAGCAATCAGTATCTAAGGAATGTAACAAAATACTGTCTGCATCAAAACAAAATAGTTTGCAGCCACGGAATATTTGTTGTTGTTGTTCTTGTTGTTGTCGTCGCGAGTTCCTCACGACTGGGCCCTGACTCACGGTGACCTTCTGCATAACAGAACAAATCAATATCCAATTCTGTGCCAGCGTCACAAGTGTTGGACTGTTAAGAGTTCATTGCTGTGACCAACAGGTCGATGCAGCACATGGAGAATGTCTCTATTTGGGATGACCCTCTGCTTCATGGAACATGATGTCCTTTTCTAGAAATGAAATAAATATCCCTCATTGGGATAAAAAAGAGAAAAAAATAACGGGAATAAAAAAGCAAAGGAGAATATGCATGTTTGCACACTTGAAAAATGGATTTAATAGCACTGAACCAATTGCACATATAGACTGCTGATTTGATGTGTCTTTTTGCTGTACATAATCTCAACAACAAAATTAAATTTTAAAGATGAGAACACAAGGTGACGTTCGACCCCATCATCCTAAAAATCACCCCCAGATCCCTCTTACCAGCATTTACAGGGTACTTTTGGAAACACGGTCACCCAGCCAGCTTCTTCCGTTGGGTGGTTGGTCACTATCATCGGGAAAGGAGCCTAGGAGCAGCATGGCAGAATCCCAAGGTCTAGACATGCAGGACCCTCCTACAGTTTTGTCTTGGGCTTCCTGACCCCATTGCCTCCATTGTACAGTCATCTGCTCGGTTCTTGCTAAAGTAATGAAAGTTATCCTCTTACTGGGGTCCTAGACTGGGGAAAGCATAACCACAAAGAAACATTTACTTTATACAGAGAATGTTCAGCTTTTCCAAGAGAGTATTAAGGCTGATCCTTCGACTCCAATTATGGATAGGAAGAGAAGCCAGCCCACGGGAGTTTATCCCTAGGGGCTGCAGGGCAGGAAAGAGAGCTCGATCATCTGCCTCCAAAGGATACTTTTATCAAGGCTGAGCTGAAAAACGCTGGGAAATGTTCACACACTGATAGAAGAAAGCATAAATTTATTATCAGCAGGGCAAACGAAAATTATTATCATCCATCAGAGTGGTGAAGAAGATAGGAAAAGAATCTTAATGCAGCTACCCTGTGGGTCTGAGCCCTGCCTTCACTTGCTATCTACTGGTTTCACAAATGTCTGCTTTTAAAATACAACCAGATTCATTGCAACAGGCAGGATAATGGCTTCTCTCTTCAGTGGCCCAGAGCTCACCAGGTAGCAGTAGTTTTTCATACTAGATCAAAATGAATGAAACATGGTCCTTTTAAAAAATAGAGTGTGCTCAGCACCACAGGACTACATAAATCCCAAACATGCTACAACATTGTTCTCAGAGTCTGATTTTTCTGGGTTTAGAGGATATTGGTTTCCCATTGCTTTTCAAGACTCTGTTACAAATTTTGAAACTACTCTAAGAATCTTCTATGAATATTTGATTTATTTGTAGAAAGAAAAGGAGAGCTAGACATCATATTTTACCATAACCTATGTCACAGTTTGAGTTGTCATCTTCTTCATCCTATGTTTTTCTTCCTATGGAGCAATGAGCATGACCTTGTCTAGAAAGGGCATCTTTGGAGATGTTATTATTAAAGTAAGATGATATCATGCTGGTGACCCTATAGCTAATGTTCTTACTAGAAGAAGTATAGAGATAGAGAAGAAAGACCTTGATGTGAAAACAAAGGCAGAGATTGGAATGATGAATCTACAAACCAAGAAGTACCATGAGTTGCATGGAATGACAGAAGCTGGTGACTGAAGAAAGGTTCTTCCTATAATACAAGTAGACAAAGCTTAGCTTCAAAAATTCTGAAGCAACTAATTTTGGTTGCTTTAAGACACCCAACCTATGATGCTTTATTGCAGAAGATTGGGAAAGTAATGAGTCCTTGGGTGGAGCAAATGGTTAATATGCTCAATTGCTAATTGAAAAGTGAAAGCTCACCTTCATCCAGAAGCATTTTAGAAGAAAGGCTCAGGAATAAACTGGAAAAATCAGCCATTGTAAACCCAATGAAAGAATTCTGCTCTTACACATATGGGGTCCCTAGAATCCACTAGATTTTAGTTGTTTGATACAGTTTTGAGTTGGAGTGAGACAAGCATTCCATCCCTCTGACCTGCTGTCCTAGTCAAAAAACTATTGGATATTCATGCCACCCCTCCAACTTACTAACCCAGCTGAGATTTCTCCCTCCTTTCCCCACCCACCGCTTCCACTTTCCTTTCTCTGCCCCTTCTCAACAAGTGGCAGTGAGCATATGACTGTGTTCAGACTCACAAACCAATGCAACATCACTCATCTTACATTCCCAGGAAGGCCAGTGCCTATGCCCCTACAAGCCAACCACATCACTATACCTGCTGTCCCACACACTCAACAAACGTTCTTACCTGCTCTTGTGTCATGGTATCTGTGTTAGTCTGGATTGACCAGAGAAACAAATTCATAAGCATGTGCATATGTATAAAAGCTGTATATACAAGAGCAACTGTACATTAAGAAAACATCCCAACCCAGTTCAGTCCAAGGTCATAAGTCCTATATTAATCCATATGTCTGAAAGCAATCTTTAATGTCCTCTCTAGACTCATGAGTCACATGCAATGATGCTGAAGGCAGGAAGATCACAAGCCAGTGGGTTCAAAGTCAGTGGTGAAGCATCTCAGTATTGGGAGGAGTCTCTTTGTGGCTTTTTTGACTTCAAAGGTCTGGTTCCATCAGGGTAAGTCCATGTGACTTCTCCTCCAGGATGTCTCACAGGGAGCCCACCTTGTGTCTTGTCAGTAGAGTATCTCCAAAGGACTGAGCCGTGGGTCTCTCACCTTCAAGTGCAAATACAGCTGGAATTCCCAGAATTCTTAGGAGAAAGACATGCTCACAGAGAGGTCTCATTGACTATCAGTAGATCGACAGGCTAGACTCCACCCTTACACTTTTAAATGTCAATTGACATCAGGTTAGGTGATTGCCGCAATATCAATGATAGAAAGTGACAAACACCCACCAAACTGCAAATGCCCAGCAAAAAGCAGGTGGCAAGTGTCCCAGAGCAGACCAGACAACCTGGTTATCAGAGTAATATGCCATTCTGGTCTGATCAGAAATGTGAAAACAAAACATAACAAAAAGTCAAGATATAGAAAACAAATACACATACTAAATACATATAATAACACCTTAATGCTCTAGAACAGTGGTTCTCAAACGTCCTCGTGCTAAGGCCCTTTCATACAGTTTCTCATGTGGTGGTGACCCCCAATCATAAAATTACTTTTGTTGCTACTTCAAGACTGTAATTTTGCTATTGTTATGAATAGGGCAACCCCTGTGAAAAGGTTGTTTGACCTCCAAAGGGGTCATGACCCACAGGTTGAGAACTGTTGTCCCAGAAGAAATGTACAATTTAAAATCACCTGAAGAAGCAGGGCAAGATGATGCCAGTAAAGGACTCAAAACAAAATAAAAACTCAGAAAAAGAAAGCCTAGAAGATTGTATACTATAAATGCTTGATAAAGAATTCAAAAGACTTATATGTATGATCCTCCAAAAGACAAAGGAAGATGTCAAAGAACACACAGGCAGAACACTAGAAGACAGGGATAGGATTAGGGTTAAAAAAAGAATAATCAAAAGAAATAATACATAGTAATGACAAAAATAAACGAATAAATGATACAAATACAGAAACTATACATCCAGAAGATAAGCACTATATTTTAAGAAATAAATAATGTGTTGGAAGGACAAAGGAATACAACTGGCTCAATAGAAGTCACAATCAATGAAACAGGAGACAGATTTCTTTATTCCAGTCTGCTTGAAAGAAATAAAACAGGCCAGCATCATAAGTAATAATGTGAACACGTGCAATGGGGTTACCTCCCCCCCAAAAAAGGAAAAATGGATTTTTTTCTCAACGCATGCATTTAAATTTTTCACAAAACAAACTTATCACCTTCAAAGTGCTCTACATTATACTTAATGCATTTGTCAAAGCTGTGATTTCATTCTTGGAAACATTTCTCAAATCCATCTGTTTGGATGGCTGACTGCATCATTCTCAATTTTTTCTTCACCTCTTCTATGTCGTCATATCACTGTCCTTTCATGTCCCTCTCTAATCTCAGAAACAAAAAGAAGTTAAACAGAACCAGGCCAGGTGAGTAAGGCGTGTGGAGCAAGATATATATATATATATATATATATATATATATATATATATATATATATATATAAAAGCTAGAACTGGCACACTGAAATGGCTGGGTGAGCAGATGCATTGCCGCGGTAGTGAAACCAGTCCCATCTGCCTTTTTTGTTATACACTGTTAGGCAATCTTTTCAGAACCTCTAAAACAGAGATTTTGATTCAGAGTTTGACCTGGTGTAATGAACTCCAAATTCACTAGAGGTCGACATTTTCATCTGTTCAGAAAATTGATGGACATCCAGAGTGAAGTTTGTCATCAATCAGCATTTCATCTTTTTTAAACCAAGAAAGCCACTCCTATACGTGAGTGTTACCCATAGAGCTATCCTTGTAAGCTGGGTTCTATATCACAAAAGTTTTTGCACATTTTTTCCCAAGCAGGATACAAAATTTAACTGCTACACACTGTTCTCTTAAATCAGCTATCAAAACAACAACAACAACAACAACAACAAACAAACAAAGTATGAGCAAACTCCTTTTGTGATAAAATTCACTGTGACCAGGGAAAACCTTGCCAGGTAACACCAGTGGATGCACTAATTAAGAGCAAGTTGCTGGATGCTTACCTATTTGGAAAAATTTGTACTACAAAAGCTGCAGCTAGCAGAGCTTTTTTCTGTCTTTTTTTTTTTTTCAGAGGAGGATAACCCCCTCATGGAATTCTAGAATAGAAGAATAGAAAGAGATAGAAAGCAAGCACAGGAAATTTTCAAAAATTTGTTGGGAGAAAGCTCCCTAATATAAAAGACTAAGTGATATCCCTCAATACAATCGATCCAAAAAGAAAATCCTCAATGCATATCTGTGGAAAGCCGAATGCTGTTCCCATCCTTCAGTGACCCCTTTATTGACCTTTTGTATTGTAACGGCTTGCGGGCAAGATAACCTTTGAATCCATGAGTTCACCTAATTAGCATGCGGACCTGTTGAGCTCACCTAATTAGCATACAGACCTGTTTGAGAACTGCTTCCCGCCATTTTTCCCCCCACTGTTTCTTTGAAGCTATGTGTATGATTGGCTGATTATCCCTGCCCCTCATTTCCATAAGTTGTACCTCTTCTTCCTGTTGCTAGCTTATATTAACCCTGCCTTTTGGCTCAATAAACGAGACTTTATCAGAATCCTGGCTTGTCTCCATTTCTCGAGTCTCTTGCCCTCTCCATTCCCAGTCCCCCTTTCAGGAACCCACATTAACTGATCCGCAGGTCAGATCACATACCATAATCAAACACTTCAAAAACAAAGTCAAGGGGCTGAGCCCTGGTGGCATAGTGGTTGTGCGCGGGACTGCGGCCCACTGGGATGGAGGTTCAATTCCAGCTCCACGGGAGCAAAGGCTGGGCCTCTTACTCCTACCACCAGAGGTCAGTGATGCCCAAAACAAACAAACAAGAAAAACAACAACAACAAAAACAAAGTCAAACAGAAAATACCTCTGACTTGCAGCTCAAAGCAAACAAATTGTCACTTACAAAGGGCAGCTGTGGTAATTACATAATCTGATGTCAATTTGGGACTTGAGAGGATTGGGGATGAAGGGTTGGGTTCTAGTCTGTCAATCGGATCATAGCCAATGGAGTTTCTGTGTGGGCATGACCTTCTGAGAATTTTGGGAATTCCAGAATTTCCTTCTTGGAGGCAGAAGACTCTCTGCTCACTCCATTGGAGATGTTCTACTGACAAGACATATGTTGCTCGCTATGCCCTGGGACCTGGAGAAGCCACATGGACCTACCCTGGTGCAGCTAGACCCCTGATAACCATGACCCATCAATATGCTGCTTAGATACACACCATAAGTAAAAACCAAAGATGGAAAATTATTCATATCAAGCAAACATCAACAAAAGGGCAGTAGTAGCAATATTAAACTCTTTTAAAATAGACTTTAAGACAAAACTGATCATAGCAAACAAAAGAGGGAATTAACAATGTAAGGGATCAATTCCAAAAGAGGATATAATCACAACAGATATTTTCATACTTGTGTTAGACCAGGTTGTCTATAGAAACAAATCCAGAGACGCTCGTCTGTGTATAAGAAAGTGCTTTCTATCAAGTGGGCTCCTCTTCTTGTTCAACTCAAGCTTGTAAATACAATGCTAGTCCCTAAGTCCTTTTTTCAGACTCACATAGCTGGAGGCAAGGGACATCAAAAAGTGAATCAGGAAAATCACATGCTGGTGAGTGCAGTGTCATATAGATCTAAAATCAGGGGAAATATAGCAGGATGCCAGCAGCTTTCAAGTTAAGACAGCCCATATGTGGCTGAACCTGGACTGAGACAGGGAGAGTTCTATCAAGCAGGAAGGCAAAGGGACAAAGAGAAACAAACCCAAGGAGGCATCATCAGGCCTGATTAACATTTCATAAAAACTCAAGTTGATATAAAGTCAGCCTATACAGCAAAAATAATCAGGGGAAGATACCACTAAAAAAGTAAAAATATTCCTATGAATACAGATGCAAAAATTCTCAACAAAATCTTACCCAATAGAAGCCATAAATATATAAATCATGAGGAAGTTAGAATCAGAACAGATAGTGGTTCAACATTAGAAAATAATTTCTAAACCCCAGAAGGTACATAAATAAAAAAGAACCATAAATTCATATTAATAAATATGGGGAAAGCATCTGACAAAAAAACACAGAAACCCTTTCTAATAAATTTTCTCAGAAAAATAGAAATAGAAGAATTCTCCAGCATAGTTAGAGATATAAGACAAAACTCACAACTCACATTATTTTCAATGGAGAGATATTGAAGATAATGCTCTTGATAGCCAGAACCAGACTTAATCATATCTTTACTTCAACATTTTTCTGTAAGTCCTAACCACAGCAGTAGTCAAGTAGAGCAAAGAAAAGATATATATGAAACTGGAAAACACATAAGAATTTTGCAAAAGCAGTGGCTTATTCATATTAAATACTCTTTTCAACAGCACAAAAAGCAACTATACACATTGACGTCCCCAGATGGAATACCAAAAATCAAATGACTACATCTGCGAGAAGACACAATGAAGATGCTCAATATCAGCAGCTAAAACTAGATTAGGAGCTGACGATGGGACAAACCATCAATTGCTCAAATGTACATTCAGGAAAAGTTGGAGAAAATTAAAACTAGTCCAAGAGAGACAAAACACAATCTTAGACTATCCCACCTGTATTTTGAGGATGCTTCAAGAACAGATTTGATGTGCGGACACTAATGGTTAGACTTGATGTATCATGGGAAGATATCAAGAATATCCTTCATGAAGAAAGCAAAAGACCATTCTCTCCCCCACTTTCATGGCCCCAATTCTATAGATAAGAGCTGATAACACATGGAATCCAGAAGAGACAAACCCCTCAGGACCAATAATGAGAGTAGTAGTGATACCAGGAGGGTAAGGAGAAGGTGGGAGGAAAGAAAATGGGGACCGATCACAATGATCTACATATAATCCCCTCCCAGGGAGATAGACAACAGGAAAGTGAGTGAAGGGAGACATTGGTCAGTTTAAGACATGAAAAAATAATACATAAATTATCAAGGGTTCATAAGGTAAGGGAGGGTTTGGGTGGGAGGGGAAAATGAAGAGCTGATACCAAGGGCTCAGATAGACAGAAAATGTTTAGAAACAAATGTACAAATATGCTTGACACAATGTATATATATATATATATATATATATATATATATATATATACTTGGATTATGCTAAGAGCTATATGAGCCCCCAATAAAATGATTTTTTTAATAAACTGATTTTTAAAAAAGAAAGAAAGACAATAGGAAAGAAAGAAAAAGTTGAAGTTATGTAAAAAAAGACTCTGAAACGTGTTCTTGATTGTAGAGTAGCTAAAACAAATGGAACAAAGGATGAAGTTAAGGAGTGGAATAGCAAATTTTCAAGGTTAGTTTGAGAAGACAAAGCTAAATATTATAATGAACAAGGAACTAGATTTAGAAAATCAAAAGGAAAAACACATTAAACATCTGACACTGAAAGAACTCAAAAAAAATTTCAAGCCTTGAGTGGCAATTTTGAATGGCTCTATAGACAAAATATTGAATAATGCAGGCTGCATCTAGAGAAAATGGAAAGAACACACAAATAACTGTATGAGAAGGAACTGGTCAACAGTCCGTAATTTCAAGAGGTAACCAATGAGTAAGAAGCAATAGTCCTGAAGAAAGCAGCTCAAACTGCACTGAATGCATAAGCCCAAAACGAGGCTCCAGTAATGGACAGACTATCCTTTGAAATGCTTCCGAAAGCTGAAGCAGCACTAGAGGCTCTCACTCATCTCTTTCAGGAAATTCGGAAGCAAGCCACCTGGCCAACTGACTGGAAGGGATCCATATTTGTTCCCATTCCAAAGAAAGGTGACCCAACAGACTGCTCACACTAAAGAATGACATTGATATTGCTTACAGGTAAAGTTGTGCATCAGGTCATCCAACAATGGTTGCGGCATCACATTGACAGGGAACTACTAAAAGTTCAGGCTGGATTTCAAAGAGGATATGTACCAAGGGATATAACTGCTGCTCTTTGATGGATCTTGGTTCAAAGCAGAGAGCATCAGAGATAATGGTTTCTGTTTCATTGACTATAAAGGTATTGGACTTTAAATCTATCTTGGATAACATTGAGAAGAATGGGAATTCAAAACATTTCATTGTGCTCACTCAGAACTCATACATACATGGATGGGTCAAGAGGCAGATGTGCAAATAGAACAAGGGAATAATGGTTGATTTAAAACCGGAAGAAGTGAAAATTTTTTTAAAAAAATAAGAGGTGAAGTGACAAGGTTGTATCCTCTCACTATACTTTTCAATCTGTACGGTGAGCAAATCAACTGTGAAGCTGTATTATATAAAGAAGAGAAAGGAATCAGGATTGGAGGAAGGTTTGCTAACAACCTGCAGTATGTACATGGCACGTCCTTGCAGAGTGAAAGTGAGGAGGACTTGAATCACTTGCTGATGGATATCAAGGATTCTGGCCTTCCATGTGTGTTATAACTCAGTGTAAGGAAGACAAAAATCCTCACAACTGCACAAATAATTGACATCATGATGAACAGAGAAAAGGTTGGCCTTACCAAGGATGTTGTCTTATTTGGCTGTATAACCACTTCTCATAGAAACAACAGTCAAGAAATTTAAAAATGTATTGTACTAGGTATATCTGCTGCACAAGACCCCCTTAGAGTATTGCCTACAAGGCTGTTACTCTGAGGACTAAGGTGCACCTGATTCAAGTAATCAGTTCCATTTCATAGCAACACTGTGCACCACAGTGAAAACATTGTCCAGGCCTATGCTGTGCTCATAGTCATGGCTCTTTGAACCCATTGTAGCCACTGTGTTAAGCCATGGACTTCCTCATTCTTGGTGAGACTCTACTTTACGAAGAGCTTCTCTAGGGTCTTCCTCTCCTGATAACATGTTCTGCGCAAGCAGAACAAAGTCTCACAAATCCTTCCTTTTAAGAAGAATCTAGCTGCACTTCTACTGAGATAGATTTGTTCACTATTTTCTAGTAGAGTGGGTATTCTTTGCCCAAACCACTATTCAAATAAATCAATTTTGTTTTAGTACCTTGGCTTGAGCCAGGCACAACTTAGTCCTGAAAATGTTATCTTTGCATTTTAACTCCTGAAGAAGTCATTAGCAGATTTGGCCAGTGCAATGCATTGACTCATTTCTTGACTGCTGCTTCCACAAGCGTTGATTGTGTATCTGAGTCAAATGAAATCCTTTAACAACTTCAACCTTTCTTCCCTTCATCCTGATGCTGTTTATTATTCCTGTTGTGAGGATTTTGTCTTCTTCGTGTTGAAAGGTAATCCATACTATAGACTACATAGTCTTCCATAAGTGCTTCAAGTCTTTTTGCTTCCATGTTGTTTATGAGTATGCCTCTAATACAGAGGTTCTCTACTTGTGGGTGGTTTCCCCTTTGGGGGGGGTCTAATGGCCCGTTTACAGGTGTTGCCTGATTCATAACAGTAGTAAAATTATAGTTATGAGGTAGCAGTGAAAATAATCTTATGGTTTTTGGGGGGCTCACCACAACATGAGGAACTGTATTAAAGGGCCATGAAACTAGAAATATTGAGAACCTCTTCTACTACTACTACTACTACTACTACTACTACTACCATATTCCTCTATATTTAGGAATTCCCAGTAAATTAATGGTCTCCACTAAAAATGTTTGCATCCTTACAACTGGTATTTAAACCTTCTATGATGGCTTCATATTTTACTTCTCCCCTCCTCTCAACCCCAGTTCTATACAACCTCTCCCAACACTAGTGTAAAAACTCTATTTCCAGTAAGGAAATCATTCTGTGACCATACTGCTTTATGACCCAATCTCTGAACTTTTGTTAAAATGGTTTCCATTGCCTAAAAATACATGAAAGACCTGTTTTTTTTCATTGCTCCCTCTAGATTGTGAGGTCATTCAGGAGATAGACGAGCGTTACTTATTGCCTTGTGCCCCTCAAGCTTTTGAACCTGGGAGGCATTTACAAGATGCTTTCTAAAAACAATTATATTAAAAAATAAATAACAGAATTTTTTTTGTTGCTTTGTTTTCTTTTCTCTTGCAGGCCTGTTTCTAGGAAACGGCATTGGATCTCAGCATATTCTATCTAAGGAAGGGTATGCGGTATGAGTATTTTTAAATGATTTTACTGTATATAAATGATTTATTTATTTATTTTAAGCAAAAGGGAAGAAATTTATTGGAGTCTATGCAGTAAAGCCTAGAGAGGCCCCGCATACCCAATTGTATAAGATTGCCCAGGCAAAAGTTCACACCATTCACTGTACCTCCATGTCCCAAAAGGACGCCCCTTGTGCTGAGCCCCTAAGTCCCAGGATTGGCTGTGGTGGGGAGTATATAAATGATTTTTATTGTATATAAATTCACCATGCAATTCAATAAGTCAATGCTATTAAGGAAAATTGTGCAGTCATCACCACAATCAACTTGGGAACATTGTCTTCCTTCTTGTATCAACTGATGCTGATTTCCAATTTTTTTCACCCTCTCTTCTGTGCTCTCAGGATTGTTGTTTTAGTTATTGTTTCCGTGAATCCACCCATGTAGATAGACATATCCCTCTCCAGAGAAACATATAAATTAAGAACAAATAACTACAAAAATACCCCCGAAACAATGATCATATGAAAGAGAAAGACCTCAATCTAAGAAAAAGGATATTAAAAATGTAGAATAAATTGAAAGTAAGTCTGAAAGGAAATCTTATGGCATGCACAGTGTTACATTCTAGTCTAAGTACAGTTGTTAAGAAGCACTTTACAATGTTTTTTTCTCTTATGAGGGCATCAAAGGCAACACCAGCAGTTCAAAACCAGTAGCTGTTCTGCAGGAGAAAGATAAATCATTTTACTTCCTAAAGATTCACTATGTTTGCTGATGACAAAGGTGTGCTTAAGCAAATGTGGTGAAGAAAGCTGATGGTGCCTGGCTATCAAAAGATATAGCATCTAGGGTCTTAAAGGCTTGAGTAAACAAGCAGCCATCCAACTCAGAAGCAAAAACACCCACATGGAAGAAGCACACCAACCTGAGTGACCACGAGGTGTCAAAGGCATACAATATCAAAGAACTAAAAAGTATATCATTATAAATGAGGGGGAGTACAGATTGGAGACCCAAAGCCTATCAATAGGTGAAGCAACATCCTCTTACAGAGGGGTTGCAGTGAGGAGATGAACTAGTCATGGTACTGGCAGTGAAATATGCAACTTTCCTCTAGTTCTCAAATGCTTCCCCCCACCCACTGTCATGATCCCAGTTTTACCAGGCAAATTAACTAGAACAGGGGATGTGCACTGGAGTCGAAAACATGGGGAATTTAGGATAGATGATCCCTCAAGACTAGTGGTGATATTGGGAGGGTGGAGAGATAGTAGAATAGAAAGGGGAAATAAATTTCAGGGATTTGCATTTAACCTCCTCTCTGGGGCATGGACAACAGGGAAGTGAGTAAAAGGACACATTGGAAAGTATACAATATGAAAAAGTAAAAACTATATGTAAGTTATTAAGGGTTCATGGGGAAGAGGAGGGAGGAAAGAAGGGAAATAGGGGGAGCTGGTACTGGAAGCCTGAGTGGAGGGAGGATATTTTAAGAGTAATGATGGTGACAAGTGTGCAAATGTGGCCTACATACTATTGATGTATATATATGGATTGTGATGGGAGTTGTATGAGCCCCCAATAAAATGATCTATAAAAATAAAAACAGGAGGGGGAAAGAGGAGTTTATACAAGGGCTCAAGTAGAAAATATTTGGAAATGAATATGGCAACATGGGTAGAAATATGCTATTGATACAAATGATGTATTGAACGTTATAAGAGCTATACAAGTCCCCAATACAATCATTGGGGCAAAAAAAAGATAAGCCTGGAAGCAGTGCTCCTTTATCTTTTTGGGTTGCTAGGAGCCAAAATGAACTCTCTTGTGATTTTGGTTTTTACATGAATCAGCAAAATATAAGAAAATTAGTAAAAGAGGAAGGTTCTAACATTTTTAAAAGCCTATAGTTACAGATAAGAGACCTGACGGTATAGTGAGTCTGAGTTGGTATACTATCGGCAAAGTCAACAGTGCAAACACCACTATCTGATCTGCTGGAGAGAGATGGGTTTTCTGCTCCCGTAAAAAGTTGCTGTCTCAAAATTCAGAGGAGCAGCTCTATCATTCCCTATAGACTTGTGATGAGTGGCCACTGACTCAATGGTTGTTTTTTCTTATATATAGTTATTGATAGAATAAAATTGGGGGAGGGGAGAGAAACAGAATTTTGTTCCCTCAAATATGTGTTGAAATCCTAACTCTTGAAAGTTTCTAGAATAAAAGAATAAAAAGAAAATGGGATTTTTTTCCCCCAGGAACTTTTGAAGTCCCCTAGCATCATTGGCTGCTACTCTTTCTGGGAATAGATTGATCTTTCTTTGTGGTGTTAAAGGAGCATGGTGATTAAGTGCTTGGCTGTTAAAGGAAAAGTCAGCAATTGAAATCCACTAGTCACTGAGGAGTGGGGAGTTAGGGGAAGAGGGAAGATGGAGAGAAAGAGGTGCCAGAGAAAACACTCTATTTTCAGAGAAAAACTAACACCCTTGGAAGCCCCAGAGGCAGTTCTATGACATAGTGTCTCTATGGGTTGACATCAACTCCATGGCAAGAAGCTTGGTTGTTAAGTGAATGCGTCCTTGACAGTGTGTCCTAAACCTAATCTCCCCTGAGTTATAAAAAGATCAGATTAAACACAGAAGGGAGCACAAACTGTCGGAGACAGATGCACTTGTGAGCTTCACCAAGAAATGAGCAACACTGGGCTTTGGAAAGAGAGAAAAAGGATCGCTCCACAGAGACACCAAAGAGTAGGTGTTCCTCTAGAGTCGGTATCTTGGATTTAGACTTCTAGCCTCTGAAACTGTAAGAAAATTTATATATAATCTTTAAGACCACCACTGTGATATTTCTGTTATAGCAGCACTAAGTAACAATGCCCTCTACATTTAGAAACCAATATCCCTTTATGAGTTTGTCACACTGTGGTGGTGTGTGTATTGTTAAGATAGTGGACACTATGATAGTAGTATTCCACTTACCAGCAGGTAGGGGACTATGTCAACTAGAGACTCCTGGGTAGTGGTAGGGGTAGAGCCCAAACTATCAATTCAGTCCCAGCCTGTTGACACCTCCTTGGCATCATAAGTCTTTTTATATAAGATACAGAGACCAAGCAGGGGTGAATGTTCTTTGGCACTATGTCTTCTGCCATAGCTGCATATTGCTTCTGGTTCCTGGATCTCCTGTTGCATCATCTGTTGATGCAGTTAGCCCTTGGCAGACTGTAGACCATGGATTCATTCAGCCAACTTCAGAATTCTGGATCCACGAACCAGTGCCCCTTGCTGTTTTTGCTTTGCCATCCCTCTTCTTGTTTGTCAGCTTCCAGGAGTCAGAAAAAGCTTGGTTTGAATCTTACTAGACCTATGTATTTCTATGACTGGCAAGCCATTTTTTGATATCGATTTTTTTCTGCATGCAAACAATACTAGGGTTGCTGGTTTTACTTTTCTAGAGAACCCAATCTAACACAGTGACCCATGATGAAGAATTTCAGCAGAGCTTCCACCAAGACAGAGTAGAAGGAAAGGTCTACCCATCTGCTTTCAAAGATTACCCAATGAAAACCTTATGAACCACAAGAACATTAATCAATAGACTTGCCATCAGGAAGGATCAATCACTAAAGGGAGACATCGTGTTGGGTGGAGTAGATGGCCAGCAAGCATAAGGGAAAGCCTAGATGGAATAGATTAACACCACAGCATCAAAGGAGAACTTGAATATGATTGTGAGGATGCAGTAAGACTGATCAGTATTTCGTTCTGTTGTATAAGTGGCCATCACAGGTGAGAGTTAGCTGATGGAAGCTGGTAACACATAGAAGAAAAGGTAAAGCAGACATTATGGCTTCCCACACATGATCTGTCCATCCCTAATTCCAAGCACTTTGCTTGGTAATAGGATGCTCCACATACCTCCAAAAATCGGCATTTGCACCCAGCATAAAAAGTGCAAACCGTGATGTGAATCAAGGCCAAGCAGTGCTCTATCAAAGCTCCATGGCTGAAAAAAATTGTTGTTAATCAGTTTGTCCTCCAGGCGATCATGAATTCAGCAGTCACATGGTCCACTTATGACAGGAAGAGGGACCATGAGCTGATTTCTGGTCTGATGAGACTATTTTTCTTTGTTTCGTAACTATATACTGATTAATTAATCAATTAATCAGCATGGCATTTTTCATTTGATTGTATATAATACATGTATACTCTCTCTTGAGAAACACATGCAAGCAAAAGATGGAGAAAACTCATGATATCTCATCTACCCTATGCGGCCTCCTTAGGGGATTTGTATCATCTCTTCTTTTAAATGAAGCTAAATTCCATACAAGAAAAATTACACATTATCCTATATACAATGAGGTGGGGTTTTTTCCTATCGCTTTTCTTCTTGAGTGAAAAGGCAATGATAGAAAATAAAATGTAAGGTTCCGAATTATATATTAAACCCTTGTAATTTGTGAGCTGTTATGTTAGTGATGAAATTGCATCTGGTATAAATTCTCAGCACAATGGATACAGTTCTGCTCAGTGATTCACATTAACATTAATAAGAGCTGTGCTGCTAAATCCCACAACTCATGTGACAAAGTATGTGCACTGGATGTTAAACCAAGGGAAAAGGAAGCAAAGCGAAGGGGGGGCAAGATAGGTCAAATGATAGGCAATAGGACA
The DNA here is from genome assembly GCA_004026705.1 of Nesogale talazaci. Classification (NCBI taxonomy): domain Eukaryota; kingdom Metazoa; phylum Chordata; class Mammalia; order Afrosoricida; family Tenrecidae; genus Nesogale; species Nesogale talazaci. The sequence continues at coordinate 73,306 of PVJH01002037.1, forward strand.
TAGCAGAGCTAAACTATTAGAAAGGGTAACCAGGGAGTGAACTCTGGCCAAACCATTATACTTATTTATAAATAATTGCAGAATGATTGTAATATAGATTGTGGTGTTTAATGAATAGGATAAGGAAAAGCAGCTGTTATTATTGTAGATTAGTAGAACATTGAAAGTGGACATGTCCTTAAACATTATTTAATTCTACCAACTCATTTTACAAGGACAACGAGTGGCATGGGGGGTGAGCATTGAATTTCCAACTGCAACATTTGTGATTCAAATCCATAAGTTTTTCTGCTGGAGAAGGATAAGGTTGTGTGCTCCCCTATATATCATTTATGGTCATAGGGCCTTTATAGGAAGTCGTAGAGAGGGTTTTAAACAGGGTTCCCTAGAGAAGCAAAACCAAGGACACACATATATGTGTAAGAAAGAGTTTGATGTCAAGAAAGAAATTTGTATCAAGAAAAGAGACCAGTCCAGTCCAAGTCCATGGTTCAGAGGCTACAACTGAGTCAGTGAAGGACAAAAGAGAGACATGAAGTTGGGAAGTCTCAGACTGATGGAGGCAGTGTCACATGAATTCAACATTGATGGGACGAAAGCATGACACTGACAGCTCTCAGGGTCTACAAGCCACATGTGCTGCTGGCCTCAAAAGCCAGATGCATTGACATCATCCAAGCAAGCAGGAAGAAGGCGGGAGAGGAAGCATCTTCTACAGCATCTTTTACAAAAAGCCACACCCCCAAGGAGAAATCATTAAATTGTGTCCTGATTATGAGGTTAGGCTCCACCCACTGTTTCCCATAGGCAAGGGATGCTCAATACACTGATCGCAATCTACTAGTCTATCGCAAATGTAGTGTGGGTAGATCGCATGGCATTAAAAAAAATAGATGTAGGCCTATCATCAATCCCTCATTTAACTGATAAACAGTGCAGCCAATCAGATGCAATCTTAGGTGTCAAACACATGTGCGAACAACTGCGCTAAGAGCAGCAAAACTGACAAGATAAGTCATTATCAATTTTTAGAAATTGGCTTTTTAGGGTATTAAAATGAGTGGGGGTGCTGAACTGAGTAAGAAGACAAAAACGTATCACTTACATACAGAATGGAGATTTTGACAGTGCAAGCTGACATTCAGCTGAAGTTCAGAGCACATGGACAATTCTGAAACTTACAGAGGGGAAGTACCCAAACATAAGAATATGTGCTACCTTTCTGGCTGCAATATTCGGCTCCACTTATTTATGTGAGTCAGCCTTTTCTCACATCAAGATCATTAAGTCCAAGTACCATTCCATGATGATCATTTGAAAGTATGCTGAGTCTGGCTATCAGCAGCTACTGTCCAGACTATGCATCCCTGGCTCATTCCATTCTGTGCAAGTCATCAGTGCAAACTCAGGTAATGACCAAAAAAGTCCATAGTTAATTGTGTTGTGCTGTGCAATATGGAATCATGCGGTTATGCAAGGTACATAAACATACATTGTACATATAAAGAATTCTCAATGCATTTATGAATAAATGTAATAAAAATAAATGTTTCACATTTGTGAAGTTGGGAGATCATTTTGACTTGCTCCTTTTATTAGTGACTCTCATGCTGAAAAGTGTGAGCACCCTGCCATAGGTGAACCAAGTTGACATACAATCTAACCTTCAAGTAAGGCTTCTTGTGGCACTGTCTGGTAAGCATTCGATTGCTCCCTGCAATGTCAGTGGTTCAAATCAGCTGCCTCACAGGAGGAAGATAATGTTATTTTCTCTTTTGCAGATTTAGAACCCCTCAAGTCCTAAGAGTGGGGTTGATTAGATCACAGTAGATTTGTTTGTTTGCATATTTTCTCTTGCTTTTCTCCATTTTACAGAGTATATTGAAACTAGAGATAGAATGTTACTTGTCTAGGTTCACACAGCAGTTAGGAATAGAGCTGAAAATTAAACAGGAAACTGTCCATTTTTATTCCCCCCTTTGTTTTTAGTTTATAAGTAATACCTGCTTTATTAATTTATTGAAGTAGAATTGCCTTAAAATGAGCTGAGAATAGTTCATGTGCACAATAGTGAGAATAGTTCATGTGTCACTTTAGGTGACAGAGCTCATTAAATTATACTATATATAAAAAATTATACTATATATAATTATGAAGCAATCATCATATTCAAGTTAACAAATAGTTCCTTCTCCCCCCAAAGTTATTTTTTCTTCCCAAGTCAAAGTTATCCATTCGTATTTCCCCAGATTTTCTTTGGAAAACCAATATACTACCTTTTGTAATTATAGATCAGTTTTCATTTAATAGAATGTTATAAAATTGCATCATATAGCATTTTTATATATGTGTGTGTATATACACATACATAGAGAAAGAGTATATGTTCTTTAGGGATGGTGAGAGTCTAGTTCTTTTAATAAAAGTAGTTGAGATTCACCTATGTTGTTGCGTTAACCAGCATTTCATTAGTCTTTATTTCCATGTACTATTTAATACTATAATCTGTTCATCCATTAACTAGGGATAGACATTGTGATTGCTTCCAGCTTTGGGCTATTATGAATAAATCTACTATAAATGTTAGTGTACACTCATTGTGAGATGAGATATGTTTCATCTTTTCTTTTAAGTAAATACCAAAGAATAGAAAAGCAATGTCTTATTGGATTGATGTTTAACTTTTTAAGAAACTGTGAAACTTTCCCAAAGAGATTGAGTCAAACCAGCAAATCTATAATTGGAAAAAGTATGGCCAGAATATTCTTTCAATGCAAGGGTGTCAAAACTTCATCCAATGTATTTTGAACATATTTTCAGGAGAGACAAGTCCCTGAAGAAGGACCTAGTGCTTGATTGAGGCCAGCAATAAAAGGAAGTTCCTTGATCAGATGAGTTAACACAGTGCCTGCAACAATGTGCTCAAATATAAGAACAATTGTGAGGACGGGGAGTATTTTTTTCTGTTGTGCATAAGTCGTTATGAGTCAGTACCAACTCAGTGGCACCTAACAACAAACTTAAGTAATCTCTAAGAGTTCTGGTTTCCTCACATCTTTGAAGAAGTGTAGAATGATCAGCCATTTATTTTCTTCGGAAAAAAGCCAAAAATTGCCATAAACTCTGTAGCTTAAAACAAAATCCAGTCATAGCTTAAAATTTTGATTGCCCTCATAATTTCTGAAGATTATGTAGAAGTATCCCCTTCATTTCATTAATGTTTCTTTAAATTTGGATTTTGTGCTATTGATTTCATGAATTGTTTTGTACTTTCTAGTTCTTTGATTTATATTACCCCCTACTCATTGTTCATTTCTGCTTTCTCTGAATTTTATTTATTATTTTTTAAAGTTTCTGTAGGTTAAAAGTGTAATCATTAATAAAAGATATTTCATCTATCAAGAGTTAGTAGATTATGATGTAAAAGCTGTCTAGACACCCAATAGCTACATTCTTCACAACTTTATTTCATTTTTCATAATCAGTATTAAATAAATTTAACTCCCTGAGGTACGGACAACAGGAAAGTGGGTGAAAAGACACATGAGAGATGGTGTGATATGACAAAATAATGACAATTTATAAATTATTAAGAGTTCATGAGGGAAAGAGAATGGGGAGGGAGGAGCTGATACCTAGGGCTTAAGTAAAAGGAGAATGTTTTGAGAATGGTGATGGCAACAACTGTACAAATGTGGTCTGCATAAAATGACTGTATGCATTAATCATGATAAGAGTTGTTTAAGCCCCCAATAAAATGATTTAAAATACAAATTAAATAAATTTAAGTATATTGATTCCTTGAGTGTTTAGAAGAATGATGTTAATTTTTCAAGTGTGTAAGACTTTTCAGCTTAATTCTTTTAAATGAAACTGAATTCTATTTGGCTGGAGAAAATGTTCTATAATTGTACTACTTTACCAATGGAGAAAGAAGTGTTTTATGAACTATTTTGGTTAATGTGTTCTGTGCACTTAACAATAATGCAGACATACAAAAGGATTTCAAAAAGTTCATGGAAAATGGAATTCAAAGGTAATAGAATTTTTCACAAACATTTTGAAACCTCGTCACATCCCAAGGTGCTATAAATATCAATTAGATCAGGTTGTTGGCAATAATGCTAATGTTTTCTATATCCTAATTGATCTTTCTATCCAATTTTTTCAATCAATTGAGAACATGTTGAAAGTGTTGGCTATAGTGATGAACTTATCTACTTATGCTTTATATCTACTAAAAAGTCCTCATAAAAGCTTTGCTTTATGTATTTTGAATTTCTCTTATTAGGTGAATAAACAGGTACTTACTAATGAATTGACCCCTTCATCAACAATAAGTGATCCTCTGTTTCTTTTGTAGTATTCTTTGCTATGAAATTTGCTGTGATTGTTAATAATATAAATACTTCAGGTTTCTTCTGGTTCATGTTTTCCTGACATATAACATTTCGTTCATTTTTTTAATCTATGTGTTACTTTATAATGTTAACGAGTATTTGATAGGCATAATTTTATTCCCAATCTAATAATGTCTGCATTTCCACTAAGGTGCTCACAGCATATGCCTCTGATGTGAATATTTATTTGTTTAAATATTTTTATATCTGTATATCTTCATTCTATATTTTCTTTTACCCTCTTCCTCTTTTCTGTCATCTTTAAAATGAATCTTTTTGTGATTTTATTTTACATTTCTCTTTATTTGTTAATTAATAGCTGGTGTAGTTTTCAATTCAAACATAGAACTTTTCAATTCTAGAGGTTGGACTTGATCCCATTTTTATCTTTTCTATTACTTAACATGCCTGCACTTTTTAAATATAGGAATCACATTTATAAAAACTTTCGATGTCTTTGTTTACTTATTATATGTACCATTTCTGTGTTTTTCCAATGCTCACATTTATCTTCACATTATTTTTGCAACTCCCACTGTCCCCAACCAAAGAGAGTCTTTGCATGCCTTACACTTTCCATAGAGATCCCAGAATATTTGAATTTATATGATTGTGCTCTAAAACATTTTTCGATTTCTTTAAATATTTTGCAGGCTTTATTTTCAGATATAGTTACTTGGAAACAGATTGGCTCTACTGCAGTTTGCTTATAAACTTGTAGAATTACAAGAGTAGCCATTAATCTAGGTTTAACAGCAGAGTAGAGAGAAAGATTGGGCAATATCAGGAGAGACCAGCTCCTGGAGAAGGATATCATACTTGTAAAGCAGAGAGGCAGCATAACATGAGACCACCAGGGAGATGGGTTGACACAGTGGCTCCAACAATCGGCTGGAACACAACAACAATTGTGAGGAGGACCCAGGCCCAGGCATTGTTTCCCTCTATTGTATGTGGGGTGACGACGAATGGGAAGCAGCTTGATGACACCTAAACGTCAACTTAATGACTCCTGGGACAATATGCTTCTGAATATCGAACCTGGTACCTATTCGGTGCAAGATTTTCTTTGTTTAGTTGTGAAGAGGAAGGACTATCCCTTTCTTTGTGTGGCTCATCTCCCATTTCGTTTTTCCCCATTACCCCAGGTTGAAGTTGTCAAGAATTGTGTTTGGTTTGGATGCATAATCCATGCTCATGGAAGCAGCAGTCAAGAGATCCAATGCCACATTAGATTATGTAGATGGCTGCCAAAACCTCTTTAGAGTAAAAGATGTCACTATGGGAACTAAGATACACTTGACCCAAGTCATAGTATTTTCAACTGCCTAATATGTGTGTAAAAGTTGGACACTGTATAAGGAAGATGGAAGAAGAATAGAAGCATGTAAACCGTGGTGCTAAGAAGAATATTGAAAGGACTGTGGACTGCTAAAAGGACAACCCAATCTGTCTTGAAAGACGTGAGGCTAAAGTGTACCTCAGAGTCAAGGTTGGCAGGACTTCATATTACATACAGTAAGAATATTGTCCAGAGAGACCAGTCCCTGTAGAAGGACATCGTGCTTGTTAAATTGGAGGGGTAGCAAAAAAATAGGGAGGTCCTGGATGAGATGGATGGATTTAGTGGCTTCAACAATGGGCTCGGGTACAGGAGCAATGATGAGGAGAGTTCCGGGCTGGGCAAAATTCCTTTCTGCTGTGCATAGGGTCATAATGCTTCAGAACTGTTTTGATGGTGCCTAACAACAACACGTGTTGATGGCACACAACTGAAGACTCTAGAGGAAACCTCATTGTATTTCTAGAGTTCGCTCGGCATCACAGTCTCTCTCCAGTAATCTGACTAGTAACTGTAGCCATACATGCACAGACTCTCCACCCCTTCTCTTAAAATACGGGATTCTGCAAGGTCAGTTCCTGCTCCCTTTTCCTGGATTGCACCTTAGAAACTCATTTAAGCAGTAAGTTAAGACCTTTTCCAGGCTCACCTCATTTGTTTCTCTTCTTTCATGGATTACTACCCTGCCATTACCTAGTGGCCAATGTCTCAACAAAAAAAGAGAGAGAGAGATCCATATATTATGGCCAACTTCTTAGTTGCTTAAAGTAGAAAGGAAAGCCTGTTCCTATTTTTATATCATGACCAGAAGCAGAATCCATGTATTCATTTTTAAAAACACTAAAAAAATAATAATGAAGAAAAGGAAAAGAAAACAATAAAGCTTTTTGAAATATGCTAACCTCAAAATCATCCTTCGTTGCGGTTAGTTGCCATGGAGTTGGTTCCAACACATAGCTGCCTTGTGAGAAACAGAAAGAAACAGGACCTAGTCCTGCAACATTGTCCCTATGCCTGAGCCCATTGTCCCAGCCACTGTGCCTTTCTGTAGCCTTGAAGGCCTTTCTCTTTTCCGCTACACTCTCTGCTTAACAAGCCTGTTGTTCTTCTCCAAGGATTGGTCTCTCTTGACATGTCCAAAATATGTGAGATCAAGTCTTGCCATCCTTTCCTGTATGGAGCATGCCGACCTTCTTCCAAGACAGATGGGTTTGTCCCTTCATTCGTCCATGGTGTTTTCAATATTCTTCCACAGAACCACCAGTCAAATGCATCAATTCTTCTGTCTTCCTTACTCACTGTCCAACTTTCACGTGCATGTGATGCAACGGAGAAAGCCATGGCTTAGATCAGGCACACCTTAGTCTTTAAAGTAACATTCTTGCTTTCAATACTCTGAAGAGGTCTTGTGCAGCAGATAAACAATTTAACATGGGCTTTGATGTCTTGACTGCTGCTTCCGTGAGGATTGATAGGGTATCCAAGCAAGACAAAATCCTTGACAACGTTGCCCTTTCCTCCATTTATCATGAAATCACCTATATGTCTAGTTGCGAGGATTTCGGTCTTTTTAATATTGTGCTCTTGAGGAAATTGTACATAGAGCAAAAGTCATTTTGTAAACAGAACAAGGGACTACTGCATGGTTGAAAGGTGTGAGGCAGGTTTGTATCCTAATACCATACCTATTTAGTCTATATTCTGAGCAAATAATAAGAGCAGCTAGCTTATATGTAGCAGAATGTGGCTAGGTAATAAGATATCTAAACTTGATGGTGAGGAGGGAATAGAATGCATGGTAAGGTGTGATCACATGGAGTGTAGCCAAGAGGAAATACAGAGAGCTGAATAAAGATGGAACATGATACTGGGACAGAAGGAAAGGAAAACGAAAAAGAGGAAAGAACTAGGAGGGGAAAGACATTTATCTAGGTATAAACAAGTATGTACATATGTAAATATATTAATATAATGACAGGAATATAGGTCTATGTATATATTTATATGTGACATATTAAGGTAGCAGGTGGACTTTGGTCCTCTACTCAAGTCCTCCCTCAATGCAAGGAAACTTTGTTCTAATAACCTAGCATTCTGTGATGTTCACCTTCTTGACATGATCAGTGAAGACAAAATGGGTGCACAAGCTAATGTGGTGAAGAAAGCTGATGGTGCCTGACTGTTAAAAGATATCACCTCTGGGGTCTTAAAGGTTCAAAGTTAAACAAGTGGCCATCTAGCAGGGAAGCAACAAAGCCCACATGGAAGAAGCACACCATCCCATGTGATCAAAAAATGTCAACTGTATCAGGTATCTGATATCAGAAGACCTAAAACAAGCAACCATTTTAGTGAGAATGAGGGGGTTGGAATGGAGTACCAAAGCCCATCTGTAGACAACTGGACATCCCCTCACAGAAGGTCATAAGGAAGGAATGAGCCAGCCAGGTAACAGTACAGCACCAAAGAAACACACAGCATTCCTCTAGTTCTTTAATGATTCTTCCCCTACTACTGTCATGAACATAGTTCTATTTTTACAAATCTAGCTACACTGAAGCATGTACACTGGTACAGATAAGAGCTCTCAAAAGACAGAATTCAGAACATATAAACCCCTCAGTACCAATATTGAGAGTTGAGATATCGTGAAGATAGAGGGAGGGTGGGGGGAGAAAGGGGAGAATGGGGATACCAATCACAATGATTGATGTACAACACCCTCTGCTCTGGGTGGATAAACAGAAATGTGGGCGAAGGGAGATAGCAGATGGTATATAATATAAAAATAATTTATAAATTATCAAAGGTTCACAAGGGTGGGAAGGTATGGGAGGGTGTTAGTTCAGGTTGACTAGAGAAACAAATCCAGACACTCATATGTATGTAAGAGAGAGTTTTATATCGAAGAGCAATTATATATGAAGAAAACACCACAGCCTAGTCCAGATCAAGTCCTTAAGTCTGGTATTAGAACTTATGTCCGGTACCAGTCTATAAATTGCTCTTCAGACTCACACAACACATGCAATGACACCAAGTGCAGGAAGATCACAGACCAGTGGCTGGAAAGTCTTGTGGATCCAGTGACAGTGGAAGTAATTCAGGACTGGTGTGGGTCTCCACGTAGCTCCTCTAGCTCCAGGGCTCTGGTTCCATCAGCATCACTCCATGTGCCTTTTCAGCAGGCAGAGAAAGCAGAGAATGAGTGTGGGTCTAGTCTCCAGTGACCTATTTATTTCCATAGAACCTCCAAATGAGGTCATCAAGCAGTGACCTGATTGACAGGATAAATTCCACCCCTTCACCCTTAATAGTGTCAAGCTGACATGAGATTATATGTCAAGATTATGTGACATGAGATATATGTCAAGCTGACATAGAGAAATTGGGGGGGAAAGAATAGCTGATACCAAGAGCTCAAATAGAAAGGAAATATTTTAGAAATGATGAGGGCCACATCATTGTATAGTGTATGTACATATGTGCTTGACACAATTGATGTATGGGTTATTATAAGAGCTGTAAGAACCCCCAATAAAATGATTTGCTTTTAAAGAACATGGCATCAGGATTGAAGGGAAGTTTATTAACATCCAGATAAACACAGACAAAATAACTTTGCTTGCTGAAAATGAGGAGGATTTGAAGCACTTACTGATGAAGATATAGGATTACTGTCTTCAGTATGGATCACACCTCAGTGCAAAGAACTAAATCCTCATTCTTAGGATTCTCCTTTTATTTTTATATACACTCTGATAAAACTTTTTTATTACTTGCCTCCAGAAGCAAGTGCTTATTTTTTCAAGAGACCCATAGATATAACTGAATACTCTTCTTAGGCATTCTATTAAAAGATTCTTATCAAAAGGGGGAGAAACACAGACCAGAATTTCAAATTACCACTGGTTATAGATTTTCTGGAGCCACTGAAGTGGAATGAACCTCAAAGTTACATCCCTTAAGGAATCTAAACATCAAACTAAAAAAAGCCCCGATGTGTTCCATGAACCAGACAACAACAGATTAATGAAGAGTGTCTATCTTAAACATTGCACTTTTTGAAGATCTATGTTGGATTAAACAATAACAACATGGCAGATTCCATAGGAAACTTACCAGGGGTAGGGTTTGTGCTCATTTAGGAAAAAGGATACAGAAAAGGAGGTGAGAATACTTCAAAAACTTGAAAACTGTAATCACTGTCACTAAATTATATATGAAAAAAATTTTGGATGAGTATCTATTCTGCTATGTATATCCTCAACAAGAAAATACATGCAAAATATTTTATAACTTGTATTTCAAAGTTATAAGACATATGTTTTACCATTATTTTTAAGGATGGCAAAACATTCCAGAAAATAATTGTGTAGTGGCCCACTTATTTTATGCCCTATTGCTGGTTGTTTGAGTTTTTCCAATCTACTGGTGCTGTCAAGGAGTTCTGGTAGTGTAATGGGTTAAGCATTAGGCTGCTAACACACAGGGTGAGCAGCTCAAAAGCACCAGCCATCCTGTAGGATAAAGATGAAATTTTCTCTGTCTATGGAGATGTACAGCCATGGGAACTCACAGCAACTTCTGCTATTTCCAATGGGGTCTCCATGAGTCAGACTGGACTCCAGGGCAGTGAATTTGAGTCAAAGTCCTGTATAAACTTCAGTCATTCATACCTCTAGACAACCCATTGCCGTTTGCTCTAACACTGAACTGATTTTAGAACTCTGAAACTTTACAGGCTTCTGTGTTTGTGCTGTGGTTTTTTGTTCACCCATATTTTGTTGGAATTTTTAATAAGGAGAAAAGTGAGAAGAAAGACAATTGATTTTGACAGATTGTGTTCTGACCCGAGATGGATAAACATACAGTTTTTGTCTTCAGCAGGGTATGCACATTCTGGGGGGAAACTGGGTTTGTAATACCTCATTTGGAGGAAAATATCCCAGCAGGGACCAGGTTGCCAGTTTATTGGATAAGTAACTACACATGCCCAGGACCTTGGCAAGTTAATAGGAGTTGGCATTAAGGGCAATCTGAAATGAATGAGGCAACTTTTAATCAAGGGTTATTGCTAGAACCGGCACTGGTGTGAGACTCGCTCTGCTATTGATTGGCAGTTGGTTAAGCATGCTGCAGTCACTTGATGATCTAATCCATGTCCCTAAAGACAGAGTTCCCTGAGTTTGGACCTAATAGTTTTGTTTTTACAGCATCTCAGTGGAGAGGCCAGGATTATGGGATAATGGAAAATGAATAATACAGGTAGAAGTGCCATCAAGTTAGTGCTAAGATATGTTAATAGCCAGTGAGGTGAATTTGTAATAGACTAAGGTAACCTGCATTAATATAGTTTACATTGACAAAGCTTAGAAAGGCACACAACTTGTAGTAGCTCCTGAAAGGAAAAAAAGAAAAAGAAGAGGAGCACCCCAACATTTACGCACAAATCAGTGAAATTAATTCTTTATTTGTCTTCCTAAAAGGTTATAATTTCATGTCTAGGAAAAATAGTGAGAAAAAATCATTTTTTTTAATTTTAGAAGTGAAATTCAATTCCACAGACTTAGAAAAAACAAACACATTGACATCTATTTTTCTAGTTCTTATTAATTTATTTTATTACTATTCCTTTTAGATGTGAGAAAGTTTTAACCCATTTTCTGTTGGATACTTAAAAGTTTCATGATTGATAGAGAGAAAAATACAGGATATTAAAGGTTAAAATATAAGGAATCTGCCTGGTGGTTTATGATTGTGATTGATATAAACATATCAATCTGGGGCTGAGCCCCAGTGGCATAAGTGGTTGAGTGCAGGACTGCTGCCCACGGGCTTGGCGGTTCAAATCCAGCGGCTGCTCTCAGGAGCAGCACTGGGTAGCGCCCACGACCACCAGAGGCAGTGATCCCCCCCCCCAACAAAAAAACAAACAAACCCCAAAACATATCAATCTGTCTGTAGAGGAGTTATTGTATACAGAGAACTTCTAGGAAAAGAATTCTATTGCCACAGAGACGATTCTGATTCATAACAACCCTCTCGGACAGAGGAGGATTGTGCCCCTGTGTGTTTTTTTTTATGACAGTAAATATTTACAGAAGCAGAAAGACTTATCTTTCTCCTTCAGAGGGACTAGTGGTTTCCAACAGCTGCCCCCGTGTCATTATAATACTGGGGTTGCAGAAAGATAGCGAACTCTCAAAAGAGTGGGAGAGTGAGTGATGAAACGTCCATTTCTACGGAAAGCTACACTACAGAACAGAGGTGGAACTGTTTCTTAGGATTTCCAAAGCTCTTCATATTTATGAGAGCAGACGGCCTCTCTTATGCCCCTGGATCCAAGGTGGACTTTAACAGCTAGCCTTGCATTTAGCACCCAAATGCTTAAACCTTGGTGTCACAGATAGATGGAATTATGAGAACAAAGCCAACTGCTTGGGATATGAGTTAAGATTTAGCTTATGCATTTGTCATGTGCAAAATTTGGACTAGAGAAAATGAAAAATATTTAAAAACTAGGAATAAAATGCCCTGTCGCTTGGATGACATTACACTTGCTTTGGCCTTTTTGAATTAAAAGTATTCATATTTCCACTTTTATGGCTTAAAATCAAGATCTTCAAATTAATGAGTTAAATATTGTATTATTTATTCTTCAGCTAAATATTTGTGGAGCACAAATTTGAAATATTTAACTGCTTAACCTGGGATTGCTGTGAGGAGAACAATTTGCCTCATGCTTGATCATGAGTGTCCAATGTGTGTAATCTAGCTTTGTGATAATCTCAGAATTCAGATGATATAGACTCAAAGTCATAATGTGACTCCCATAAACTGGTGTCAATTTTATTCAAGTTCAACCTGAACTAGCATATGAACCGTTAATGACCCTGACTGCGTATTGACTGAAGAAATGAAGCTTCTTCATAGTTCCTTCCTGCAGATGTAGTCCATTTGATTCCAGTGTATTCTGTATGGTGAGCTCCATGTGGACAGTAGCCAACTAAGATGTCGGAAAAAGAAATCTATGATGAAAGAGCCATCAGTCTCGCAAAAGTCTATCATGTGATCTCCAGCTTTGTTTTTACGCTAAGACCACATTTCACAACTACTGATCCTTTCTCTGTGTTTCCAATTTTTACATTCAGTGACCTGTAATTTTGAATGCACACTTGGGAGTTTGTTGAATTTCCACCTAGAGAAGTTGATAGAATTCTTCAGTTCACTCATTAATAGTTTAGGTGACGGGTGCATGCATTTGAATCATAGTATTAACTAGACTTCCTTGTAGCTGTATAGGTATTGTTCTATAACAGATAGCATTGCACTTCAATATTGACCTTGAAATGTTCTTTTCCATGAAGAATGCAGTAGTATTCTCCTAAATTTATCATTCCTGACATAGTGAACCATAGGACTGTCTGACTCACTATACCCAATACCAGTCATTGGAGCTCATCAACATCTGGGATGAGGTTGATTGATGTCATACATGTGGTTCCAACTTAGACCGACCACATGAACAACATAACAATACACTTTGAGTCCCACATCATCTTCACAAGCATTACTATGATCAAGGCCATTGTTGCAGCCGCTGTGTCAATCCATCTCATGCACAGTCTTCTCATTTTTTCACTGAACTTCTCTTTCACCAACCATGATATTCCTTTTCAGGTACTGGAATATATTATCCCTTCTGATAATATATCTAAAGTACCCAAAACTTCTTGAGATCCTTACTTCTAAAGAGCATTGTAGCTTTTTGTTTTGGGATATTATTTGTTCATTCTTCTGTCAGGATGCTGTATTTTATATTCTTCTCCCTGATTCAAAGACATAAATTACTCCTGGGTTTTCTGATTCAACAGTCTAGATTACTTTTTAAAATATTTTAGTTAACATATATGTGGACCAGTATTTTTAGAGCTGTTTACTTTCAGATTATAGGTGAGGAAGGAAAAATTATGAGACTCATGATATGGCAAATAAATCCAGATCTTAGAAAGTATCTTCTAGCTGCCAGGAATTGTGCTATATATATAAGAGTATCTATATACAAGTGTCAGTTCCTTCCTTTAAGAAATGCACAGCTCATGGCCTAAATAAATCCTCTGTTTTTTGGCAGTTCTCAACCTGTGGGTCGCAATGTCTTTGGGGGTCGAAAAACCCTTTCACAGGGATTGCCCAATTCATGCCAGTAGCAAAATTACAGTTATGAAGTAGCAAGGAAAATAATTTTATGGTTGGAGGTATGTCCACAACATCAGGAACTGATATTATAGAGTCACAGCATTAGGAGAGTTGAGAACCACTGTCATAAGACAATATGTCCATTAATATAGGTATCATTCATGTGCTAGGGGAGTGCAGGAGAGAGATTACAAGGAGAATTATGCTTTATCTGAAACTTTTAAAGAATAAGAAGTTGGGAAGAGTAAAAGTAGGAGCTTCAATAATTGAGAACAGGAAGTGAGAAATGTGGGAATGTGAGCAACTGGGTTGTTGAGAGGCGACAGGCTGTTCTATGTGGCTGAGGCAGAAATTCTCCTCACCAGAGCTCCTTGCATTTCCAAATGACCCATCTGGCTCTAGAAACAAACACAGTTGCCATGTAGGGGAAATTTTAATCGTCTTACTTTAGCGTCTGTTGAGAAAGAGATGTGTTAAACATCTCCCACTGTGACTAGATATTAGTCCTTTCATCCTCTTAATTCTTGTGAGTCCACCCACACATCTGGATGGATCCTAAGAGGACAGGTGTAGAATTGAGGGGTGAATTAAAGAGATATCAGACTCAGTACGCAAGGGCTCACCTCTTCTGTGTGGACTGGAACCAGGGTGAGGGATTAATGTATTCTCTCACAGTCTTATATAATCTCGGGCCTTGGGGGATTAATGTATTCTCTCACAGCTTTATATAATCTTGGGCATGGTAAGCACATATGTAACAGGAAGGTATTGTATTAGAGGTATACACCCAATAGGAATGGGGGCACACTAGAGACATATATATGACTGGAAGGAACATATGTAACACAAGAAGCAGGATCTAGAGACAAGATGGCAGCCTGACCTTGGTCATTTCTGAGCTGACTTGACCTTCCGTGTTCCCCTGAGCTCTGCTCCAGGGGAACGGTCTACGAACCTTTTCAAATGGGAGTGGGCTGTACTTTGGGTGGGACAGACAACAGAGTCTGGTTGCTCTTGATGGCAGATGACTTTCAGGTAAGTAGCTTTGGAGCAGTTGACCTTCAAGGTATATAATAGCCACCATTTACAGGCAAGCAGGTTGACATTAATACAGGGCACATCATGGGAATAACTTTTAGTTCGAAGAATGTGAAGGGGACACAGCTCCAAGTTACAAATATGAAGACTCCTTAATGCACGAAACCAGAGAATTTGTGAGCATACTGTCTCCTCCTGGTCCAGTTGCCCACAGATTCTGTCAGTGTTTCGTTTATATCATTTGCAGGTTTGTGGTCCATGGATACAGATGTAAGTTTGGATCTTTAGACCTTTTTGAATAATGAAATGGGCTCTTTTCAATAACTTATTTTATTGTTGAGAATAAACATGGCAACCAAACAAACAAGATAAAACAACAACTTACCGACATTGAGCAGACGGTGCTTCACAGTGACCATATAGAGCACAGTAGGACTTCTCCTGTGGGGTTTTGTGGCTCAAAATATTTTGTGGAAGCAGAACAATAAATTGTAATGCGTGAAGTATGAAAGTGTTGAGTAAACAATCAAACCCTAACTATATCTAACATATAATTGAATTTGGGTGGGAGAGTCAAGCAGCATTTTGGGATATGAAAGCAGAAAAATCAGAAAGAGGGAAAAATGATAACTCATGCTCTAATATTAGTGAAAAAAATTATGGACAGAAAAATCCAAATGCCAGTTACCCTACAGTAAAAGCCTTAAGAATATATTACAATATGAGCTAGGTAGGAATTGGGAGACATCTAAGATATGGATACATATAAACAATTTCCTGGTTAATAAAGAGCTGCATAAACACGATGGTACTAAACTTTGAGATAATAAAATAAGCTAGTAAACAAGAGAAAAATCTTCAATTAAGCAAATTTGGTCAAAAGCATCGACAAGGCTAAGATGGAATCAACGACGAAGTCTACTGAGATTTCCTGTTTCAACAACGAACCAAGTCTCGCCTCAGAGGCAAGAATGGAGAGACCTCACCTTACATATTTTACTTATGTTGTCAGGAAAGAATAGTCCCTGGAGAAGGACATCATGAAGAAAGTCAGCAAAAAAAAAAAGGACCTCAGGTAGATGGATTGACACTGCGGCTTTAACAACGGGCTCAAGATGAGGAACGATGAGGAGGATGGCACAGGACCATGCAGTGGTCTCCGAGTGTACGGTTGCTAGCAGTTAGAGCACCTCACAACAACGACAAGAGCAGCATTTTAGATGAAGAAGAATCAGTGGTCCAGTAATAGTTTAACTGTTTAATTTTAAAAAGAATGTCAATGTCTTCTTACTCCTCAACTTATTTTCATGATGCCTACATTACTCACTCCACCCCCAGTGGAAAGGAATTTCCCTGAAATAATTCTATAGTAAACAATTACATGATACCTTTACAATGTTCTAAATCCTTTTCTGTGTGAGAAATGTGAAGTCTCCTTAATGGATATGGTGAATATTTTTGTGCCTCTAGGAGATATCCCTTTGAAAAGATATTCTTAGAGGCCATTTAACTTAATGTGAGTGGGCTTTGAAAATCACCGTGTGCAAATGCATCTGATAATTGTAACAGAGAGGGGATAGCAGTAGTGAGTAATTGTTTGATGTGCCTTGTACATGTGCCTTAAATAGTATTCTAGTATTAATAGCTCCTCTTAGATACCAGTGTGATAATAATATCCAGTGTAGATGAAAGAGAAAAGATTCCATAATGACTTAAATGTTGCTTTCAAGAGAAATTCTTGAAATATTCAACCTATTAGAAAATATCCTTCATCCAAGATGCTTGGATCTTGACTGAATATCAGGCACATCTACTCCTTTGACTAGACTGCTTTCTGAAATGACAGCTTATACTTGATGCCACTCCCATCTGCTGCAAATATTCACACATACCCCTCTTTCCCTAGTCCCCACTGGCAAGTTCCCTCCTGGGAAGCCCAGGGAAAACTTTTATTGCTCTCTGAATTATGCCTGATATAATTATCACTAAATATTTCAAAACCTTCTATCTCCAAGCTAAACCCAGTGAATACCAACTGTCTTCTATGCTCATGTGTGCTTTGGGTGTTCTTATTGCGGGCAAGAGCCTTCCGTTACATCTCTTTAACCCTGTATAAAGAGTGAATGACATCAACGATGGTATGGGCTTGTTAAATGCCATCCTTTAATTAAATAGTTCCAGTGATTGTCCAAAGTCTCATAAAACCATGATTTATTTTTCATTGAGGGTTTTCCCTGTTTTGTCTAGTTTTGGGGGGTTATTTTTCATTCCCTTCTTGTTTGCATTTTGCATGGTTTTCTGTATATAAAATCCAGGATAGGAAAAATCTATAGAGACAGTGATTGTATTATTGATTACCTAGGGACACAACAGAAGCCCTGTTGGCATAGTGGTTCTGTGTTGAGCTGTGATCTGCAAGGTGAGCAGTTGGAAACTGGCCACTCTGAGGGAGAAAGATGGGGTTTTCTATTCCCTTAAAGAGTTACAATCTCAGAAGCTCACAGGGGCAGTTCTATACTTCCCTGTAGAGTCGCTATCAGTCAACATTAATTCATCAACAATGAATGAGAAACAGTGGGGGCATCAGAATGGGGTGGAGGGGTAAGGGTGGGGTGAGTGTGGGGGTGGAAGCCATAAAAAGGGAGGTAGGGGGGAAATGGGGAGCTAACAGTAATGAATAAGAGAAGAAGATGTTCTGAAATTGATTGTGGTGATGACTGCACACCTCTTCTTAATGTGAGTGTGTGATATGTGAAGTATATACCAATAAAACTATTTTATATAGACTAATGAGTTCCCCTTAAGTAACCCAGTTCCTTGTGAAATATGAAAACCTGTTGTGCTTCTGTTGGTAAGTAATTTAGGGTGAACTTAGCATTCTGATTGCTCCCTTAGTCCTCTGGAATAAATAAAAAACTGATTCATGAGCCAATATTATGCAGAAATAAGAGGTATTCAATTTGGTAATGTGCATCTAATCCAAATTGATTGTGTGCAGCCCAAGCATCCCAGCCACTAAATTATCATTTATCTCTGCTTGTTAATAAACATTACAGATTCTGTCATTGTTCCTTTTGAGATTGCTGTGTCAACCTCAGGCACCTTCAAATGATCACACTGAGTCAATAATAATATGACTTCTTAATGCTAATATTGCTTCTCTGCTTTTCCTGTTCCAGAGAAACCCTGTCATTCTGTCATGTTGGATGAAGAGCAGGGAGATGGGCAGAATGGTAACCAAAGACACAGAGCCCCGGGAATCTTATGAATGTGCTGCAGTCTAGCAGTAAATCATGCCAGCCAATCAAGGGGATGCCAGGAAATTATAATGTCTATAATGAAAAGGATTTTTGTCTGATAGAAGTCAATCACCATAGCAGGGCTGAGCAAACAATTCACCACACAGAAGTGGGGAAAGTTTTCTTTAAAGATTATGATAAGGTGTGTCCAAGGAATGTGTGAATGATGGATCACTTAATACCCCTTATTGGCTACAGTTAGCTAACAAGGTTGATTAAATGGCAAAGCCTGAAGCTCAGAAGTCAGCCAGTGGAAGGGTCCCCTGCGTTTCAAGAAGTAGGCAGCAGGTACCAACCAACTGAGCCACCAGAAGAACTGAGCTTGCATGAGATTGTCATGATGCTGTTGAAGCAAAGACAATAGCAATGGAGGCAGCAATGAATGAGAATGGGGACGCATGTGGAGATGGTTTTTGCCCGGGAAAGTACCACGGAAAGGTGTGCTTACTGGATTTAAAGAAAGTAACCATGCCGTGGCTGCTGTGAGGGGCTCTCATTCCATAGTAGCCATGAGGGAGTGAAATTACTCTCAAGATCAGGGCCTCTGGTATCCGTTTAACATCAGGAGGCGGAAACATCAGAAAGGCCAGAACTTGAGGTCCCTCATACATACTGCTGAAAAAGGCATGTGGAATGGGAATCAGAACTCCAGCTCAGATGGAGAAGCAGGCATGTGAGCAAAGGGCACATTCCTCAGTTCCTCACACTGCCAAAGACCATGAGGACTGAGAACAACACTTTGGCACTAGATTGAAGTTCCAGGACCGAGATAGGAGGGATGCTCGGACTAGGAGTGGAAGTTTAGGAAAATCCAAGCTGGAGATGTGAGGGTGCGTTGACATGGATGACTTCAAGCTGAGACCCACCATGCCGTCCAGTTCATCTCTTAGATCACTGGCAATCTGCAGCAGTGGCTGCCTGTTAGAGTCACCTGTGTAGCTTTTTTAAAGGAGTGTTGGCCAGACCTCATCCAACTTAAATGTTAAACTCTGAAAGTGTGATTGGGGCAATGATATTTATTTTGTAAATCCCAGTTCACTTCTATATCTAGTATTGACATTCACTGGCTTCAATGGAAACAATTCGAGGGAAGTTGAACTAATGCATAATATATTAAAATAGCAAATTATATCCTCTTTCCTAATTCTATTAAGGTAGGAAAAGTCAGCTCATTGTATAGGAGGGAGGGAGAGCATGGGGACAGCGTGATCAGTCATTGCAGAGTTCTTAAGACTTAAGGAAAAGGGAATTCAACTTCATCACACAGCTACTCCAGCATTCTGAAAGTCTGATTCCAAATAAATAAACCGTTCATGGTTTGGGTCCTTTTAGGGAAATCAGAAAGGAGCCTGTGGTATAATAACATTGAGCTGATAGTCAGACAGCGGGTAGCTTGAACACATCCAGTAGTTGTGTGGGAGAAAGCCCGAGCAAGGTGCTTCTGTAATGATTCCAGTGAAGAAAACCCCATAGGACGGTTGTGTGATGTCACACAGGGTCACTATGAGCCAGGATAAACTTGATGCCACCCAGCAACAACAAAAGATAATCAAGATATGGCTGCTTCATAAAAGCAAACTTAAATTTATCACACCGAGAAATTTAATACCCAATATGAAATGGGGCCTACATTTGCTTTCTTAAGTGACTTCCAGTTGGTTCCAATTCTCAGTGATGCCAGCCACAACAACCGGACACGGCCTGGTCCTGCCCCAGCCTCCCACTTGCTCTTAGGTTTGAATCCATTGTTGCAACCACTGTGTCAGTCCTTCTTAACAAAAGTCTTCTTTCCTACTGCCCCTTGACTTTACCCAACATGATGTCCTCCAGGGACTCTTATGTCTTGATTCATATCCAAAATAGGGTTACCTGCTAAAGAAGTATAATTAAAACACAAAAGTGGCTGGGTAGATGGTAAGTCAGACATCTATTTACTCAAACAACTTGAAACAGCATTAAGAGAAACCCAATCAATCCAACAGTAACAAGGTATGTCATTAGGAGACCTACATGGTTCCCCTCCTGGTCCATCCTCAACTTTTCTTCCTCTTGCTCGGCCCCTCCGGAGATGAACTGCAGGCCCAATGGCCTCTGTAGCACTCCAGAGGGTCAAACAATGCAAGCAATAGTAGGGAAGCAGGGGGAAAATTTGACCGACCTCAAAATATATCTTCCTCCAATTCCAACGGGGACACTTTGATTAGCAGCTGCCCTCCACAGCAGGCCATATCCTGTCTGAGTTTCTTTATACACTGTAGAGTTCAGTTACTGTCCTCTTCCTTTATTCCTTCAAGTCTGTTGTTGTCAGGTGTCCTTGACCTGGGCCCAGCTCCTAACGACCTGATGTTCAACAGAAGAGCCTGTGTTAGTCTGGGTAGACTACAGGAACAAATTTCAAAGACATGCATACGGATATAAGGAATGGGTTTATATTCAAGAGGAACAGGACATGGAGAAAACATCCCAGCCCAGTCCAGCTCAAAGTCACAAGTCCGATATTAACCCCTATGCCCGAAATCAGTCCACAAAGTCTCCTTCTGACTCACAAGGTCCTGGCACTGACAGGGGTCTCCCCATGGCTCCTCGATTCCAGGGCTCAGGGTCCATCAACTGCATCCCGTGGTAGCAGAAGCAACTCATCGCTGGCAGAGCCCTCCATGTGGCCGCCCCAGCCTCAGAGGTCCAGCTCCATCAGGGCAAAGCCGTGTGGTCTCTCTGCTGGCTACTCCAGCCTCCCGGATGCCATCCTGTGTTGTCTATGATTAATCGTCTCCGAGACTAACTCCAAACAACTGGGGAAGATAGCTTCTCATTCATGAGGGAAATATCGCGAGATTTTCCAGAAGTCTTAGGAGAAAGCCATGCCCTCATAGAGGCCTCATTGGCTACTCAATAGCTATCTCCAGATTAATAGGCTAGACTCCACCCCTACATTTCAATCATAAAATTAACATAAGCACATGACTGCCACAAAGCCTCACCCAGTTCTCACTGCTGCCCTCAGTTTCTGTTATCCATCTTTGCAGCTACCATGTCAATCCCTCTCCTCAAGAGTCTTCTTTATGTTTACTGCCCTTACTTGACCAAGTAAGCTGGTCTTTTCCAGACACTGGTCTCTTCTAGATAACATGTCCATATTATGTGTGAAAAAGGAGATCTTGCCATCCTATCTTGTAAGGAGCCTTCTTCTGGGTCTATTTCTTCCAAGACCCTTCTGTTTGTTCTATTAGCAGTCCACAACACGTTCACTATTCTTCACTGGTATCATATTTCAAATGCATTGATTATTCGTTATCAATATCAAACACTTAAAAACATTAAAGGCCTGTTCAACTGATTTATCCATTGCAATCTGTTATCTGATCTCCTGACTGCTCTTCCATGAGCACTGATCATCAATCCAACCGACCTTTCAAAGTACATAAAGGCCAACATGTCCTAAGGCTTGCTTTTAGGTCCTGCACAACAATGGTAAATTAGCCCTTTACTAAAATATCCTCAAGTTTCCTGAGATAGATGTGCCATCTGTTGCCTTCTGGAACCCCAGCGGATTCCATCAATGACTTAAAGAGTTCCCCCTGACAGAAGAGGAAGTCCAAAGAGCCAATGGCCACATGAAAAGAAGCTTAGCAGCTTTGTGAATCATGGAAGGCCAAGCAAAACCAACAGGATAATAGTTCACATCCCCCAGAGTGGCACACATTAGCAGCCTGAGAACAACACATTTTAGCAAAAAGTTAGACTTGCTGAAACTCTCAAGGACTTATAGTGGGAGAATAATTTGATACAACCACTTTCTGAAAAGTAGTGGGTATTTTGTAAGAAAGCTGAAAATGTGCATAACCTCATTAAGATCCAGCTATATTTTGTAAATACATAAAGAAATATGAACATTCCAGCAATGTTTACCATAGGAAAAAGCAAACAAACTTGGGAACAAATAACTCAAATGCCCACTGACAGAAGAATGGATAAATTCATCACTGTATATTCATAAGATGAAATACTCTGCAGCGAGGGGAAAACAGCAAATTAGAGGCACACATATCAACACGGGTGAAGTCCAACACAAAGTATTGGGTAAGAAATCAATTTTCTAAAGAACACCTACAACATAATTCATCCACTGTTCATACAAAGGCATGTCAAATAGAATGTCACCTTGTTCAAAGGACGCATATACTTATGGTAAATCTATAAGGAGAATCAAGGGATTGGCAGGCAAAAAAAATTAGTGTGTTTTCTACTTCTGATGTTTGAGAGGCCGGGCTGGTGCTTGCAGTAAATATATGGGTAATGATTAGTCACTCTCCCCATCTAAAGCCCCTCAGTAGTGCAAAAACCTAATGAACTAGGATGCTATCTCAAATGTGGGAGGTTCAAATACACCTCAAGATGGCTCAGAAGAAATGTTCAGCAATTGGTTTCTAAAGAAATCTGTGATTGAAACCCCCATAGAGCACAGTCCTACACACACACACACACACACACACACACATACACACACACACGGTTGTTCTAAGTCAAAATAAACATGAAAGCAAATGGCTGTATGTCCTACAAACAGCTCGTGAATTCCGAATGGAAACATCGTACGTTCAACTTCAACCAGAAATTATTTGGGAGAAAGGCCTGGTGATGTGTCCCCCAAAATATTAGTCATAGAAAATTTTAAGGAGTTTATTCCTACCCTGTCAGGCATGAAGTGGCCATGAGTCAGAGCTGATGCAATAGCAACTGAGAGATATTTATGGTATTGCTTGAACTCATCTTCTTCATATATGAGTATGTCTTAAGTGTTCTTTTGTATGTGTTCAGATTCAAAATTAATAGAAATGACAAATTCAAGGGGAAATACCTGCATAAAAATGTGTGCACAGACGTTATTAAAAGATTACAGCACACTTATGAAATGGAAAAATCCCTGGTAGTGAAGCATGGTGAGCAATGTGCCGTCAACTAAAAGGTTAGAATTTCAAACCCTCCAGTTGTTCTATGAGGGAAAGGCGAAGGAGGCTGTCTGCAGAGATGGATAGTCTCAGAAAAACCTATGTAGAGTTGATATGAGTCTGAATCGACACAAGCACAGTGGGGTAGTTTTAATGAAACTGTAAACAGGACTTTTCTTTGCTCTGTAAAGAGTTCTAATTGCACCATTGGACTGTTATCCCTGAGACTAGCAGTGTGAAACCATCCACTGCTCTGCCGAAGAAAGAAGAGGCCTCCTACTGCTGTATACTCACAGAAATACATAGGTACAGTCCAACCCTTTCCTGTATGGCCAGTGAGTTAGAATGGACTCAGTGGCAGTGAGTGAGTGTTACTAAGGGCATGGAACTAATTATGACAAATGTATCACCTGAAAACCACTCACATTTTTAATATCTCACAGTTTCTATGGGACAGGCATCTGGTCCCATCATTGTTGGCTCCTTTCACAAAAGTCTGCAGTCAGCTGTTGACTATGGCTAGGTTTTCTCAGAAGATGGGGGGGGCATCACTTCCAAGCTCCCTCACGTTGTTGGCAGGGTTGGTTTCCTTACAGGTGTAGAATTCCTGGATGCTTGGTTTTACAGGGTGCCCATGCTTATGGCTCCATAGAGTTCTGTCAGTACAACATGATGATGTCAGAGGAGAGACATCACAGTGCATTAGCTCCATTAGCAGATCACAGGTCCTGATAACACTCCAAAGGAGGAGATAGCACAAACATATGAACACCAGGAGACACGGGCTCTGGGGCCTCTTGATCTTCTGTCTCGCAATTGTGGTTCTTCTGATTGAAACACTTTTCAGGAGAATGTCTCTTTCTGATCATTTGTTGCTTGCATGTAACCTCCTCTGAAATGACTTTCTTGGCCATCAAGCTTCTGATGAACTCAATCATTATTTTCTATTTCTGCTTATTTTCCTCCCTGTGCTCACTATTCACAATCACCTGCTTCCCTGTTGATTCTCTGTGTCTCCGACCCATAGATTTGGATCTCCATCTTTATGAAGCAGAATGATGGAGAGAGGGAAGGAGGCAGTGCACTCATCACAGACTTGACAGCTCCTCTTTTCCACTACCGGAGGGCCCACATGGATATCCCTGGCCAGCGGTCTCTTAGCAGAAGTGACCTGTATAATATCTGGCAGCACTAAGATCCAGGTGTATGCTCACTTTATCTTAGTCCTCAGGACTCTTTCGGTGTTCTCCCTCCCAGCAGGCATAACCACACATAGAAAGAGAGTCTTCTGTCTTCTTTTCACTTGACATGAACAAAAAAGACTCTTCTGTCATATTCAGACACTGAGACTTGGGGCTCAGTTTGATGTCAGCATACCACATCATATTTTTCTCTTCGCCATTTTATGTTCAATCATTAGGAACGTTTCTAAGTAATTTCAGATGCTCAGTCACCGTGTCTTGAAAGATAACCAGATGAAGAGAAAGAAATCCCTACTAGGTAAATTTTACATTCAAGGAGACACACACACAGAGACACACATACAGTAGTTATGCAGCTGCCACAAACATTACAAAACAACCATCACATGCAATTCTGGAGTCATAAGACCTGACAACTTAGTCTACACTTACAGGCCAGGTTACTTTGGGCAAGTCACTAACTTCCCCGAGTCTCCTAATCAGTGTCATCTAATCAGGATAATAATATTTGCTTTATCTATTTTACAAATCACTGTGACAACAAATATGTAAAAATTATCCACATGCTTTGAAACCCATAAATTAATATTCAAATAGGAAGTATTATTACAGTTCTGTTTCTTTGACTTTGCTTTCACCTAAATCTATTAAACAGGAAATTACATAATAACATTGATGAGTCAGGAAATAAAGAAGACAGATATTATATCATGAGAAAGTGCCAAAATTCCATCTGAATTTTCGTCGACATGCATGTACATATCTTTCAAAGGATTCCAACTGTGTGAATCATAATACACTATGGAGACCTTGAGAAAATATGGGAAATTCAGAACATTTCATTGTTCTCATATGTAGAACCTGTAGTTGTGTGAACAGAACAAGGAAATGGTGGTATGGTTTAAAAGCAGAAAGAACCAAGTTAGGGTTGTATCCTCACACATACTTATTCAAGTATGCTATACTTATCCCATCTGTATTATCAGTAAATAATGAAAAAAAGCTGGGATATGTAAAGAAG
This sequence comes from Nesogale talazaci, assembly GCA_004026705.1. NCBI lineage: Eukaryota > Metazoa > Chordata > Mammalia > Afrosoricida > Tenrecidae > Nesogale > Nesogale talazaci. The sequence goes on from PVJH01002037.1 coordinate 98,756, forward strand.
AATGTGGCATCAAGATTGGGGAATGGGTTATTCATAACTTTAATATGCAGGTGAGACAGCTTTGCTGCCTGAAAATGAGGAGGACCTGAAGAACTTGCTGATGAAGATTGAGGATGACAGCCTTCAGTATGGATTACGACTCAATGTAAAAAAAGAATACTCACAACCACACCAAGAGATTTCAACATGAGAAACAGAAAGGATGGAAGTGATCAAGGATTTCCTCTTGCTTTGATCCACAATCAATACTTATGGAAGCACCAGTCAAGAGAACAAAGGGTGCATGAAATTGGATAAATATGCTGCACAAGACCTCTTTAAAACGCTGGAAAGCAAGAATGTTACTTTGAGGATTACAGTGAGCCTAACCCAAACCACAGTAGTTTCAATTGCCTCATATGCATGTGAAAGTTGAATAAGGAAGACGGAAGGAGAATCAAAATGCATTTGAACGATGATATTGGGGAAGAACATGGAAAGTACTATGGAGTGCCAAAAAAGAACAAGCCAGTCTGTCTTGAAAGACGTACAGTGAATATACTTCTTAGTATTGACTTTGTCACATCATCGAGAAGACTCCCGTCCCAAGAGAAGGGCATCAGTCTTGTGAAAATGGAGGGGCAGCAAGAAGAAGAAGGTGCTTGACAAGGTGGCTTGACTCAGTGGCTGCAACAAGGGACTTGAACTCTCACACAATTGAGAAGATGGTACAGGAGTAGGTGGTGCTTCACTCTATCAGGCAATGGGTCACCGTGAGTTAGTTGAAATCAAGAACAGACCAACAACATGTATGCTTGAGTCGCAACTAAACTAATTTTATATGCATATTAAAATTAAAGATAAAAGTATGTTACATAATGTGGAAGGAAGGAGGCTGTATTTCACGAGGTTGTTGTCACATGCCATTAAGCCAGTCCCAGCTCACAGCAACCTGATACATAAGAAAGCAAAACTCTCCGCAGTCCTGTGCCAGCCATTTAACCATAAGTCAAGCACAAACTCACTGCCATCCAGTCAATTCTGACTCATAGTGACTCCACAGGAAACCTATCCCTATGGACTTCTGAGACTTTGGCCTCCATGGGAGTAGAAAGTCATGTCTTTCATCTGAAGATCAGAAGGCGGTTCCATCCTAGTAACCTCCCATTATCCCCTACATGTGGCATATCATGAAAGAATGCCAATAACCCATCTAGATTTTTGCATACATGTTTGTACATATCTACATGCACTACACCACCTTTGGCTCTTCTATGTAACGTTCTCTTGGGACCTCCTGTGTTTATTCTTCAGCTGGCATAGTGGACATTGGGTCTCTGAGATGTAAGGTTTTACACAGCAGTTACTGATAGGGGCTAAGTTGCATTCCTACTGACTGGCGCAGCTCCTAGCTACAATATCTGATATCTCTTGTATTGTTAGAAAAATGATAAGTAGAAGAAAGCCAGATAAATATTCTTTAATGATTAAAGAACAATATTCCATTCAGTGTGGGGAGAAAATAAGAATTCTACTAACAAGTACGTTTGGAAAAAATACTCTTTGACCAAGAAGGTATGGGTTTAGTTATGAAATCATCTGACATGCATTCCTGAAATGAGTCACATAATCCTAAATATGTCTGCATATGTATTCTATGTCAAGCCCTTCAAGACAGAGTTTTGAAATTACAAGAGTTAGGATGCTGCTGTTAGGTGACATCAAGTTGGTTCTAACCCATAACAGACCTCACCACAACAGAACGAAAAAGTGCTTGGTCTTGCACTTTTCTCACACCCATCACCATGCTTGTGCCCTTTGTTTGCCATGTCAATGCATCCCTTTGAGGGCCTTCAACTTTTTGCTGTCCCTTTGCTTTAGCAAGCAGGATGTCCCTTTCCAGGGACTGATCTCTCTGATAACACGTCCAAAGTTCCTGAGACAAAGTCTCACCTTAAGCAGACAGGTCTTTTAAAAATGTCCCATGGTTGTAACTCACCGTCATTGAGTTGGTCCTGGGTTCATGGTGACCCCATGTGCCAAGGAACAAGGCAGTAGCCATCGCCATGAAAGCTAGTGGACAGGACCACTTTGGTCCAGATGGTTTTTATTGGCTAGATCGTTAGAATTGAAGCATCAGTCTTTTCTTCCTGTTCTGTTTTAGTCCGAATGCTCCATTGACACATGTTCACAGAAGTTTCCACTGCTAGGCAAGCATTGGATGGACATGTGGTGCATTGATGGGAAATGAACCAGGTCTCCTGCATAGAAGGTGAAAGAATTCTCCCACGGAACCAACATTGCCCCTTTCTCATTTATAAAGTCCTGATAGTAAAACTTTTCTTCATACCCATTTATCCAGCATTCACTAATGAATAAATTAAACCCAAACCATAGTAATCCACAGAAATCATGAGTGCCCATAAACAATTTGAGCTTCCTTGCTTAGTCTCTCTCAGCCATCAGGCACAGACATTCCTCCCTAGACAAACAGAACTCCTTTACACACCAGGTGAAACACTGGGGCATACAAAAGTACACCCTACATCTTTGAGTCCATTGTCCCTGGCTTCATTTTATCACAGTTTATATCAGGTTCTTGATAAAGTACAGGGATTCTGGTGTTTATCAATGACCATCCCTCTTTGTAGTTATTATAAATGTATTCTACATTTTATTGTGCAGAGCTATAGGATACCATGTACATATTTTGGTACCTATTGCTTGGAATTCATCATTAGGATATAAAAGTTAAACTTGACCTAATGACACTAGTCACCTGCTTTTGAGACTCTTTACAAGTTATGGTAAGTCCAGTGTGTCAGTAGAATGGTGCACCATAAAGTTATTTGACAGCTGTGATCTTTGAGAAATAGATGACCATATCTTTCTTCCATGCTGGATAGATTATAGCCATCAACATTTCAGTTAGCTGCACCAAATTTAACTGCTAGCACCACTCAGCAACTTCCAAAGATGGTGGTGGAATCGTGTAGCTTAGCACGTAAGTACACACAATCAACTCTTCCAATTTTTTAAATGGAACTAAGAAGGAAAGAAATTAAAAAAGAGCAACATGAGTTAACCTCATGTTCCAATACCATCTCTAATTTATGTGTTGGAATGGAGACTACATGCATGGTTCAAATTCATATGGAGAATTGAGCCACCCAAGAAATAGGAACACAGATGTTAATGCATTGCTAAAACATTGGCACTAACTACTAAAGGAATATCTAGACCTACTCTTGCAGAAGGCTGGGTAACCTTGAGATTGGGGCCTTCTGTTTTTCTGGGAGATGTCAACATTATCTAATAAAAAGTTGTATGCTCTGTTGTCACTTCCACGATGTCCAGCTATCTCTCTGTTCTGTGATTCCAGTCCTGAGCTCATTTGCAGGTGTCTGGCAGATGAAAGGTGAAAGATGAGCTCATTAAGCCTTCCCAGGTTCAGATTCACTGCCCCCACTTTCACGGTGTCCCTTTGATAATTCAGTATGTGTGTCACAAAACAGTGGCCTTCAAGAATCCTACCACTGCATTTTTACAGCATCAAAAAGTTTTAAACTACAAATATAATTTCTATCTAGGGAGAAGAAGCCATCAAATTTCTTGGAAATTTTATGGAGCATTCTAGTTATTATAGCAATAATTTTCAGATGCAATGGCCTTTATTAGCAGGTTTTTGTTATAGTTACAGAGCTATATTAGCAGCAGTAAAATATATATCTTAAACTTCAGATTTCAGTAAATGAGTCAGCTTTTTGAGCTGGGAGGACTTGTCCAGAACCCAGTGGATGTTTAACCGTGTCCTATAAGTCACCATTTGCACACTTACTATCGACTTTATTTTGGTTCAGGATGGATTCCTGCCTCAAGAGTGGCTCTTCATGGGTCTGCTGGATGAGGGACATGTGGAAGGAGGGAAATAAATCCACACAAAGCCATACTTCCAGTAACTGCTCATGAACCTACACTAGAGAGAAACTGCAATAGTTGTCCACAAAAGTATGAACTCCTTCAACTTCGGAAATAGCAAGTCTGAGTCTACAGCAAACAAAGTGAAGGGTCTCCTGGGACATTATCCAGACATATCAGCAGTGTAGTTTATCACAAGAGATAAATAGGACCTGATACAGAAATGAGTTGTACCTGCCCTTACTGTTTTGCCCTTCTACATTTTGATGTCATTGCTGAGACTTTAATACACTCATTCAACAGTTTCCACATGTATGGTTGGTAACCTTGATGACATCCCTGGAGTAGGGCAAATATTGTCACCATTTTTTACTGGGTTCTTCCCCTCACCTTATAGGAACACTTTGAGTCTGGATCGACTTGATAGCAGGGAGCATGGGTGTTTTGAACTTTGACCTTGTTGTTAATTTAACCTCAGATGGACAGCTCTGGAAATAGCATAATGTTAAATAAAAGGAATAGCATGATGTTCAAGACAGGCATTTTTCCCTAGTTAAAGAATTGTCTCAGGACACTAATTTTCCAATTATGTCTCCAGGAAGACGAGTCCATGTGAATTTAAAAACCTAATCCTGCATCTTCCTTTTTCATCTGGCTTTTTCCTACAAGATTGTGGATCAGAATGTTCAGCTATGGCATCTGGGTACCATGCAGTTTTTCTAGTCTAAAGGCAAAGGAAGCAGCTGTTTACAAAGGCCATTATCCTCCTCCAAACCCTGATTCTCCTTGTTCCACCATTGTTCTAGCAGAGCCATTTGGCGTGTGTGCCTCAGATGGCCAACTGCAAATGTTTAGGTTGCCACACTCTACACGATGAGCTAGGAGGTAGATCAAAAGCATGTAGAACAAAACAAACCATGTCTCCTGACATGACCATAGAGGTCCAAAAATAAAAAAAAAATCAAATACCAAAAGATTCCTGGTTGTCCATAAGCAACTCTGGCAATTACTTTATGGTGGCTAGCTTTTTGTCCTTATCGTGACTTTTGCCAATTCAACTTTTCGCCAGTGTACAGTTAATTAACAGCCATTATGATACTCAGCTGTGAGACTCTACTCTTAATGAAAAATTTCCATCATGACTAACTTTCCCTTGTCTCTGTCCCTCCCGACTTCCTATCATCTGCTGGCTGAATAGTAACCCCTTGTTTCTGTATAGCACATGTCCTTTATCCAATCATCTGCAGATAGGGAGTTAGATTGTTTCCACCTTTTGACAAGGACAAATAGTGCTACAGGTAGCATTGGTATGGAAGTCTCTTTTGGAATACCTCGAGTCTTTGGGGTATTTGCCTAGGAGTAGAATTGCTAAACTACAAAGGAGTTCTTTTTTAAGTGTTTAAGTTTTCCACAGCAGCAATATCAGTTTTATATTCTTATAGCGGCGATAGATAAGGAGTTCAATTTCCTCCCATCCTCACCAACATTCATCTTTTCATAGGTTTCTTGTTCTTTTTTCATCTTTGCCATCTAGTGGCTGTTAGGTGCCATGAAGCGAGCTGTGATCCTGTGTGAAACAGAAGGAAACACTGCTGGGGCCTGCGCTATCCTCACCGTGCTGCTTATATTTGAGCTGACTGCTGCCACCACTGCCATCCATCTCATCAGTGGTCCTCCTCCTTTTCACTGCCTCTCTCCTTCCTCAAGCATGATATCCTTCTCCAGGCATGGGGTTCTCTTGTTCCCGTGCCCGAAGCTGAGCCTTCTGGCTGTATTTTTATCACACAACGGCCTTCCAATCTACTTCTCAGATTACTAAGGAAGTACTTGCATATCATTCGGGCTCATGCTAGGTATTTGTGCCAGTGGGTCCCTGACATATGATGTATTCAAGTTACAGTGCACTACACTTATGACTGTCCAACTTTTTGTGTTGTTTATTTTGTAGATCTCATCATTAGAGATGTGTACTACATCTTGGTACAGCGTTATAACAAGTCGTTTGCTGATGCTATCCCTCTCATACTGACCCTCAAAGGCAAACAATTATTTTTATTTAGATACTGACACCCAAAGGTAGGAATAATGAAAATTAACACCCCCAGCCCCAAATGAAGTATTTGACTTATGACAAGACTAGCAGTTGAATCATCTGAGAAGAACCCTACTATAAACCAAGAATTACCTGTATTTGTTTCCAGTGGCTACCAAAGCCAAGCAAAACACCTCAAGTGACTTATCAGAACAAAAATGGATTATTTCACAATCATGAGGCAAAGTCTAAAATGAAGATATGATCATGTTGATTTCTTCTGAGAGTTCTGAGAATTTGCTTCATGTCTCTCTCCTAGATTCTGATGATATTTCCTTAATTACAGAAAATTCTCCTCTTTGTCTCCATCTTTCCCCATCTATTTGCCATCTGTGTGTCTCTATCTGTTCTTCTCTTTTACCAAGTTCACTCTTCATTGAATAAGGGCATAGCCAAAGCCATTAGGAACTTATGTTCATTGACAACATACTCAAAGACACTATTTATAAATTCATGGGTGTAGGATGTTAACATATTTTTACAGAGTGACTCTTGAGTTGACTACTCCACTCCAAGATATTTGCCTGATCATACTCACTTCAAATACATTTTGAAGCTACCAATGAAAACATAAGTGTTTATGGCTCAGGGATGGTACTACATTAATGTATTGATATAAGTTAGTAAACCTTGTGACATAGCAAGTTATGTGTTGGGTCACTAACTTCAAGGTCAGCAGTTTGAGATCACCTACTGCTCCACAGGAAAGAGATGAGGCATTTTCATCCTATAAAAAAAAAGAAAGAAAAAAAAGAAAGAATCCCATTGGAGCAGCTCATTCTACTCTGTCCTACTGGATCATAATGAGCAGGAACCAATTTAATCTCAGTGTTTATTGTTTGTTTTGTATTGTAATGCAAGCTAATTCACTTAAGTTACATGATTAGTGCATATCCTAGACACTTAAGTATGAAATTTTGAAGATGCTGAGAAAAGAGATTGACAATTAGGAAGTCCTTCAATTGGGTTATGCAAAGAGAAACAGTTCAGAGGACAAGTGAACTAAGAAAGGAACTAAGAAGGCAGAGAACTAAATTATCCCAGATAATCTCATCTATGGATTAATCTACACTATACAATCAACTCTTAAAATGAGTACTCTGGAATCAATTATGCCCCCAAATATGTGTAGTTAAAAACCCCTATACTTATGGTTAAAATCCCACATGGGAATGTGTTCTTTTTATGCTAATGAGTCCATTGGAATCTGGTGATGTACTCTATGACAAATTAACTGCACTGTTGGAGGTTAAAATACATGAACTTCCCTTAGAAAAGGTTTTCTGCTCCCATAAAGACATATAACCTTGGAAATTCACAAAGGCAATTCTAAGTCCTAAATTGCCTTGTTTAGACTGGGACTCAAAGTCAAACTCACTGCCATCAAATTATTTTAGGCTTACTAGCCTTTTAGAACAGGGTAGAACTGTTCCCTGCCTTTCAGAGACTGAAATTCTAGAAGTAGAAAGTTTGATCTTGTTCCTGCAACAGGTGGTTCCAAACTTCTGACCTTGTGGTTAGCAGACCGACAGATCACCCACTCCTCCACTAGAGTTGTTTTCAACTATTTTTGCTGAGCATCTTAAAAATTACTCCCCTTTTAAAAGATCATTTTATTGGCTCTTCTAGGACTTTTAATAATCCATACATCAATTGCATCAAGCATTTTTGTACATATGTTGCCATCATCAATTTTTCAACATTTACTTTCTATTTGAGCCCTTGATATCTGCTCTTCTTTTTCCCCTCCCTTCCCCTGCTCCCATCATCATGACGACTTGATCAATTATAAATCATAGTTATTTTCATGTCTTACACTGACCATGATCTCCATTCACCCGTGTTTCTGATGTTTGTCCCCCTCAGAAAGGGAGTGATATGCATAGGTCTTTGTGATTAGTTCCCCCTTCCTCCCCTCCTGACCCCACCCTTTTCCTCCCTTCCTGGTATAGCTACCCATTTCGTTTCCTAGGGGGCTTATCTGACCTTGAGTCCATGTGTTGTGAGCTCTTCTTCGTACCAGTGTACATGCTCTAGTCTAGCCAGAACTGAAAAGCAGGACTGGGGTCATGAGAGTGGAGGGTGGGGGCGGGGAGAGGTAGTGGTGAGGAAGCCTCAAAGAACCAGAGGACTATCCTGTGCTTGATAGGTATTAAACTGTGCCCTGGTTGACTCATTCTTTCCTTGTGACCCTTCTGTGAGAGGATATTCTTTTGTCTACGGATGGGTTATGAATACTAGGGGACTTTAAAAAGTGTGAGGATAAATATTCCTCCTCTTTTCATTTAACTTTTCCACAAAGTATCCAAGTCCCTCCCCACTCCCATAGTGATCATTTACAATAAGAAAAACACTTGTCCTTTTCATCGTTCAGATTCATGCTTCCTCAATGGACTAACAGGTAGAAGATTTCTGGGGGAAAAAATAAGGCTGCTCTACTCAATCAATTACTACAAGTGTTTATATCACATGTTGGCTGAAGGTTTATGCTGTTCTCATAAATCTCTATCTGATTTTGTGTCACACATCATAAAGCATTAAGCCAATTGCTTCATACTTCTAACGTTGCTTGTTTCTGTATTTGCTCAGCCCTTCGGGATGGGGTCAGGTCAGACTCTTTAACGCCAGAGCTTGATGGTACCAATGAGATTAAACTGAGTAGTAGTGTGGCAACTTATCTGCCACGAGGGGTGGCCATTATTTTAGTTTTCTCCACTTGCACCAATCAAATTTACAGTCTGTTTGGTCTGATAGCATTCTTTATATTTTTATTTGTCAAGTGGATGGAGGGAATAAAAAAAGAAGTTTTATAATCCCATGACACCGAGCGAGATGGATGGCATCTCCCCATTCTAGCTGTGAACAGGTGAGCAATGAACACAGTGCAGATTTGGGGAACGGATTTCATCTCCCGTTACTGGGAAAGATCACATAACCAAAAAGAACCTTTCCCAACGCTGAATCTTCGCACAGCATCTGGAGACCAGAACGCACCTAGGAACACAGAGCTAATGAGAGCCCATGTCAACAGCAATAAAATATAATAAAAACCTCATTCTCCCAACAGTGTGGTCTTATCACAATTGGGCTATATTTTATTCTCTGAATTCAAAGTTTTGTTTTAAATTCTGCACATCACAGCCATACTAAATATCCCCTTAGACAAGTTGCAGAGCTGCTGAGTAAGACCCCTGCAAATCAGCAATGCTTTTTCATAAGACCAACATCCATAATTTATATCTGCATACAATTAGCCTGTTTACATTTATACATTTTCTGCTTCCTTTAATGTGAAATATTCCACAGGATACTTGGTAATGCATTCAGAATAACCTTTTTAAAATAAAGACTCCAGGACCAAACAGTTTATAAAATCCAATACCTAATAAATACTTTATAAGAATAAAAAACTGTTTTCTTCATCAGACACACTATATTTATATGTGAGCTAACTTCTCGTGTCTCACAGGCCAGTGGCCTGTCATTCTATGGTTTCTTTTTTTTAAAATATATTCAGGCAGAAAATGCTACTGCACTTCGTGATGGTTTTATTTGCGCACATATATCACATTCTTCCTTTTATCCATCACTAGATCACTCACAGGATCATTTTTATGGCCATGTTCACTGACCTTGGCTAAGTCAGTGCCTTGTGCTAATGTGATAAAGAAGGAAAAAATTCAGTCAGGCATCTGGAAATTTAGTATTCATGGTGTCAAGATTTTGAATTCCCTCAATATATTTAGCCCAATAAGTAGATTTCATGATTGGAAAATGTATGCAGCAAAGGGGAAATTTGATGGAAGTTAGGTGATACGTGTGCAGGTCTGAAGTGCTGGGAATTTGACCGTGTCTGAGGCTAGGCAAAGGAGCCCTGGTGGCACACTGGTTAGGCCCTCAGCCGCTAAACATAAGGTCAGTGGTTTGAAGCCACCAGCTGATCTGCACAGTCATGGTGTGCCAGTCTGCTTCCAGAAAGATGTATAGCTGAGAAAACTCAGTGGGGGGCGATTCTACTCTATCCTCTTGGGTCATTGAGAGTCAGAATGAACCTCACCTCTAACGGGGGGCTTGTTTGATTGGTTTGGTTTGGATGTGGTGTGCAGAATCGAAAAATAAGACCTTACTTCAATTACTTTAGTGATCTCGTCTCTGCTTTAAGTTTCAGTAGCTCACAGCTGCTATCAAGTTGATCATAACTCATGGAAATTCCAGATATGTCAGATTATATTTGTCCCATGGAGTTTTCAGTTTTTAAAAGTAGATTGAAGGCCTTTATTTTGAGGTGCTTCTGAATGGACTCAAACCATCAACAGTCTTCTTAGCTGCTGACTAGATTAACTAATGTCGCCCCCAGGAGTGAGTCCAGCACACCCACTCCCACAGAATGGAGTCTGGCTCAGGGGAGTTCTGTAGACCAGAGGAGTATGTACCTGTAGGTTCTCCTGTACTGTAATCTTTATAAGAGCAGGTCACTGTCCTTTGTTCTGCAGAGCCATTCATGGTTTAAACCACAGTACTTTTGGATAGAAGCTAAGCATTTACCCACTGTTCCGAAAAGGACTCCTTGAGGACTAAATGCTAGAGCATATTCTAATAATTCAGAGCCCAAACAGGGAATATTATATCAATTGTGTCTGGCCAGAGCACTGTGCTTTCTTACGGCACCTTAGCTAACCCTTAATTCTGAACCATGTCATCTTCATCCCCATCACATTGAGGATTTCTGGTTGCCTGCATCGTTGCTGCCACCATTACTTTCTATGGTAAGCTCCCATTCCTTTCCCCTCAAGTCTGAGAGCCCAAGTGCCCCTGGATAGCTCCCTTGTTTTCCTGTGGCTAGCTTTAGGCCAGGTCAGTTTTCCAAGACCCATGTCCTAACCTGGCCTGGGATTCCTCTACTTTTCTAATTTCGGAATTCTGAATTGGGAAGAGGATCTCTAATCCACAGTTTAAAAAAATATCTTCAGATTCACTCTCATGAGAAGCAGCACAAGGACATCATAGAGTGGAAAAAGAGATATTGAGGGGGTCTGGGATGGCACACAGAAGACTCAATCTCTAATTGAATCTCTCCATTTAGAGCATTAGACAAGTCATTTAAACTTTCTGTGTTTGCATGTCTATAAAACTCGAACAACAATTCCAGCCTGATCTAATTTCCTAATATGAAGTTTCCATATTTGCATTAAACACACACACACACACACACACACACACACACAACTTTCTCACTCACTGCTCTGGAGTCAATTCCAACTCAGAGTGAGCCTACAGGACCAAGTCGAAGGGTCCCTATGAGTTTTCAAGATTGTAAATCTTCACTTGAGTAGAAAATCGTATCTTTCTTTCATGCACACATATACCAAAATATTGGTTTTTAAATATTTCAATGTTAAAAGATAATATGTGGAAATATGTTACTTAAGAGATATATTATTGTACACACATTTTACTTTTTTGGGGTGGGGTGTCACTGCCCTCTGGTGGTCATGGGAACTATCCAGCCTTGCTCCTGGAGAGCCACTGCTGGATTTGAACCGCCAAGCCCATGGGCCGCAGTCCCACACTCAACCCCTACACCACCGGAGCTCAGCCTACACGCACATTTTTCAATCCAGGTTTCATTTCCTCAGAAATCTCTGTGCAACATCTCTAACATGTAAAAATAGTTTTAAAAGGCATAAGAAACTATTATTTAATTCCCAATATGACAATAAAATGACAATGGACAATTGCTTGTGTTGTAAATGAAGCTTTTCAAGAGGCTGTAACATGTCCTGGTTATCCCACGTCTAAATATAAGTAAAATAATTGAATGATTGCAGCTATTTCTCAAAAGTCTCAGTTGACTGCAACTTCTGAAAAGTAGGGAACGAGAGGAGACATTCTAATAAAGTTTTAGAAACCTGGGTATGCAATACCTATGTTCCCCATTTCTAACTGAAAGCTTGGTGGTTCAAATCTGCCTAGATGCACTGCAGGAGATAGACCTGGTAGTCTAATTCTAAAATGCCAACAATTAAAAACCAAATCGAGAATATGCCACGCTGACCCACATGGGGTCATCATAAGTCAGAACTGACTGGAAGGCAATCCACCACCACATTTATGAAGGGTTACAATAGACAAGTGGGTTTTGAGAATTGGATAACCCTTTGTATAGCCGAGAAACTAAAAAATAAACTGGAATCATTAAATAGTAGTCTCTGCTGGAGGCTTCATTAATTGACTCATTCATCTATACATTTATGTCAAAAACTCAAACTGAAATATCACTGCCATCTACTTCTTTTTGAGTCATAGTGACCTTATAAGGCAAAGTAAAATTCCTCTGTGAGTTTCCCAGTAGGGAGCCTCATCTTTATCTAATGGAGTGACTCTTTTTTGGAACTTCTGACTTTGCAGTTATGTAGTCATTCTCAGAGTGATTTTGTTTTTATTGTTTTCTGCTAGATCTTCCAGCTGTGATGCCCAAAAGGAGTGGATGCATATTGGGAATACCTGATACAAAGGGTTAAAGGAAATATAGGAGTGGGAGGTTGAAGACAGGGAGGGTGAGGGGATCTCAGGGATAAATGGTGGAGACAGGAGCAAGAAGGGAGCGCTACAATGGATTGTGATTGCACAACCCATCTTGGAGGTGATTTCGTCAAGGGAGGGGGGATGTTCTTAACAAAAACCTGAATGATGTGGGGGTGTTTGTGTGATTCTCCTTGATGTGGATGAATACTGAACTACAGAATTACACGATACGTGCATTACTTGCCAATGAAAATGTGCGACAAAAAAAATCAACTTTGATACTAAAGAAAAAATAATAATATGCTGCTTAGAAGAAAGACGTGGGATTTATTTCCAATAAGCTCCCAGCCAACAAAACCCTATGGATAAGTTCTCAGGGTTTTTGTGAGCTGAAGAATCAGCTCGATTAACTCAATAGGACTTAACTCAATTTAAGGTACTAATATTTGTATCCCAACCATAAGGAAGGCCAGATAGCTGCTACAGGTTGTTCTTGGACATCACAAAGAGAATCAAAGCAAACAAACTTGCTCCCGTCGAGTGGATGTCAACTCACAGCAACCCTAGAGGGCAGGGTTGAACTTCCCCTGTGGGTTTCCCAGACTAACTCTTGATGGGAGTAGAAAGCCCCTTCTCTCTCCCATGATGTGCCTGGTGGTTTCAAACTGCTGACCTTGCATCTAACTAAAGTGACCAGATTGTAAGCAGGACACCATTGATCAGGGGGGTGGGGGTGGGGTTCCTTGATTAAAAATTTGGTCTATATGGAGCAACAAAAATGTTCATAGAACGCAAAAATAGTATCGTAATACATTTATATTAATTTTAAAATGCCGCAGGACGTTGTTAAATAGTTAAAAAGCCGGACGCCTGGTCACCTTCATAGCAGCCCAAGGCACAACCACTACACCCCCAGGGCTCTCTTAAAAGTGGAAGGAGAATAAAATTCAGCATCAGCACAAAGCCAAAGCCTATGAGGCAGAGGGCAGATATATCTCCTCTACCTTCTCACACAGCAGTTCTCAACCTGTGGGTCCTGACCCCTTTGGGCATTGAAGGGCCCTTTCACAAGAGTTGCCTGATTCCTAACAGTAGGGGAATTGTAGTTACAAAGTAGCAGCAAAAATATATTTGTGGTTGGGGGTCACCACAACATGAGAAACTATATTAAAGGGCTTCAGCATTAGGAGAGTTGAGAACCACTGATCTAACCTAACGTCCTTTGCCAATTCTGACACCAATGATCCCTTCCACAGCACTTTCTACTTCCCTGTCCAGTTTGAAACCTCACTGCAATAACCATACAGATAGCTCAGACAATACATGTGATCCTGGTATTTATCAGAGAAGTCAACTGGTTACAATTCAAGACCAGAAACACTCAGCATATAGTTCCTTCCATCAACTCAGGCTCTTCTCCAACATGCCTCCCTCAAATCTTTGGTCTCTTGGTCTCTCAGTACGTTGGCCTCTGCCCTCCTCAGGCAATGCTGACTTGGTGGGTATGACAAACACTATGGCTGCAAGAGCCATATCAACTACATTATTGCAAAATCTACCAGCTCTCAAAGAGCTTGAGCATAGAAACACTTTAAGGGTTTTGAATAAGAATCAACATTTAGATATCTGATATGGTTGCAAACTATCAGTGGGGTTGTACAGCTGACCACATAACTGATATCACGGTGTTCATCCTTAGTCTGCAAATTCCCAGCTTCAACGCTTAATTGTTTTCCTTCCTTGTTACTAAAAACCACACATCTTTGAGTTTTCTTCTCACAGTCTAAACTCTGCAGCTCACTCTTTTTATTTTTATTTTTTAACTTCAGAAAGAAAAGGAGGGATTGATGCCAAGACTCAACGTTAGAAAAACAAATGACTGGGTGTATGAGACATTTCTTATGCATCTGGAGGAACACAATCATTTTCCTTGGACACCATGTCAGTCAGTGTTTTGATACATGTCTGTAGAAAAGTATTTAAAATTCCTTGACATGAACTGAGGGCTTTTTTTTTTTTGGATGTTGGCACTCTCGTCCTGTGGATGCTAATGAGGGATAAAATTCTGCATATAAAAATACAGTTACCATTGATTATATTTTCCATTGGGAAGAATGAGTTACAAGGATATGGAGTCATTTATTTTTTCAAGATGAAAAATGTGTTTATAAGGAAGTGAGAGGGTCTGGCTTCATTATTCTGAAGACCAAGATGACTTCCAGCATTGTTTGTCATTTACTTGTTTGTTTGTATATACATGTCCTGCTTCTTATAGGACCTCCCATTTTCATAACATCCAGTATACACATGCATGATTTGTTTTGTGATCAGTAATTAAAATGATCATGTGCCATAATTGGACATCCACTTTTAGTTCTGCATTTTAAAATTTCATTATGACTTAGATTTGGGGTCTGAGTGGTTTTTTTTTTCATAAAAAAACAGCAACACTGCACAAGGAAACTCATTCTGCAAGAAAATCTGCACAGGTTAGCACTCTTCCAAACCTGAGCCAATCTATATGTACCAGATGTGACATTTGTGTAAATATTGATGTGTCCTGATTATCTTTTGGGTCTGTCACCAGCTCCTGAGTTCCTATGGCAATAGCTCATGTGGGATATAAAGGGAATACCAGGCATTAAATATAGTCATTCCAAAGCATGCATGTGCGGATTTCTTTGAGACCTTAATGGAATCTTTGGCCCGTCTCACCAGACACTGCAAATATAAGTCCTCACACCACTTCAGATGGTAGTCAGAGGCTGCCTGAGCTCTCTATGGATCATGAGGTAAGAGAAAATAACCTTGTTTCGCTAACAGACCAGGAAACTAAGGTGTGGAGTAGAAAACTGATTTAAGACCCACATCCTCCAGCCACGAGTCTGTGACGTTAAGCTATTTCTGAAATTGACCATACATATTTCTCTCCTTTAACAGGAACGTGGTTCTACTCCCTGCACAGGGAGAACAAAGGATTTCCAAGCAATTGCAAAGCAGTAGTTGCATACTTTGGACATATTGTCAGAAGAGACCAGTTGCTGGAGAAAGACATCATGTTTGGTAAAGTGGAGGGGCAGTGACAAAAATGAAGGCCCTCCATGAGTCGGGTTGACACACAGTCTATTGTGGCAGTAACAATAGGCTCGGACATAGGAACAATTGCAAGGATGACTCAGAATACAATATGGAAGATTTTCCTTCTGTTGTACATATGGTTGCAATGGGTCAAATCCAACTCCATGCCACCTAGCAACAACAATTCATGGAAAACATCCCTCCATAAATAGAGGGATAGATCTGGGTAATAGAAGTGGTTAAAGAGCTTGGCTGCTAACAGAAAATTTGGGGGTGCATGTTTACCCAGAGATATCTCTGAAGAAAGATTGATGATAGACTTCTATAAAATAAACCTTCGAAAAATACTGTGAAGCAAAATCCTATATTGTCACCCATGAGACAGATGTATATTTTTAGTTAGAGAGAAAGAAAGGAAGATAGACAGATAGATGAAGCAGCCTTCTCTTTCTAAAACATTTATATCTCCCTGCATACTCTCTTCAGAGCAAACTAATCACAATCTAAATAATATATTAAAAAGTTTAAAGCATTTGTTTTCTGTTAATTCACCCCACCGCGCCCCATCACCACCAACCAAACTACAGTGCCTTTTGAACATGCCTGGGAGAGTTTGGCATAAAGAGCACATATCAATAAATAGCTCAGGATTGGCAAAGAACCAGTACTTGTAGCTGCATAGATGGTGGTAAATGGTATCCTGATTGTTTGCTTTTATGCTGCTTTTGGAAAACATGTCTTCGTGTATATTTTTGTTTTTGATTTTTTCCATTTCTCAAAAAATGAGCATATATTGCTTTATGAAATAAGACCAGTCCCTTGGGAAAGCAGAGGGGATGCAAAAAAGAGGGAGACCCTCAACCAGATGGAGTAGCACAGTGACTGGCACAATGGGGCCCAGTATAGCACTGTCATGAGGATGGCTCAGAGCATCCTGTTATACATAGGATGGCCTTTAGTGGAAACTGACCCAGGGGCACCTACCAACACCAACAAAGGGCCATCATGATAGAATTTCTCAAAAGAGGCAGGATGATCTTATTATGAAAGAAGTTTTACCAAAATTGAAAAGCACATTGATGAGGAAATACCCAGTGAAATGAGGTTAAGGCATTGCTTCCCATCACAGCAATACACTTGCTCTTTCTTTGATGGTAGCAAGACTTGTCCTGTGAAAATTTCATTGGAAAGACCCTACCTACCCTACAGTCCTGAAAAACATTATTTTGAGAGTCTTGATGCCAAATATGTTTCAACCAACTGTGGAGTACAGCTTATATATATGTTAGAGTGCTCCACAGTTGAGCTGCTTGGCTACTGGAGCTTGGATATTGAGAGGGATTTGTTGTTACTCGAGGCTACAAATGTGTGAGATCCACCATATGGTATCCTGTCAAAGCCCAGGAGAAACGAAATACAGGAGTTAGTATTCATACAAAAGGAAGCACTAAGTCACTAACAGATGGGTTGGTAGTTCTAACCCACCAGGTGCCCCAGGGGGAAAAGATGTAGCACTCACTGAGCTCGTAAAGATAACGGTCTTTGAAAACCATGGGGGAATGTTCCACTCTCTTCCATAGGGTCTCTATAAATTAGAATAAACTTAACAGCAATGAGTCTTTTTATATGACTTTCTGTTGAAATTAATGGATCAGGAACTCCATCTCACTGGGAACAAAGTTCATTGTTGTGAACACATGTGCCTCAATTATTTATTTCTACATCATGCTGCATAAAACAGAAAGAATTAACCTGGAAGCTTAGCAAGAAAGAAACAGTAGGTGGTCCCCAGCTATGCTTTAAAGTCATATAAGATTAACAAATGAGGTAACATAAAAGGAGACACCTTTAGCTAATACTGAATTCTGTCCTAAGATGTCTAGAATTAATGGCATGATGTACTCTCCTGTTTTTTCTCATGTAAATACCTGGTCACTGGAAAGTCAGATATCACCACTCTATAACTAAGAAGGAAGGGAAGCACAATTTTTTTTCCCATGAAGCATAGATTTCACAGAGCTGCTACTGCACAGTCTGCCTATTCATCCTCAGCTAACAAAAGAGACCCCATACCCTTTCTGATGTTCTCTTCATCCTGCAGGGAAATCCACTGGCTTAGTGTTTGAGATAGTGAAGGTTTATTGTGCCAACCTAGCCAATAAACACATGTGAGGTTAATTGAAGGGTGGAGAGATAAATGGCTTGGTGTGTCTCACCTTTCTAGTTCTCAGGTCTCTTGCTGTCTGCTTTCAAACCAGGGTGCAGCTTACCCAGACTAACACAAGGTTCTTGGCCAAGTCATCACCACAAAGGAAAAAATGAAGGAAGAGCAAGAACCTAGATGGTTAAAGGCAAACTTCTTATCCTAAAAGTGAAGGGAATGGGGGAAGAACACCTCCTCCCAAGTGCCAATAAAAATATTGTTTTCTGTGCTCCCATTCAGTTTTATGGACTGTGGTGGGGGTGGGGGAGGATGCTGGGTTATATTTCAATAACTGGAATCTGAACACAAATTTCCCTTAGCAAATACTGAAAATATCTAAGTGCTTGTGAGTACCTATTCTGCAAATCAACGTCCCTGAGTAAATATGGAGTGGAAATGCAAATTCTCAGTAGTGGGGAATGTCAAACAGTGTGATCACTCTTCTTTCAGGAAATTGTATAGTTCCTATTACAGAGAAACCAAGTACAAATGGCCAGAGGCATTTTGGAAAGTAGCTATTGAAATAGTTGACAGTTTATGACATCTCACAATGAAATAGTGTA
Organism: Nesogale talazaci; assembly: GCA_004026705.1. Lineage (NCBI taxonomy): Eukaryota > Metazoa > Chordata > Mammalia > Afrosoricida > Tenrecidae > Nesogale > Nesogale talazaci. Next base: position 117,114 of record PVJH01002037.1, read on the forward strand.
TATCCTGATATCTACAATGGAAATATTATAGATGACAAGAAGTTGAACATATATATAATATATATCATATCAAATTATTCACGTCAACAAATAAATTTAACAATGTTTATCAATGCTTACTATATTAAGGCCCCTATACCATTGGAATGAATAAAAGCACCAGTAAGATTATGGCCACATTATTAAATTTTGGAAGAGCCCTGGGGATATAGTGGTTATATGTTGGGCTGCTAAAATTAAGGCCCATTGTTCAAAACAATGGGAGAAACAAAAGGCTTCCTATTCCCTTAAAAAGTGACAGTCTCCAAAACTTACAGGGCAGTTCCACGCCTCCCTAACAGCTCACTGTGAGACCTGGATCTGAATTGACTCAATGGTAGTGTGGTTTGGGATGGAACAATTCACTCTTTTAAATTACATTTGCTGTTGTTTCAGTTTTTCAATAAAAATAAAAGTAAGGTGATGCCTTGCTAAACTTATAGAACTAGAAAACTGATGCTACAGGACAACTTTCAGAAAAGGAAAACTCATGCCTCTTCTGTAGGTATAAAATGGGCATTTGCATTGTATTTTCTTTGACCAACGCGTTAAGTGAATGGACTAGAAAAGGCATTAAAATTGGTTCAAAGAAGGAACCAAAGAATTACAGCCTTCAATATGGATTACACGTCAAAATATAAAAATCAATCCTCAAAAATGGAACAAGAGCAACATCATCATAAAGAGTAAAAAAGAAAATTAAGTTGCTAAGGATTTCATTTTTCTTGAATTTACAATTACGGGCTATGAAAGCCACTGTGAGAAAATCAAATATATTGTATCGATGGGTAAATTTGCTGCAACAACTTTTCAGTATCAAAAAGCAAAAATGTTACCTTTAGGAATAAAGTATTCCTGACCCATTCTAGACATTTTAAGTCACTTCATATACATGTGGGGGCTGGATAATGACTAAGGAAAACCAAAATAGCTTTGGTACCCTTGAATAATGGTGTTTGTAGAGAACATTTAGTATACCAAGAACTGTTAGAAGAATGAGTAAATCTAGCTAGGGAGAACAGCAAAAAAGGCAAGGCTTAGTCCCACATCCTTGGTCCATATTGTCAAACGTGACTCTTCTCTAGAGAAAGACATCATACTAGTTAAGTAGGGAATCAGCTATCCACAGAAAGACCCTCAGTTAGGTGGATTGATATGGGGACTACACCAGGGGCTCAAGCATGGTGATGGCAGTGAGGGTGGCACAGAACCGGACAGTGTGCCCATCTGGAATCAGAAGTGAATTGATAGCCACTAGCAACAACAGAATAATATTGAAATAAGTTTACAAAAATTGCTTTGCCTGCAAGACTGAGGACTATCAATTGAATATCCACTGAACAGAATTCATTACCAAGAATGTAGACAAATACACTGTTTATTTATTCTGTTACCGGTTTACAATTTTTTGACATCAAATTGACATCGAATTATGTTGATCCCACGTGTGTCAGAGTAAAACTATGGTACTTGTGGTTTGGAAATGGCTGGCTTTTCTAAAGTAGATCTCCAGGTATTTCCTCCAAAATGTCTTTAAACTGCTTACAGTTCAAAGCTAAACCTGCTGCTTGTGCTACCCAGGGACGTAATCTACAGCTTAGAAAGCTGCAAAATAACTCAAAGTCATTAAAAACTTAAGTCGGATAACCAAGAAATGTATATTCTGCACAATGCATCATCAAAGACAGTCAGTTTTTTTTTGTTTTTGTTTTTTTAATAAGAAAAGAAAGAAAGAACATAAGGAAGAGGGGAAGAGCTGTGAGAGAAGGTAGAGAAATAAAGAAAAGGGAAAATGTGAAATCTACTACATCCACTTACCTAGCAAAAGAGAAAAACTGCAACTCAGACATGAAAGAAGATAAATTATATTGAGTATTAATAACTTTGAGCAGTGCTGCATTAAATATACATACAAAGTATTTCTCTGTTCATGTGGAGAGAGGTATCTGTTTATATAGGAAGAAGGGAAAGTTTGAGGTTAATTGCTGATAGTAAATAAAATCTGTTTCAGCCTGAAGCTTTTTGAAATGTAAAGACTGGAAACATAGCTAGCAGAAAATGATTATTACCTATGTGACTAGCATCAGCCAGTGCAGTTAAACATGATTGAAGTCATGAAGAATTTTTTCCTGAGGACAAATTGTTTATATCTTGATGCATTCTTCCCATGAACAGGTGGCTTTCATCTGGGCCCTTGTTTCTTGGTATGTGCATTGCCCTGTCATTCTCCCATATGACAGGAGTGCTTCTAGTTTGAAGACATTTACCCCTTTTGATTAAACTCCTACTGGGGTGTAGATCACCCCCAGTGAAGTAGCCCTTACTCTGCAAAGTATTTTTTTGAGGAATGTTGGGATATAAAAAAATTTTTTCTTCATCAGGCTGAGCTAATAGGCCTCATCTTATAGGTGAATGGGTTTAATGAATAACATGTGTAATACACAAGTGCACATTTGAGTAGCATTTCTTAGTTAAGGCATCCTCAAAATCCAAAAAAATATAATAACCTGACAGACTAATAATCACCATTTGAGATTAAAAAGGACAGTATTTACCCAAGGACAAAGTTCATAAGGTAAGAAGAATTAGGAAAGAAGAAGAAATGGAACTGGGAAACACAGGGGTGGGGGTGGAGTGAATGATGTGACATTGTGCATACTACAATCAATGAAATGACATGGTATATGTGAGTTTTCAAATAGAAAACAAAAACATTTCGCTCTAAATATTCACCCTAGAGATTATTTAATACAGAAAGACCATTTAAGACAGAATGAAATATGTCCAGAGAAAAGTAAGTAGGTGACGAAACAACATGATCATTGGCGACAACTGTGAAACCAGCATACTTTTATGAGACGGGTCAAATGATGTTAACGTGTGGCATTTAATGGATAAAATGAGTCTACTAAGGGAAAACAATACTTTCATGATTACAATTAAAAAGGATTAGGAATATAAAGATTCCAAAACAAAGTGGAACATCTTTGCCTTGAACAGAAGAAAACAAACTCGGTTAAGAGGGGGGAAAGATCATCAAGGTACACTGCACATCGCATATGTTTAAAATGGAACATAATATTACACTATTGTCAGAAATATAGACAAGCAATTAGTGTTACGATAGAATAGGTATATTTCCTTAAATTACAGTGAGAATGTCAAAGGGCATTATATGTAAGATTATAACTTTTACCATAACTTCTATTTCAGTAGCGACCTCAAAAATCCATAGGCATGTCATTTAGATACGTTTCCCTATATTTGCTCCATATTTTCACATGTTTCTTAGAATCTTCAAGTCCTACCTCAGGTGTAAACGATGCCATTCAATGTTTGCGTTGAGGAAATACTGATCATCATCACCAAAACCTTAGTAAAGGTCATTTACTGGCACATAGAGGTAAGTTAAAATACAACCTTAAGTTCAGCTCACGCCCACAGTACATTCAGAAAAACACTGGCAATTTAATACTTTCATTCATTCTACTACTCTGCCTGAATTGGTGAGACCCAGGGGTAGTAACCATGTAAACAAATATAGGTAAGGCAGGAAAATCCAGCTAGCAGGCTTCATCAAGGATTTTAAACACTTTAGAAAATGTGTAGAGGTCTTCACATTGTTTAGAAAAATATTTCAGGAACTATATAATCCTAAATATGTCTATGAGATATATTTGATACAATAAGACTTTATACGTATCTCTGGAACAGATTTTAAAGGATATTTTAGGTATGGGTTTATGTGTTACTTCTTTGGAAAACAGAACTTTTTTCAATAAACTTTTATCAGAGAAGTAGAAAGGAAAAGTATAAAGACAGCAAGCAATAGAAGAGCAAAAAGAATATTTACTGAAATTTTGTACTTCAATTCTTTATTCTATATAATTTAGAGACAGAATCCTGCAAAACAGTGATTTTGCTGTCTGGTCTTTTAGAGGCCTGAATATACCTACTCAAAATATGCATACTATGGGAAGCATTGGAATTCTAATTTACTGAGCATAAAATTTAATGTAGCAAAGTCTATAAAACATCAAAATTGACAATGATTTTTCATACTATCTCAAGTGAAAATATGCTATACAAGAATATGAATGGTATGGGATCATAGTGTCTGCTCATGTAATAAATGTAAGTCTCAAAAGGTGATTCTAAATCTCCCCCAGAGACAGCTCTTGGTTTATAATAGTAATAACAAACAAAATTTTATTTGTGAGAATAAAAACAGATCTATAATGAAATTTGGGGAGAGAGGCATAATTAAAATTAAAGTGTCCTTGACTTTCGCACCACAGAGAAGAAACCCCGAGGTGACTCAGGAAGTACCAAGGTAGTATTAAAAATGTACAGTTGAAATCCCACTTATGACACCAAAAATCAAAGAATAAAAGCTTGTACTCTGTTAGGAGTGAAAGAAAAGGAGTTTTATTGAAGAATAATGGAGGACATGTTAGGCAGTGGTAAGAAGCACTCTACCATTCAAGCAGAGTAAAGTATCTATCGACAAAAATACAAAGGAATGAAAGAGGATTAGTACATTTTTTAATATAAAGATCAGTTTTAGCTTGAAGTCCTTTGAAATTTAAATGCAATAGAAAGTGAAAATGTTGGACATTTTTACTACATTGACTTCTACATAAAGGGAGCAGTTTGTAGATTATTCCTGTCTTTGTTGACTTGAATGCATGTATAATTTAGGCCTCAATAAGTTTGGAGAGAGGAGAGAGTGGAGTTCCTAGCTGTGTGAATGACATCCGCTAGTACAGTTATGTGTGACTACAGTCATGAACACATTTTCCCAAAGGACAAATTGTTTATATCTTGATATATTCTTCCTATGAACCAATGGTTTGCACCCTGTCTTTTACAACATAGGAATGCATGTAATTCTTTTGTCTGATGTATATGCCCCCAATTTGAAACTTTTCCATTTCCAAACCAAACATTTTCCATAAACATACTTTAATTGAATTATATAGCATTACGATGTACATTATCCTCAATGCTATTGTTTTTTCTTTGAAAAATACAGTAAAAATAGCAAAAAATTCTTATGTCAAATGCTCTTTTACAACATTATATTGTACATGACATGCATGTACCACAATTTGCTTAACTAATCCACGATTGTTGAATATTCATTTCATTGCAAATTTTCTCTGGTATACATAATTGCATAAGGAATTCTCTTAACGAGTAGCTTTATATAGACTCTGATACTTTCCTTTGTTATTCCTAGAAGTGCATTTTATTATCTTTTAACAGATATCACTAAATTGTTGTACAGACACGTTGAACAATGCCTATTTTCCCAATACTAACCAGCACAGAACATTATCACCTTTCTTAAATGTTGTCAGAATGATGGTCTATAATTGATTATTATAGATCTTCATTTCCAAAACTATTGAATCTAATTTTAACTGGCTAAAGTAAACATATATTTTATAATCCTGTGTCAAAATGAAATTTCTTAGAAACATGGATGAAAAGGATAAAAGATAAACATATTTGAATCTCCTCTTTGTTTCAAGATTGAAATACCAGAGAACAGACAACCAAACTGAACAGATATTTCATCTCAGAGAGGTGGAACAAGCTTAATATTACCACATCAGCATGTCATAGAACTTCACTTTCTAAACATTTTTAATAAAAAAGCCATAAACACCCAAAGTATAATCATGAATTTGATTTCTAAATTGTGAGGCTGAAAAGTAGCACCAGCATTTTATTGGGAGAAAATGTGGTTAATAAGAAATCTTTAGCATTTCTGATTGAATTTTGACTTAGTGAGATAAAAAGCATCTGTGTATTGAATTATACATAAAGAGAACAGTTTGCATATTATTCTTATCTGTGTTGACTTGCATATATTGTAAAATGTAGACCCCAATATGTCAAAGCATCTTTTCTTTTATTGTTCAATAACATAACAATTACCTTGCCCATCCCTGTAAGATATGGTCAATTATATTCACATGTTTAAACTGAAATTCAGAGAAAGCTTAGGTTCCAGTTTTATGTCTATAAGAAATCTAAATAAGCATTTTTTTAGATTCGTTATTGATTTCCTGTTTAGTTTCTGGCTAAACATAAGAGTGCGTTAAACATATTATTTAATTATGAAAGAGTAAATAAAATATCTAGAGTAGATCCAAAGGGAACATTTCAAGGATTTAAGAAAGCTCTTATTTACATTACTTCTCCTGCATCTTATAGTTTCCCTTATTCTGACGGGCCAACATGCAAGATGGAGGTCCATAGCCCAGAGAGTCTCATCAAGTCTCCGGATAACTGCTAGGGTGAGAGATGAGTAGTAGAGGGATCTAGAGGTCTGCTATTCTATTCGGAATAGCAATGAGAACATGTCATCTCATTCAGTCACCCACAGCTCATTCAATTGGTAGTTATTCGTTATCTCATATAGCTCACATAACTGATCATATCCACCCTTGTTGTATCTACAAAACGGAGTTTGTAAGTACCATTGAAATTCAGCTCTTCACCCAAGCCATGATCTCTTCAATCATCACATGTGCATGCAAAAACTATACAATAGAAAGGAAGACAGAAGAAGAATTGACACACTTGAATTGTGGTATTGGTAAAGCATATTGTTTATACTGTGGACTTAGGAAAAAATACAACCTTAGTCATACTTTGTGCTTCGCAGGAGCAAAGGTGACAAGATTTCAACTCAATTACCATGTACACATCAACAGCAAGAGTAATAGCTAGGAAGGACAACATCGTTAATAATGTAGAGAATGAGTGAAACGGTGTTAAATCTTCACTGAGATCAATTGACATCTTAGCTATGACAATTGACTAAAGCATCCTGTCGTTTTTTAATCATGTACCCAAAAATTATATACCAACTTGATCAAACTATGGGTGTCAATGATTTGGCAATTGTGTAATAATGTACGTTTGCAATTATATAATTATTCTCCATGATGTGGCTGATGTGATCAGCCAGACAATTTTAAGGGGATTAAGGTAGAAAGTAACAACTTTCATCAGATCACAGCTCTGATCCATTGCAAGGGGACTTTCCCTAGGGTGTGACCTGTATTATCCTTGATTTTACAAGAAATAGGAGGAAAGTGAATCAAGCAGAGAGGGGGATCTGACTATCATCCAGGAAGCGCTAGAAGTGGAGTATGTCTTTTGAACCCAATGTCCCTGTGCTGAGCTCCTCTTCCACCCAGAAGAAGCTAGATGACAAGGTAGATGTAGATCTCCAAGGAAGTTCAGGCCCACTCATGCTGACGGGAGACAAAGGCCTCTTCCCAGAGCCAGCCAAGAAAAGTCTTGCCCTAGAGGATAAATTTGATAAATTTCCTTTTGTAAGAGGAGATAGTCCTATGTGTTAAAGCCATCTACTTTGTGGTATTTATGTTACAGCAGGAGCCCTGGTACTATAGTAGTTGTGGGATCAGCATGAGTCGGCATTTCTTTGACAGTAGAGAATTTGAGCTTGAGATAACTAATGCACGTATGATCATGAGAACAGGAGAAAGATTTTATTCTGCTATAAGTCAGCTTATCATGAATCAGAGCTATTATAGGCCACTAACAAAACCATAAATGATCTTTAGTAAATGTATATACTATATAATAAACTTATTATGAGAAACCTGTGTGATAGCTATAAAACTGTCAGAAAGGAGTAATTCTTAATTTAGTTACATGATGGTATAGAATAATCTGTATGCTAAACTAAAATATAGACTTAAATGAGGTTTTGATTTAAGATAAAAATGTACTCATATTTGAAAGCTAATCAAAATATGGCCTCTCAAACTAATGTAATATGAAAATTACATGTCCACTCACAAGGGCAACATGAAAGTCTTATGTTGAAAATGAATTCAAAAGAAAATGAGGGGGGTAGGGAACATGTCGATTGATTCTTAGTTAGAGGGGACTGGAATCTTTTACACTGTACTATTATCATTAATTTTATGTTAATAAGGTTTGTTCACTTAAGTATCTACTATTATGTCTGCATTGTGGATTTTTGAGTTGAGGGATTAGCTCTGGCTTATGGCCCCTAATTGGATATTGTCTAATTATTAATATTCATTTTTTTCAGGGAGATTTACTTTGCAGAATTAAAAAAGTTGATGAGTCGACAGTAGTTGCAATTCCCCTCTGACTTATGAGCATGAAAGAATATGCAATTTAAACATGACCCTCATAAACAACCACAGAATCATTATTATAGAACAAAGCTCAGTGCTCTGCTTCTGGTCTTTGCCTTTCAGAATATTGAGTAAAATGGAAACTACTGACTCAACAAGTCCAATGAATGGTTTCTGAAAATTTGTGAATTACTCTGGATTTAACACTCTATCAAGACATTTTCGGTAAGGTGTGTATATATTAAAATTTCAATGGGAAGGGAAGAAGTTGTAATTTTTCTTGACCTGTAGTGAACAAGCATCAAGAAGAAAAAAAATATCCCCTTGTAGACAAATTGCCTAGAATATGCCTATAAATTGCCTGTCCTTGGTGTTTGATGAAGAAATGTTCCTTGAAGAAAGGACTCCTCTGGAAATTCATAGTTTTTTGTCAAAAACTAATGGGGGAAAAAGAAGATAGAAAAAATTGACAGTCTGGATAGAAACTTTTAGAATGGACATGAGATAAAGAAATGGAAGGCAAAAACTCAACCAGTAGAAAATCAAAATAGTCAAGGCAAATGATGGTAAAAATGTTAATAAAAGTTTTATCTGTGGAAAGGAAAATGAATGTCTCTATACCACTATTTATCTCATGATGAAATATGATGAATATGGGTATAAAGAGAGCTATCACTCATGGTAGAAATATACCTGACTTTATTTTCACTGGCCAAGATCTGTGGTTTTCTTAGATCAACAACTTAGAGTATGGAAATCATTGTATAAATTCAAGAAGAAAAGATGAAAAAGAGGTAGAAATTTATAAATTTCTTTGTTATTGGTTTTAAAGTGTTGTTTTAGAATGACTTTTTAAAAAATCTAGAAATAAGCTGAGCCCTGGTGGTGCAATGGTTGTGTGTGGGACTGCAGCCTACAGGGTTGACAGTTCAAATTCACCAGCACCTCTCCAAGAGCAAGACTGGGCTTCCTACTCCCACCAGGGCAGTGATGCAGGAAAAAAAAGAATGAAACTGTGTTTTAAAATCTAGAAATAATCAAATAATAAAGGAGAAAGGCTGTTTCTACACTATTCACAGAGAAACAATATCTGCTAGACTGAATTGTCTAAGGAAACAAAACTAGTGACACATATGCATAAGAAATGACTTTATATTAAGAAAGGGCCCCAAGCCAGCCTAACTCAATGCCATGGGTCCAACCCTTGTCAGACTCACAGTGCTGCAGGTTGATGATGCAGAAAGATGAAGCAAGAAGCAAAGAGATCTGAGGTTGAAGAGTGTAGAACTGAGTGAATCCAAGGTCAATGGGAACATGCCATGGTGCCAGCAACTCCCTGGATCAGAAGCCCTCATGGGGTCCCTATAGACAGATGCAGAATCCATGCAAGCAGGGACAGCAATGGGACAGAGTGAGAGGATCCTTTACTGTTTCTTATAAAATAAGCTACCCCCCCCCAATTCCAAAAGCAACATCAATCTGTGAATTGATTGATAGATGGGACTCCATTTCTACACTTTCATGCAACTTTAAATTGACATCAAATCTAACTGCCACATCATAGATGAAGTTTCCTACTATTATGAATGTTTTGAATAAATGTGTTTGAATAATTGTTTTAATTTCTATGCATTTCCATTTCTCTATCGGAAAGCTCATAGATGTCAAGTCCAAACACATTTGAATTTACTCCTTAATAGCTACCTGCCATCTGTAATGTGCCCAAAATATAAGGCAATGAAAATCAAATCTACAATCTAAAAAATCAGAAATTTAGTCTGAGATTATGTCCATCTCATGTCAAAGAGATAGGAACGTCTCCATGTTATCTAGAGCATTTTTATCAGAAAAGTCGCTGATGACTGGATCCTGAATCATGGTGACCTCCAGGTTTATCAGAGGAGAACTGTGCTGCATAGGATTTTCAGTGACTAAATTTTTGGAATTGCATTTTTACCTTTTAGTTGACAATTGAACCTACTAACTACTTACAGTACTCATGCATGGAATTGCTATGAATCTGAATTGACCCAAGAGCAAGTAGTTAGAGAATTTTTAGAAGTCTCTTAAGATTATAGCTATCTCTTGCATGGTAGCCTATCCCTAGATTTAAGTACTTAGAATGAATGTAATATGTCTCCCAGATATTCTTGACTTTCAAAGACGTACTTGATTTTCCAAATAATTTGTATATTGATAATGAAATTGTGGATGTCAATGTTGTTGCTAGATACCCTGGAGTTGGTTCTAAATGGTAGCTACCGTAGCCACAATGGAACAAAATTCTGCCTAGTCTTGTGCTGATATTCACAATCATTTGAGCAATGTTGTGTCCACTAGGTCACTCCATCTTGGTAAAGGTCTTCCTCTACTTTATCACTCATGATGTTATGCTCTTGGAATGGGGTCTCTCCTGATTATATGTCCCAAGTGAGAGGAAGCTTGCCATTCTTACTTCTAAGGATCCTTCTGGCTGTTCTTATTCCAACAAGATTTATATGTTCTTCTGGCATAGGCAGAAGACATTGACAAGAATGACTGGAATATTCTGTCTCTTTTTTTCCTGTTAGACCAAATAGCGTTCAAGAATTTTTGACAAGTGAAAAACAATGTTGTTTTGTTGTGAGGAGCTATCAAGCCTATTCCAACCCATAGCAATCCCAAGCACAGCAGAACAAAACACTGCCTGGGCCTGCACCATTCTCATAATTGTTCCTATGCTCGAGCCCATTATTGCAGCTATTGTGTCAACCCATGTTGTTGAGAACCTTCTTCCTCCCTGCCCCCTCCCCTCCGCTTGCCTCTATTTTACCAAGTACACTGTCCTTCTCTATGGACTGGTCTCTTCTGACAACATAACCAAAGTATAAGACTAAATCTTGTCACCGTGCCCTTTAGACTCTGGACATACTTTTTCTAAGACAGATTTGTTTGTTCTTTTGACAGTTCATAACACTTTCAATATTCTTTGTCAATTCAAATGTATTGAATCTTTTTTGGGGGGGGCCTTCTTTATTCCATGTCCACCTTTCACATGCATATAAGGTGATTGAAAATACCATGACTTGGGTCAGGTCCACAACACTCTAAAGAGGCATTGAGCAGCAGACTTACTCAATGTATCACATCCTTTTATCTCTAGATTGCTGCTTCCAGGAGCATTTGTCTTGTATTCTAGCTAGAGGAAATCCTTGACAACGTCTATCTTTTTCCCCCCATCAATAGTGCAAATCAATAAAAGGGTGGGAAAATTTTTCAAGACACTTTTTTTTGATGACCAAAATTAACATATACTATTTTTATTGGGCATAATAATTTTTGCTCCTTATTGACATTTAGGAAAGAACAAATTTGCATCTTAAATGTTACATATAGCATAGAAAAATTTCCTTAGAAAAATTCTATATGTGTGCCTGCAACTAAGGTTTTTCTTGTTTCTGATTTGGAAACTCCATCAGCTTAATAATGAAAGCCTCGGAAACCGAGCCATACTGAAGGCTGCAGTCTTCAGCTTTCATCAGCCAAAATCTGGTTCTCCTTATTTTCAGCAAGTAAGATGGTGTCATCTGTACGTCAAACGTTGCAACTAAGCTTTACTCCATTCCTTGTGCTCTCTTCTTCTTCACTTTGTTTGGATTCACAACTAGTGTTTATCAAAGCAGCAGTCAAATGACATATTGCATGGGACAATGATGCTGCACAAGTTGTCCTTAAAGGGCTGAAGAGCAATGATGTTACTTTGATGACTAAGATGTGCCTCCCCTATGGAATCCACATGCGTCATCTTCTTAGATGCATGTGGCCTAGTGGGTTCTGCACCGAGTTGCTAACTACAAGGTCAAAGTTTCAAATCCCCCTACTCTCCCATATGAGAAACGTGAGTTGTTTACCCCTAAAAAAAATTAAGGTTTTGGTACCCCAAAGGGACAAACCTTCTCTTTCCTATAGGGTTACTATGAATTCCAAGTAGTTCAGGGGCAAGGAGAGTGAGATTCTGATATATGTGAATGTTGGACAATTAGAAAAAACAAAGTACAAAAAACAGAATTGATGCATTTGAAGTGTGATGTTGATGGAGAAGATTGTCTGTGGACTTCCAGAAAAAAAAAAACAAATCATTCTTGGACTATGTACAACCAGTATGCTCCATAGACGCCTCATCTTTCTCCCTTGAAGAGCTGATGGGTTTGAACAGCAACCTTCTGGTTAATAGTCTGAGGCTTACCTGGGAGCTCCAGTAAGTCTCCTTTTGACATGGCGGTAGTATTTATTTTTAGTACACAGGCTTTTTAAAAAGTCAAATGAATCTATATCTATGTTTCTGACGACTTTCAAAAATTGTGTACACATTTTGCCATAATTATCGATGGGGAGTCATCTTTCAATTCCTCTGTGTTCTCTAATGTCAGGAGGCAATAGTCAGACAGGCCTCCACCCACCATGCTTCTTTACTGGTTCTGACACCAATCATTCCTCCCATGCCCCTCTACATCTATGCTGGGTTTGATCATTGATTGCAGTAATCACACAGATAATGCTCATAGAAAATATCACAACTAAGGGGATTCATTTCCCCAAGTTACCCATAAAGTACCACAAGTCAAGATCAATAAATGATAAGGACACCGCCATTGGTCTCCTCAGTCAGCAGCTAAGTCTCTCTGGTTCTCAGTCTCACAACCATGTGATAACCAAGCTTTAGTCTCTCCGCACGTGGTCCCTGTTCCTGGTCTCCATTGGCCAGGAAGCCAGCTTGGTGTCATTCTGTCCCATAATTCAATAATCTCAATCTAAATAAGGAGAAGGTACTGTTCTTCTGAGTCTCTGTGCCAAAGTCTATGATGCTTCTGTTCTCAGTGCATCATTTAATCCCATCAGAGAAGATCTTGAGTGTGCTCTTCCAAGATTCTTGAGGTTTAACTCTACTGCTTTTGCTGAAAAATTGGCAGATCCTTTTAATAGGGGGAGGGGTGGTGGTGGTGGTGGTAAAGAATGACTAATCCCCTCTATTAGATCCCCTATTTTCATATCGTGTCAGACTTCTCTAGAATAACAAAACCAGAACACTTAGGAGGATAGATTTAAACAGCACAGGCAATGCAATAACTAATTAGTCCACACAGAAGTACAGAGGGCAGTGCAACTCACTGCCATGGAACAGTTAATATACGGGAAGTCCTTCAACTCACAAGCGCTTCTGGGTCCAAGTCAACGAAGCAGACAGCTGAGCCTTCCCTTGAGCAATGCAGGCAGTCCACTCACAGGCAGTAAACTGCAGGGTGGGTCACCAACAGTCAGCAGCTCAGGATATCAGCAAAGTAGACACCAATGAGATATCAACCTCAAGCAATGAAAGATGACGGGCTCCACCAGCCTCAAGTCAAGAGATGTACACACCAACAGCATGGCAAAACAGGTCTCGAAGGAACCTCAACCTCTAGCCACCTGATCCACAGGTTGCCTGTACCACAGGTAGTGTAGCTCAAAAGTTGACACAGAGAACTAGCTAAAGCAGCTGATGACCAGAAAGCAAGTGTGAGAGAAGGGCAGGCCTTGTGAAGCCATTTATCTCTTTGTCCTTCAATCAAACTGCGACCTGATTAATCCCACATGTTCTATTGGCCAGGTTGGCACAATAAACTGACGGATAACACATACTCTCATCCAATCTTTTAGTTGGTGTTGTACATTTTGATCTCACATGTACAGTTCTTCAGACAGCTTAATGCTCAAGGAAAATCCTCTTTATAATAGTTAAGCTAAACTGTTGCTCTGTTTTTAAAAAATTTCAGGCGCTATTTTTGGTTTAAGGTTAAAAAATTACTCTGAGGCACTAATTTCCCCCAGAAAGTGTGGAGCCCATGGGAATGGAAATTTTGTTGTGCCTTTCCTCCTTTTTGATCATTCTTCTTTAGAATTCTTGATCAGAATGTACAATGAGATAGTTACCTTATCATCATGTAATTCTTCTGATCTCATGGCAAAGGAGGAAGTTATTCATAGACATATGTTATGCACAATTAGCCACATATTCCACATCCTCCTATTTTGGAAGAGGATTACTGTTTCATTACTGTTTACTCCAGGTGAATAGGGACCAAGTTTTGTAGCTTGGATAACTGTTTGAAAATGTTTAAGATTAAAGTTTATTAGTGACTTTCAGAAGAGGTGGGAAGGATTCAGAAATGATGGTCACAGAAAAATTGCATTGGTGAAAGGTACAAGATTGCACAAGCAAATGTAATTGTGTTAATAAGTTGTGTTCCTGTGAAAGTTGAAATGGTAAAAATTGTGTGGCAGATATATTTACAACAATGGCACAAAAAGGAAAACAAGAATCTCTTCTGAGACTGCTTATGTGAGGCCAATTTATGGTATTTTGGTTCTTTCATTTGCCATTGAGCGTTAGCATTTAATACGACATCCCAGTTAATTGGTCTACTTCTGTGCTTAATGCTTTTGTTCTGTCCCTTGGTTTGTTGTATAGTAGTACAATGTACCTTTCAGAGTTACATTTTTAATCCAATGTCTGCTCCAAAGCTCCATTTTCATCACCATCACCTGTTATCCATGATAGATTATACATCACAGCCTTATCTTCCCTGAAGCAGGTTTCACTGACTGTTCATGAACAGTGTTCCAGGGTTATCTTTGTCTCAGAGCAGCCAGTATATACACCCTCATGGCTGGAGAGATCCTCTGTTTCTTCTTATTTTTGTTGCAAGGAAAATAGCAAGAATAGGAGAGTAACATAGAACAAGGATTCCTTAAACCAAAACAAAGAAATAAACAAAAATGGGAAAACCTCTCTGCCATCAAATGCAGGTCTACAGAACAGGAGAGACCACCCCTGTGTGCTTCCTAGACTATAGCTCTTTATGGGAGTACAAAGGATTGTGAAGGCAGCTCATAATTTCCTCAGATTCCCAACCAGGGTATGAAAATTATGAAGGCAGCATTTACGTGAGGCTCCCCTCACACTACTTCTCCAAGGAAAATGTCACTAGCTTTTATTTTCCTCACAAAACCGTTGGACATGGAACTTGGTATTGTTATTGGCTATCTAGTTGTCTATGCCCCATGGTAACCAATCATTGTCTAAATCTGCTCCTTCTGCATGACCGTGGATATGTGGGGGTTTTTTTTGTGGGTGTGTGTCAATCCATCACATTGTGGCTTTCCCTTTGTATCCTACAGGTCCTGAAGTGGCCACAATGTACCCAGGTCTGTGTCCAATCCCAAGACAATGAGATTTCCTAGGTCAGAAAGGATTCCCCTTCCTTACAAAGTCCACACAGCTGAGGTGTATAGTCCTCTACAAGCCTTTCTATTGCAGTCCTGAAAAAGTCCTGGTGCTGTAGTGGATTAGGCATTATGCCAATAAGCACAAGATCAGCAGTTTGAAACCATCAGTCATTCCAC
Organism: Nesogale talazaci; assembly: GCA_004026705.1. NCBI lineage: Eukaryota > Metazoa > Chordata > Mammalia > Afrosoricida > Tenrecidae > Nesogale > Nesogale talazaci. Next base: position 132,728 of record PVJH01002037.1, read on the forward strand.
GGTAGAGATGGGGCTTTCTACTCCTGTAAAGAGTTATAGTCTCAGAAACCTGTAGCAACAGTTCTACTCTGTTTCATAAGTATGGTTTAAGTTAGAATTCACTAGACAGCAGTGAGAATCTAGTCCCGTCCCCAGTCCTACCACCAACCCCATCGTTTATCTCCAATGTCGATTTCAGTCTCCTCCCATTTATCATGAACAGAGCTATGAGAGTCCTCTGAGCTGAAACCTGCTGCCCAGCGTTGGAGAACCTTCTGGCAGCCAGCGGAGGAGACCAGCGGGTGAGAAAATTCAACTTAATTGAAATTGCGAACCTCGTCAGGTTCCAATAACAGAGCGAGGCAAAACTGCTAGCCTCTCTCCACCCAGCAAAATAAGCCAAGGTTACATAATTAAGCTAAATGGGTATTTTCACAAAATCACAATAGAGAGGAGGAGAAGAAAATATTTATTGAAACGCTGTTCAGCAGAGAAGCAAGGAGAACAGGCATCTCATTTTCATGAGCATCCAAAGTGCAGCAGGCATAAAATCATACAGTTAAATTACAGAATACCAACACTTTAAATCATGCATACATACATACAAACAAGATGTTTAAGAAATAAATGTAACCTTATTTCAAGTCGTCAGTGCTTCCTTCCAGAATAAATTTCACAATTTAGTCCTTAAAGCCTTGGCACCATTTCTATAAAAGTATAAGCAATTTTAGTTTCAATTGTCAGACACAAAATATATAAACTATATTTAAAATGTCTATATTTTAACATTAAAGTGTTTCTTCCACTTACAAATCAAATAAACATGAAATTACAGCACAGAACAGGCAATTTTGGTTCCAGTGCTTCTGCTTCTGTTGATCTGGCCAGACTTAACATCAATGATATAGCCATTTTCTAATATTAAGTATAACAAAATCTAGAAAACTTGAAATTATCTGCAAAAGTCTGGCCCATTGAGCACATTTACTTGGCTGCTCTCACTGTGCTCAAAGAGTTTTTGTTTGCCTTTTTAATAAGAATGGTTTGGATTTGGTTTATTTTTCCTTGACACATATTTAGCTTCGCTGCACATGACACCTGCCATCTTCCAGTAGGGTAGTCTTATTCTTGGAGTGACAGTCCAGGATAGGTGGCAGCGGCTTTAAGAACTGGATGATGAATCACCAGCAAAGAATAAGTTCAAATCAATCAAGACTCTTCCTCTTAAGAATAATGAATTGAAACAGTTTAAATCATCACTGACATGAAAAAGGAAATGAGTTTGACTATATGTTAAAAACATTGATTATTGACTCATAGGCCATAATGACCCTTTCATTATCTTCAGAGGTCATTGTATAAAAATCACTTTGGGAGAATTTTTAAAATGAGTCTTATTGACCTAATAGATCACAGTGGTTCCAAAGGAGACATTAATATTCATTTTCAAGCAAGCATTTATCTTTTTTAAAACCATTATTGATGTTTGTGCATCAAGTCTCTGTAGAATCTCTTTTGGGAGTGTTGCATGAGAAAGACTGGCCAGGTTAGGTCCACTTAGACCAAAGGCAAAATCTTTCTTCCTTGGCTCCACAAAGCAATCAACCAGAGTACCTAAGACTTGTTCTTTATGAAAAGCAGACAAGAATTTGGTTCATTTGCTTTAAATCTTCTTTTAACACAATCAAACATAAGGTATAACATGAAGTCAACTTTTTGATATGAAAAGTAACTGGATCTCTGCATCAACTTATTAAACAGTTAAGTTTGGTGTTGGTGGTAGCAGTTTAAGTGAGTTTAATTCATTAGTTTTAAAAGAGATCTGAAATATTGTTTTTAAAAATAATTTTAATTTTTTAATGATTTTATTGGGCACTCTCAAAATATTATAATATCCCATAGTTCAATCACATCAAGCAGTGTTTGTACAATTGCTACCACAATCTGTTTGAAAAAATTTTCTTTCTCCGTAAGCTCCATAATCTCTGTTCCTCTTTACCCCCTCCTCTCACCATAAGCCCCCCAGGAACCCCTTTTTATTACCATTTCTCATACATTCAATATATTCATTCACATAGAATTCTGTTGTCTGATCCGATCAAGTGGGGTTATACAGTCATCAATGTTGTCAGCTCCCTATCACCCCTACTCCCACCTCTCTCTCCTCGTACTCTTAGGCAACTGTTTCTCCTGTATATATTTCTGAAAGGTCATCTCTCTTGACTTTCATGTATAGAACGATCTTAAATATACAAATGAACCTACACAAATCTGATGATTCAAGAGTTAAAACAAATAAAAAACATAATAGTAAGGGTAGGAAATATTATATATGATCATATATTATATAAAATAGTCAATATTATCCCTGACCATCACTACATAACCAAAGCATTTTTGCTTCATGCATTTACTGTTGAATATTCAATCATCTAAAGAAAATTAGCTTGGAAATACTCTGCTTCAGACCCACCTCAGTGTCCCTGGTGGCACTGTGGGCTTTGTGCTTGTCCACTAATTGAAAGGTTAATGGTTGGAAATCACCATCTACTCTGAGAAGAGAAAGATTAGACTTTCTACTCCCTTAAAACCCACAGGGGAAGTCCTATCCTGGCCAATAGTGTCTCTATGAGTTGGAATCTACTTGATGAGAGTGAGTTTGCTTGAGTTTTGATGCTCTGCTCAAAGTGTAGTAAATGAGAACTACCATATTTGTCAGACCAAAAATGGGAGGAAACCAGGGTGCATTATATGGTCCAAAGGTGTGGTACCCCAGAACATTTGTTTATGACCCTGTACTCCCACTTACTGTCTGCTGCTGTTTGCATGCTCTGTGTTCGGGGGAAGTCTCGCCTTCTGGAGTCTCAATGTCAGTCAGGTCACATGATCAGGGCACCACACTCCTCCCCTTGTTTGTTAATGAAAATGATGATGGCTCCTAACACCACTGTTGAGTTTACACTGATAAATATTACTGTATTTTGCTTTATTTTAATATTTGGTTCAAAATATTCTTTCTTACTTTTCTGCTCTAGAAAATGGGTGCATCTTATGGTCAAGTGCATCTTCTAGTCTGAAAAATATATTAAGTATTCTCCTGATAATTTGACAAGTTTGGGCTGTTGGTGGCTTAAAACAGACAGAAGGGGGAGGGCATAAACCCATTTTCTTTCAAAAGTGTTTAGTTCTATCAATTTTTCTATCTGCTCACTGAACCATGTGCTTATTCTACATGCTCACCAAAGCATCAAAGACAGCGTTGAAACCTCTATGAACTGCCTGAATCCAAAATGAATTTTGAAAGAGGGATGGAAAGAGAGTGGAGCACTCTCTGGCTCACCAAGTCCTGCAGAAAATATTCCTTCTCAGAGCAGCCAATGCACAGAGAGGACCATAGGACCATTCCCACCATGAGACACGACACCCCTCATTGACCCATAAACCTACGAGGGACAACACTGGAGACACTGTGCAGTGAGTGTGCCCAATCTGACCCCACCAAACTGGAACAAAACAGTAAAGGTGTGCAACAGAGCAGTGAGGGGAGAAAAGCAATAAAGTCCCTGGGAAATAACAAAAATAGACTTTGGGGTCAGGACATGGCACCCCATCAGACACCAGACTCAGCCAGAAAACACTCTTGGAGGTCAATAAAGAGACCTAGAACTATTGATAGACTTTTCATTTTTTTTTGTCATTGGCTGTTGTTTAATTTTTTGTTTTCTTTTGGTATTTTGTTTTGATTCATCATGTTTTTGTGCTTATTATTGTCTCTGCATGTTTATCGAGATAAGATAGGTGGGATACATAATCCAGCGGGGAAAACCATGGGACTGATGGTTCTGGGAGACAGGGCATAAGGGTGGGGGAAGAAAGGAAGTGGGATGTCAATTGACTCAGGGATAAGGGAACAACAAGTGATTTAAAAGTGATGGTAAGGAGAATATAGGATGATTGTTGGGGCCTGATCAAGGGCAATGTAGCTGAAAGGAATTTCTGAACCCAAATGAAGGTTAAACATGATAGTGGGACAAGAGGAAAGTAAAAGGAAATAGAGAAAAGAGCTAGGAGGCAAGGACATTTAGAGAGTTATACATAAAGGCATGTGTGTACATAAATATGTTTATATATAATGATATAGAAATAGAGCTATGTGCATATATTTATATGTTAAATATTAAGGCAGCAGATGGGCAAAGGACCTCTATTCTAGTACGCCCTTCATGCAAGAACCCTTTTTTTAATTACCTGGCATTCTATCATGCTCACCTTTCCAATATGATTGCTGAAAACACAATGGGTACATAAACAAATGTGGTGAAGAAAGTTGATGGTGCCTAGCTAAAAAAAGAAATAACATCTGTGGCCTTAAAGGCTTGAGAATAACCAAGTGACTATCTAGCTGAGAAGTATCTAAGCCCATGTGGAAGAAACACACCAGCCTGTGTGATCATGAGGTGCCTGCCAATGGGATCAGGTATCAGGCATCAAAGACTCAGGAAAAAAAAAATCATATTGATGTGAATGAGGGGATATCCAAAGCTCATTTGTAGACAAATGGATGTACCCTTACAGAAAGGCCACAGTCAGTGAACCAGTCAGAGTTCACTATAGCACTGAGGAAACATACCACTTTCCTCTAGGTTTTTCAATGCTTCTTCAACCCCCACCCTCACCCTACTATATTGACCGCAAATCTACCTTAAAAATCTGACTAGGCCAGTGCATATAAGGTACAGATAAGACCTTGAAACACAGGGAATCCAGGACTAATAAACCCCTCAGGACCAATTATTAGAGTGGTGATATCAGGAAGGTAGAGAAAGGTAGGGGGAGAAAGGGAGAACCAATCACCATGATCAACATATAACCCCTCCTCTGAACAACAAAAAAGTGAGTGAAGGGAAACAACAGATGATGTAAGATATGAAAATAATAACAATTTATAATTGATCAAGGATTCATGTGGGAGGGAAGGAAAAATGCATAGCTGATACCAAGGGCTCCAATAGGAGGAAAATATTTTGAAAATGATGATGGCAACTTATGTACAAAAGTGCTTGACATAATGGATATATATATATATATATATATATATATATATATATATGAATTGTGCTAAGAGCGCCCAATAAAATGATTTTAAAAATAACTCTGATTTAGTCATTTAAAAAGAAAGTTATTAGAAGAATGTGGAGAAGCTTAACACAGTTAATTCAGCAATAAGCTTATAGAGTTCTTTTGCTATTTGAGGACCTTAGAAGAGACGTAAGGGATGATGAAAGAAAAAACAGAAAGAGTGTGCTTAAGATAATAGGGAGCAATGAGGACACATAGAACCTCTCAGAGAGGAAAAGCTCATCTGTCAGTGGAAAGTTCAAATCCATTTCCTGTCAGTTCGTCAGTCTCCTCAAATTCACCATCCCAGGGGCACATGTCTGACTGGCCCAGTGGGTGTTCAGTGCCTACACTTGGCTGATCCTAGGAGGCAAAAGGAAGATTTGGGAACTGATCCTCCACACAGCCTCTTGGCTTCTGTAACAACAGCAACAACAACAACAACAACAACAACGAGGTACGTTCGCCTTACTACTTGGAAAGGCTTCAAATAATCAAGGAAATCAGAAATTTCTTGGAAGGAAGGTTGAGCGTTAAGGAGCCAGAAATGTTCATACAGACCTCAGTCACTTCCACCGACTCAATCCCAACTCACATGACCCTGTGGACCTGGCAGAACTGCTCCTTTGGCCAGTTTCACAAAGTAGTACACCACCAGGGTGCCCTGTCCATGAATAGGAGATAGCAAATATTTCTTTGGTGATAAATGAACAAACAGGTGAGATAATGAACAAATGAAAGGATAAATGTGTTGTTATTAAGGAGACACTTCTTTGCACTTCTTTTAAAAGGTATATCAGGTGACACCATAATCACAGCAAGCACGCAAAGATTTCTTGTCATTGGAGCAGAGGCATTCCGAAAGTTTTCATACCACAAACGTGTGCCGTGGGAAGTCTGTCTTCTAATTCCCTTTCACTGTAAACAAGATAAATGGACATCTCAAAATAATTGATTCCTGGATCTCTTAAAAATGAAAGGGATCTAGCATGAGAACTTATGGTTTCTCATGCTGAGTTTTCTTCAAAAAGGTGAGCGAGTACCATTCTTTTACAATAATGATGGCAAAATAAGATTGAAACTGATTGGCAATACTGTTCTTAAAACTAGTTATGAAAAATTTCATCCTCTGAAACCTTTATATGTCTCCATTTCTAAAATGCCTTGTCACTTTTTCCCTTCTTGATTTTGACACTTAAGCATGAGTTGTAAAAGAATAAATGGTGCCTGCATTCCATTAAAAAAAAAAAACAGCAACCAGGTAATTCTTCTCAATTACTGCCCAATGATTGTGGTGTGATGTAAAATATTTAGGGTGTACAATAACAGGCCAAAAACCAGCATCTTACTATGTTTTACTCCACGCACCAATTTCTTTCAATAAAATATCTACTATGTGTTAAATACATGGTCAGGGAAATAGGACCCACGTTAAAATCCAGAGGAGAGAGAGGATAGGGAGAAAAGACAGAAATACAAAGAGACAGAGAGAAGGGGAATGAATAAACTAGCAAACTGCAGTGCCTGAAGGGAAAGAAATGAGCAGAGAAAATATCTGAATTTTACTGGCCACTTACCAGTCTCATAGAAAAAGCCACACCTATAAGGTAAGGTTCTTCTTTATTTTAGAAACTCCTTTTCTGGAATTTTGTTTGTGTGTGTTCCTTTGGTTTTTCAATATGGTGAAATTCTACTACTGCTGTCATTAAAAAAAAAAAATTCTGCCCCCCAAAATGGTCACTAACATCGTGTCCATCATTTCTTAACAACTACTCAATTACCAGAGACCAGTCCCTGGAAAAGGGTATCATGCTTGCTAAAGTGAAGGGGCAGTAAAAAAAGAAGAAGGCCTTCAAAGAGATGGCTTGACACTGCCGCTGCAACAATGGGCACTGGCATAGGAACAATGGTGTAAATGGTGTGGGAATGTGCAGTTTTTCGTGTTGTGGGTAAGAATGGACTCAATAGTACCTCAAGACAACAACTTGGTTACCATTTTCCTTAAGTCTGACTCTCTTAAGTCTTTCACAGTTCTTTCTCATTTTGTCCAAGACCATGCTCTGTAGCTTTCCATCTTATTCTCCCGATCATTTCTCTATGACAAATATGTTTATATCACACACTGGTTTTAATGGCGACCACCCCTCCTCCCCATGCATGCCTAGAGCCCACAAAGAAAGCCCAAGATTCCAAATATGCCCTTTGTTTACGCACTTCTCTCCCCAAACTCCCATCACCCAATCTTTGTCTCCCTCCCCTGGGGCATCTTTCTCTGCATAGCACTGAGCTCCCCTGACCTGTGTCTGTCAGGGGTCCTGAAAAATAGGAAGATTAGGGATAAAGAGGGTTGTCTCCTACCTAACAGGAAAAATATTTGGTCATGTCACAATAAAGGGATTTGAAAGGAATTAGGCAAACATTAGGCATGTATGGGGACAATCCAAAGTTGGGCATGTGCACACCAAGTTTACCTAGGTGCTGGTGAAAGTACAACCTGGTCACCCACACTAGACACCAGCAACACTAAGGCACACAATAGCCTCAAAAATGCCCCCCTCCTCAAGTTGGAGGTATGAGGGGATGAAAAGACTGGGCTGAGGGTGGGCTTCTCCCAGGTCAGAGGGTAGGTTTTCTCCTGTGTGAGAGAGTGTACTCACGGGCCTTCTCAGTACTTATCTTCTCTCTTCTTCCCTGTTCGATTCCAGTACTCCTTGTTCCACATGGTTTTTCACACTCCTCTGAAACAGCCATGTTCCGTCCGAAACTCTCCCAGGACCTCTGCGATGTGGTCTTGCATGCTTTGCAGAGATAATGTGTCCTAAAAGGTATGTAGATTTACAAAATGCTTCTGTAATTGAATTTCTAGTGTTGAGAAGCAAGAACTGGGGAAAACCTTTTCAGAAACATTAACATCTCCTTGTTGATTTTTATGGAATCAAGATTGATTCAGCCTGAGACTGTGACACTTTAGGACAAAGGAGGTTTAATCAAAGTCTTAGGATGCCAGGAATCCATGCGCTAGGCAATCACAGTGGTTAGGGGACTGGTTTCAGTTCAGCTATTCATTGGGCACCATACAGTTTTAATTGATGTGGGGGGTGGGGAGGGGCTGGAAGGCTGAGGGTGGGTGAGGTCAAAGCCCCAATAGGCCACTTGAAACGCTGGCTACTCAATGAGGTGTTACTGATTTCCTGCCCTCCTTGTACCCAAAATCACACACACTGATCGTGGAGGACAACAGGGTACACATGGCATTTTCCTTCTATAGGAAGTTAAATCAGCAAACAGTGGAGCAAATATGCCCGAGGCTATGAGGGGGATAAGGAGGATGAACAATATAAGATTCCTGATGTTCAAGTTGAGAGTCTGATTTATGGTCCCGCCTTGAAAGCATAGCATAGAAGCCTACATTACCTCACCTTGTAAGCCTTTATATTTTATCCTCAAGTGAACAGGTATGTCAGAAATGCTTTTAAGAAGCAGTGATACTGTGACCTCTGTTCACTTATACTTTGAACATATGATCAAGAAAGACCAGTTGGTGAAAGGGGTATGATATTTGGTACATTAGCTGCTCAGAGACTTGAGGGAAACACTGAGATGGATGGTTACAATATTCACAGCAAACTAAAGCCTATTCAAGATCATGGAGATGGCAATCTAAGAAGCATTCAAAGAAGTTCTGGTATGCCATAGGCAGCCAGACTCAAAGTCAGCAGTTCAAAATCATCAATGACCCCAGGGGAGAAAGATAAGACTTTCTACCCCCATAAAAAATTTAGTCTCACAAACACACAGGGGGAGTGCTACTCTGTCCTAGGAAGTCGGTGTGAGCTGAGACTGAACTCCATGGGATGTGTGTTTGAAAAAAAAAAAGAACATCTGTTTATTCTATATTTGCTGTAGAGCCTTGATGGTGGGCTTAAAGGAAACATTAAGTTAAGCAAGAGCATATATTCCTCTTATGGAAATCTGGATTCTGTTTACTTCTTCAAGAATAAGCATTTCAAAAGTACAGAGATGTCATTTCTGAGAAATGTTGCTGAACTTTCTGAGCTATGTGCAAAATAGTAACCACCACCACCACCCTCCCAAAAAAAAAATCTGACAAATCTATTTGGGTTTTAAAAGGAATAGCAGCACCTTGTTCAGCAAAACTGTTAAAGGCTCTATTGCTAGAACTTGCTTTCATGCTGAATAAGTGAGTGCATTTTCACAGATTTTCAGGTTACTTTCAATAAAACTGTTTGAGAATTGAAAAATAGAACTTCTAAGTTGCATTTTAGAATTAAGTGTTCACACTAGGCTTGGACTAATTTGCATGGATTCCTTTTAATTGGGGGCCAGTGTAATTAGTCTTCATTTTAAAAAGCATATACACATATACATACATATACATACATATATATATATGAATTTCACCTTCATGTAAGAGAAAAATGGGTTCAATTAGAATTGTCATTCATCCCGCTCCCCGAAACTGAGAAAAACTGTTTCTGACCACACCACAGATCATGGATTTTGATTGGGCATAAAGGAAATAGTTGTATTTCCAGAAGATCTCATTAAAAGCCACCTGCTGCCTTAATAATGATAGCATAATTAAAATGCTATCCCTAAATTTGGTATCACTTAGACATTGAGGATAAAAGGAGAACACTGATTAAAATGACATGTGGGCAGAAAGAGAAGAAGGATTAAACTATTTAATTTGACACTAAGGTAATAATTTGTAGAAAGAGGTTTCTGGATGTGTTTAAAGAATGCAAGAAAAAGTGGTTTCCATTTGGCAAGAAATTAGTCCAGTTGTTCAGACCATGAGCCTCAGCTCCCTCCATTCTCCCCACCAAACTATTCTCTCCCATGCCTGTTTTGTCATCTCCGTTACTGGAGACTTTTCCTAATGTTTTTTTTTTAATGTTTGCACAAACCCTCTAAAAATTGTATAGAAATGATTTTTTCCTTGGAAGAACTGAATTGGCTGCTTCCCAACATAATCATTTCAATAAAAAAGCTGTGGAGTTGTGAAATGGGAATGAATTAGGAATTAAGTAGAGGAATCGTGGGGGAACTTGTCGTCCCAAATGAACGATCACATTAAAACTTAAAATGAAGTTAACATTTCTTCTGTGGGAAGGTGGCAAACCTTATAAATAACCCAGAAACAATAATCAATGGACTTCCAAATCAACTAATGCAATTTGTATTAAGTGAAATGCAGTGTTTTAAATGCTGTGAGTGATGCAAAGTTTATGCCATGCACCTGTCTCAAAGCCAGATAACTTATGCAGGTATATGGGTGGTACAAAACCATAGCCTCATATGTCTCCAATTTCCTAACAGGTAGTTAGTGGGACTTCACTGCCAGTCACTTACAAACCCTTCATTTTTTATTTACTCAGATGGGTTCTTTCGCTTTTCCCCAGCAACATGATTAACCCATCGCAGACGGATTCTGAGTGTATCTGGTCTTTAATGTGTTAACTTGCAGATGGGTTTTGGATCTCCACTACTTCCCCACCCCGTCACATTGATTTGGTGACTTGATTTTTGACTCCTTGATTTTAAAATATCCGGTCTTTAATTGTGAGAGTCCTGGTGACACAGTTGGCAAGGCATTGAGCTGCTGTCCACAAGGTCAGAGGTTTGAGCCCACAAACGGCTCCTTGAGAGCAAGATGGCACTGTCTGCTCCTGTAAAGATTTAAAGTCTATTCAACATAAAGTATCGGTTCTATTTTGTCCTATAGGGTTGCTATGAATAAAAATGGACTTGATGGTGATGAGTGAGTACAATCAGTATGATTAAGTAGAACTGACAAGTCAGTCTTAAGAGAAATACAATCAGAGGATCCCTTAGCATTGAGAAGGGCAAGATTGTGGCTCAGTTACATCCAACACATCATCAGGGAAGACCAAGCACCAATATGGAGCAAACTATTATGATGGGCAATACGGTGCATTGGCAAAAATGAGGAAAAACCTTCATAAGACAACTTGACACAAGAAGGAACTCTTACCTACCAAGCATTACAAAGAGGGTGCAGCAACAGGCAATGTTTCCTTCTGTTATACCACGACAGCATGCATGAGAGCCAACTAGACAACAACCGAGGCATGAAAACACCTAAACCTCTGCCCATCTGTGCTTGACAAAGGGAGCTCTCTGCCTCTCTCCTCTCATATCTCCACCTTCTTTTGACTCTTTAATTGCCACGGGGCTACCAAACTCACCACTGAACTGGACCACTCGGACAAATCCCACCAAAGGCTTTCCAGCTGACAAATCCAAGGAATTATTGAGTCCCTATGTTACTGAACCTCAAGGAGGCTGTTTAAAGGATTCCCTTCCCTGTGCTTCTGAAACATGACTCTGACCAATCATTCTTGGCTTTCCTTGTAAGACCTCCCCTTCAGATCGACCCATGTCAGATTGTGTCTCCATGTATGCTCTTCTTTCGCACACATCCAAATTTTATGGTTTTAATTTGTGCCTTGATACCCCAATCATATCTCCTATCACAATGCTTCCCCAGAAAGCCATACCCATGTATCCAATCACCCTACAGATCCACCATGCTGAAATCCATAATCTAGTAGTATCTTTCTCCCCCCAGAACGAGGTTTGTCATCAATCAACATTTCACTTTTTTTGAAATGAGAAAACCACTCAGACATGTGAGTTTTCCCTATAATTGCAAGCTGCATTCAACATCACAACAGTTTCTGCAGCATTTTTCCTGAGCAGGAAACAAAATATCACAGCTGCCCACTGTCCTCTGAAATCAGAGGACAAAAAAAGAAGGTTTGAGCAAAACTGCTTTTACAAAAAAATTGACTGTGACTGGAGAGAACCTTCACAGATAACACAACTGGAAGCAAATTGCTAGATGTTCGCCTAGGAGGAAAGATGTATACTCTGAAAGTTCCGTCCAATAGAGTTTTTTCTTGTTTGGGAGGTGGGTACCCCCTCATATATCTATATGACTCAATTTTGAGATGAAGTCAATTTAATGATAGTGGATTTGGTTTTAGGTGAGCGTATACTTTTCTACTCCTTTGTCCTATATGGTTCCTCTGAGTAGGAATTGACTTTTTGGCAGTAACTTCGAGTTTGGGGGTTTTTGTTGGTTTGTTTTGTTTTGTTTTTAATCCTTTTATTGGGGGCTCATACAACTCTAATTGCAGTTGCAATCCATACATAAATCCATTGTGTGTCAAGCACATCTGTACATCCATTGCCCTCATCATTCTCATAACATTTGCTTTCTATTTAAGCCTTTGCCATCATGGTTTTTTTTTTAATGTTCACTTATGTGTATATACTTTCAAGGTGACAACTCTGTGCTAATTGAACTTTTCAATATTCTGAGACGCTCTGGTCGAAGATGTCTTCACTATTCCATTGCAGTGATGCTTGGGATCACATGCTTTCCTCTATATGGGCTGCTGTTCTCACTGCTGTTAGCATTTTTCATGTCAATGATTTTATCAAACATTCTGGTCTTTAGCTACAATATAGAGGTAAGTCAAATAGGTGAACCTCTGGCAATAGCTCTTTTAAGAGTTAAGTAGGAATTAAAAGAAGGACAATCAAAAGAGGCTATTACTCAGTTACTAATAATGCTGCTTTTAATATGGACAATGCTCTGTAGAACAATTTACAAAACAACTGTGCTGAGTCTTCATGTAATCTAAGAAATATTGTATCTAAGTGTTACACGATATCACATCACAATCTAAGGCATCCTCGGGGTCTAGTGGCCTATGTATTGAGCTGCTAACTACGAGACCAGTAGTTTGAATCCATCAGCCATTCCATGGAAGAGAAGTGAGCCTTTCCTATCCCCATAAAGATTTATAGCCTCGGAAACCCCAAAAGCCAGGTGGAGTCTGACCTGGGGGGGGGCAGTACTATGAGTCAAAATCACTTAATGGCAGGGATTTGTTGTTGTTTTACTTTCTCCCCCGAGATGAAAATTGATAGTAAACATTAAGACTCATTCTGCATGGTCCAGCATGGGAGAAAGCCCATGGGGCAGGGTGGTGCCTCCCTGAGTTACTGCTCTGGGTAACATCAAGCCTGTTGACACCACTGATCTCTCTGGGACAGAAGCTCTTTTAGGGCATAGACCATGTGTGCTTGTATCCTTGTATCTCTAAGATCTATGGCACAGAGATAGTTCATGCTGTTGTCTGTTGCTATAGGTGGTTCCAACCCACATTAACCCTATGCAGAACAGAATTGCACTATTCCCACAATTTTTCCTATGTTTGAGCCCGTTCTTGCAGCCACTGTATGTCAATTGCTTCTTTTTGCTTTTCGTGCCCCTCCACGAAACCAAATGTGATGCCCTTGTCTAGGGACTTATCTCTTTTGACAATATATTCAAACTATGTAACATGAAGTCTCACCGTCCTTGTCTCTAAGGAGCATTGTGGCCATGGTTTTCTCAGGGCATGTTTGCTTGTCCTATTGGTAGATGGTATGTGCTCAAGAAAAATGTCTCATACTTATGTGAAAACTGAGTCCCTGAACTTAAAAAAGGACAACATACACATACACAAAATTTGCTAATATGTATTTGACTCTCAGTCCAGCTTTCCTTTTTTATGACAGTCTCATGCATGTGTTAACAAAATGTGGCCCAAGTGTCATCTCAGGGAGGCAAATACCAAACTGTCTAGACCCTGGTATTCCTAGAAGGTATACTTTTCTTTGATAATCTACAGTCATTTTTCAGTAACGGATGTTGAGTGGGAATGGGTTAGGGCAGAGGTGGTCTTAGCCATTTCAATCACTGTCAGAAGTGAAATTCAGGGCAAATCATAAATACATATCCTTTGTCTGCCAGTAGAGCTGTGAAATTGATCTTGAAAATGCTTTGACTCTAGGTGAGAATAGCTCTATATCATAGAAGCAGACTTGTAAATATCCTCTCACCAAATGCAACTTTTAGATGGGCAAATAGGAAAAAAAATAACTTCTTTATTTAATGAACTTTAGCCCTTGAAGGAGAAAGCAAGTCGGAGGAAGGCCTTACTTGGGATTGTGATGATGAGCTCATCTAGATGACTCTTTACCTTGGACAATCATTTCATCACCACCAATTTTCTCATCTTCTCCATTTCCACATGGTAGTCAGCTCCATGAGAACCAGCATGGTGCCCATGGATGGCTCAGGATAGTTGTTGATAAGAGGATTATGATTTATAAAACTGAGGAAGCTAGTGAGTCTAGGACACACTCTTAAATAAGTGTGTAAGTGGCCAGGACTCCATATTAGCATGAATAGTGGGTCTTGGGGTTCAATTTTGCTTCACATAATACTTTTCTCTAACTCTGAAGACTGCATTGAGAAAATAAATAGGTTTAGGAGTACTAATAACAAGACTGCATTATTGAATAAAATCCACATAATGATATTCTAGAATTTATTTTACATTGAACCAGGATAGTAAACAAAAACTCCACATGTCTTTGGAGTTGACCCTGACTCATAGTGACCTCAAGTATTATCAGAGTAGAGGTATGCTCCATGGGGTTTTCAGCGACTGAATTCCTGCAAATAGATCCCCAGGCCTTATTTCCAAGACCTCGTTAACAGCCAAGTCTTAAAAGTTTGGGACCTGAAGTAGATCAAGTAATATTTAATAAGCAGCAATTGAAAGTAAGGCCTCATGCAAAGCAATAGAAAGCAAAGAATAAGAAAGGACATGTCTAGTCACCACAAAGGGAATAGAGTGGAGCAGGTATGACCATGTCCTGGGGTACAAAACTTACGGACCATCCCATTAGTTCTGACTAATAGCAACCCTATTGTGTTAGTCTGGGTAGACTAGAGGAACAAATTCATAGACATGCATATGGATATAAGGGAATGGTTTATATATAAAAGGAATGGAACACTGAGAAAGCATCCCAATCTAATCCAGTTCGAAGTCATAAGTCCGATATTAGCCCATATGCCCGCTACCAGTCTATAAAGTTTCCTTCTGACACACAAAGTCACAGGTCAGTGGGTACAGAATCCTGTCGCTGGCAGGGGTCTCCCCATGGCTCCTCGCTTCCAGGGTTCAGGGTCCATCAACAGCATCCAGTGGTGGCAGAAGCAACTCATCACTGGCAGGGGTCTCCACATGACTTCTCCAGCTTCAGAGGTCTGTCTCCATCAGGGCAAAGTCATGTGGGTTCTCCTCTGGCTCCTTCAGCAACTGGGATGCCGCCATCTTGTCTTGTCCATAGTTCATTGTCTCTGAGACTAACTCCCAACAACTGGGGAGATAGCTTCTCATCTCCATCAGGGAAATATTGTGAAATTTCCCGGAAGTCTCAAGAGAAAGCCATGCCCACACAGAGGCCTCAATGGCTACTCAATGATTATCTCCAGATTAATAGGCTAGACTCCACCCCTACTTCTCAATCATGAAATTAACATAAGCTCATGACCACTACACCTATGGACAACAGAATGAAAACACTGCCCAGATCTGCCCTGTCCTCAAGGCTTCTCCAAACAACAACAACAACAGCAACATCTGCAGTGATATAGTCATTACATGCTGAATTTATTACCACAGGGTTGGTAGTTGCAACTGACCAGCTGCTTCAAGGGAAAAAGACTTGACTCTCTACCCTGGAAAGAGTTACAGGCCGGGAACATCCAGGAGCAGTTCTACACTGTTCTAGAGAGTCACCGTGAATCAGAATTGACTGGATGGTGGTAAGTTTGATTTTTCTCTTTTTTGTAGCAAAGGAAAATAATATTTTCATGACAGTTTTTAAAATCAAAGTTAAGGCAAAAAAAAGCCATAATGCACAAAGTATCACAAATTTAAATAAAGACAGAATCAGTCGCACTGCAACAATTAGCCATATTGGTGCCTGAGGCAAGAGGATAAAGCAGAAATACTTGTCCTGACTTTGGTGAAAATTTAGATATTTTTCAATTTCAATTTTTCTACATATTACATGGGGATCCATTTATCTGGACTGCTTGGGATGTGGGGGTCCTGAAACCCCTTAAATGTTCTGCACTAGGACAGTGCAAACCCTGGGCCCCTTCTAGTCATGGCCTTGTCCAGCATTGGAGACATCCTCAGTCAGGTGGGAGCTGAGTCAGCCCTGCAGGCAAATGGAGACTGTCAGAGTTAGGTGTGTAGATCAGGAACTTGAATCAGAGCACATGGTCCAGCTGGATTCAAGGAATGAGTAACACTTTAGGGGATGGAGAAAAAGTGAGGAAGGACTAGCCCAGTTCATAAATGAGAAACTGGCCTGCTGCGAGTCAATGAATAACAAGATGGGACAAGGTGCAGCATCATGGTTTGCTCAAGCAATGTCAGCCACTGAGCCTCCTCAGAGAGGGACTTGTGGACAGGAACAATTGGAGAAACAATTGGAATTTAAGAAAAGGGAAGGGCCAATTCCTAAATGGCTTACCTTGCCATGCCAAGATGCTCATCCCATCCTTCTCTTGCTGCCTTTTGGTGCCCGTAATCCCTAATTGCCTCTAAGAGCTAAAAGCACCAGTTATAAGACTGCTGGGTCTTCATTCAACATGCTGTCCTCCACATTCAGAAAGCTGTCCTGACAAATAATCTATGCTGTTATGCTGTTATGTGCCATTAAATTGGTTCCCAGTCCTAGAGGCCTTATTTACAACAGAAGGACATACTGCCTGTTTGTGTGCCATCCTTACAATTTTTATGTTTGAGCATATTGGTGTATCCACTATGTCAAACCGTCCTATTAAAGGTCTTCTTTTTTGCCACCACACTACTTTACTTTACTACTTTACTACTTTACTTTACCATGGTGTCCTTCTCCAGAGGTTAGTTTCTTCTGACAACATATGCAAAGTATGTGAAACTAAGTCTCATCATGTTTGCCTCCAAGGAGCACTCTGGCTGCAATTCTTCCAAGACACATCTGTTTGTCCATGGTCCTTTCAGTACTCTTCACTAGTATCCAAATTCAAATGCATGGATTCTTCTTCATTCATCCATATTCAATGGACAACTTTCACAGGGATTTAACATGACTGAAAATAAATATGGGGACCGTATTCAGCCATGGCTTCCTAATATTAATGACTTCATCCAGAGATGGGATTCTAAAGGTGGGAAACTTGTGAATCAACGGAGGATAAGTGAGGACTCAGTATGTCACATGACAAGTCACCCTACAGAAAAGTTCTGCAGTGGTCTTACAAAGACCTTCCTGAATCAAGGTGTGCATGGTTCTAGATAAAGAAGACATTCCCAAGTGAACCCTAGTTTATTTTAGTGGCCTTACAGCACTCAGCTCTGTGTAACATCTCAGAGGAGGCGAGGAGAAACACACTACATGGAACTTTCTTTTCACTCTGCAAGATGTTGGGCACACCAATTCACTGAGACAGTTTAAGTGACGGAACAAACAAAGCATGTGGATAAAGAGAACTAAAACACTTGCAGTATATTAAAGTAAACAACAGCGATGGTGATGATACTCCTTAAAACTCAGGTGGATCAGCTCCCCTTTCTCAATTGGTACCCAAAGACCATCACAAAGACCATCAGTATGTCCATGTCTTAAATTGTCCGAAATGTTTGCCTCAGTTTCCCAGCACTCCTAGTCCTGACAGATCCTTGAGTACTTTTGCATGTTATTTCCACTGCCAGGAAGGGGTTGGGTAGCAGTACCCCATTGGCTCCCTCCCTCCCTTCACCGAGGTAATATCACTCAGGCTCAAGGTCTCCACTTGGCTTCCACCATGATGGGTTTCTAGTCTCAGTCCTGCCCAATGTGAGGTTAATCACCGAGTTCTAGAGACTTTATCAATGTTGCTTTTTTCATATGAGGAACCTCATTTTACACCAAGAACATTCCTTCCATAGCATTACCCTGGTGCTGCCATTGGGTCCAGTACAGGGCTGCTCCCCTAAAAGTCATTCATCTGAACTCAACAGCTGAGCTGTGGGAGGAAAATGAGTCCCTTAAAGATTTCGTCTAGATGACAGTGGGATTGGGTTATTTATGTGACTCTCTCTGCAATTTCTGATGTTTACTCCTAAGCTGAGTGTGTAGGACAGCTTGTGATTTAATAAAAAAACTGTTTGGTTAAATTAATCTGTGAAAGCAGTTCCCTGCGAGAAAATAAATAATACCAGTGATGCCAGAGAAGAACTTTACCACATAGGGTGGGGTTTTTTTCCCCAGTGGCTGAATTGTTTTTGGAAACAGATTCCCCCAGATTTCTCCGAGGGGACTTGAACCTCTATGCATTTGGACAGGAGCCATCATGTTCATTTACAGGGTGAGTTAGAGGCCTGGATGACCTCTGCGGGCTCAACAACCAATCATGAATTATTTCACCTGTTCCATTTCACTGGTCATATGTGAAAGACTCATCCCAACCCTACTTGATCCATTCCACCGATCATATCAAAGACCATTGGAGACGTGGGTGACCTCTCCATATGGCCAGGAGGTGTACAAACCTTGCCTTCTGAGACCAACCATTATGCTGGAATAAGGTTCAATGAGAAACAAGCTAGGGGGCGAGGTGAGCCACTGGGATGCTGCTACCTATAAAATCCAGTGTCATAAGGTGGCCCACTTCAAGATTGCGGCGTACTTTGCTTATTAAATATTTGCTGCCTTACTGGTTTGTTTGTTTTTTTTGCACTGTCTTGGGGGAGACCCCCCCCCCTCTGTTGTCCTGACAAACCACTCAGGGAGAAACTTGCTAGCTTTTTCTCAAGGAAGAAATCCAGTGACACCCACTTTTGACACATGGCATCCACCAGGTAGGACACCCAGCTCCTCCTCCCATCATTCATCTCTGTTCTTTAGCAAAACAACCTTTAAACCCTCGATGTGCGACACAATGGGAAATATGAGACAGTGCTGCATTTGCTGGAGCATTTTTATCCAGAGAAGGGAAGGTCGACTACTTTCCTACTAACATTTTTGAAGATTGAGTGGAAAAGTCATGAGAGCTTTGGAAATGCCCACAAAGCAGACAATAGTGCCTAAGCAGCATCCTCTGGAGGGTTCCAAGCTGGTCTCAGGGGAAATACATTGATATATATATATCCTAGCATTTATTTACAAACATCATTAGAAATCATGCGAAATATTAAAGTGGACAAACAGCGAAGGAGGTGATGATCCTGCCAGTGAAAGTCAGGAAACGAAAGCAAAAGGAAACCCAGCAAAAGAATTTTAAAACCATACTTTAGGCTTTATCTTTTGTCCCTTCTCCGGAAGATCTCAAGCCAAGGGCAAACTGTGAGCTGTGCTTTGGAATTTTTAGCCCTTCTTCAGTGTTTTATTACAGTGTTAGCCTTGCTTAAAATACTGATGGACTTTGGGGGGCCCTGGAAATGGATGTGTAAGTGCAGAAAGACCATGCATACGATTAGCATAATAACGGGGAACATGCACGAAACCTTGCCTCGACTTGACTTCTCTGACCTTCAGCACTTTAGCAGGAGCTGGAAATGGCTCGGGGCTTTGAGCCTCGTTATGCAAAGGTGGGCGGAGACGGCGCGCTATGTGGAAATCATTGCCCTCTGTGAAGGAAAAGGTGTAAATTTCCCAAATGTTTGAGATTTCAGTCCACCAGCCGGGCTTCTGATGTGTTGCAATGCAGAGCGCAACGTCCTCGGTCCTAGTTAAGCATTTATCTCAGGCACCGAAGCCCCAAGCCAATGAGAGGTGTGTGCTCTGTGAAGGTGAACCACACAGCCTCCCGAGCTAAAGAGCCATCCACATCAATTTGCAGCCGGCTAAGTGGCATCGGCGGTGGGAGAGCTATTTACACTCCCTTCTCAGACGAGAATTATGGTGAAGTATCCAGCAGGGAAGAGAGGGGCTTGGAAGGTGCAGCTCAGAAATATAACGGTCATTTAGGCCTAAAGCACCCCATAACAGTCAGCCCCTAGTTCTCCTCTGCAGAATACTTGAGGAATGTGCAATGAAATGCACGTGAGCACGTGCGCGCGCTCGCGCACACACACACACACACACACACACACACGCACACACAATCTCCCCCGAGATCGTCTGCAACATGGAAGACATTCATACTGAAGCACACGCGCCATTAGCTTTGCTTGGTCGGTGGGACAAAGCCCTAAGATCATTCCAATTGTGCTCTTCCCACACCAGTGATTCCCCACCTTCCTAATGCCATGACCCTTTAATCCAGTTCTCGTGTTGTGGTGAACCCCAACCATAAAATTATTTTCCTTGCTACTTCATAAATAGTAATTTTGCTACTGTTATGAGTTGAGAGATCCCTGGGAAAGGGTCAGAACCCACCAAAGGAGAACCCCTGCCCTACACAGACACAGACAGAGCACGCTCCCAATCTGCCTCTGGCGACCCACATCCTTCTGGGAACAAGCACAAGTAAAGAAGAAGAAATATAATGAGACAACATTTATCATGCAATTCAGAAAAGTTCTGTATTGCTCAGCAATGTAAATTATAGTATTGCAGTATCAAGATAATAATTTGTTTTTGTAACAAGAAATCACACCACAATGTGTTGCATCTGTATTATTTTTAATTAGGCTTTTTAATTATGGAGGTAAATTATCTATGGAAGAAAACACCTTTGTAAATTTTATACATTTTTTTTGTGGATTTCATTAAAGGTTGGAATCTATTCCTCTCACACCGAAATGTACCCTGCAGGTAAGAATTAACACTTTCATCCACCATTGAAGGTAACAATTTGTGTATTGCTGAAACCTAGAATTTGTTTACTGCAGACTCAATCGGAATCCCTTAAAACAAAGACTCCCGCCTCTGTAGCTTTGCCCCAGGTTTCACCACTGAACACAGCCGTTTCAACTGGAAAAGCTGTTCAGAGAGTTATCCCTCTACTTTTATTTTGTAAAGCTGCTTTTCTCACACAGCTACCATTTTCTGGTGATTTATGGATTATCGGGGTCAAAACAATGGATTCAACACAAAGTAAAGGTTAGCAGAATAGGTGGTTCTCTTAACGTGGTTCTAGGAAGCAGTCATCTTTCTATTACAAGCGAAAACAGAGTTTTATTGAAAGGTAGAGAGGTTGGCAAACGGGGAGAAGCCCAAGCATTCAGCCGGTGTTTCCAATTACAAGGAGCGAGAAGAGGATTTTACCAGTGAAGGAAGGAAAGGGATACATGGTCACAGACATGAAGGTGGAGTGGGGTGAGGGTGGAGGAATGGGTATATGACCAAAAGTTCCTAGGGGCTGTTAAAACACAAGTTTTCTTAACATTGTAACTAATATTTCCTGACCTTCTGAAACATGCTAAGCAAGGAATACCTCATGGATCAAGCTATGCAAACACTATACAAACATCTTTTATTAAACAATCCTTCCATAAACTACCATCTTGAACTTTGTTTCTTTGGAGTTACAGGCAGTTAAACTTTTGCAAGAAGTTGAATTGTCTTCTCAGAGCACCAGCCATTCAGTGTGCTTACACCAATCTACATACTGATCATGCAAGTGTGATAGCTTTTATATCACCTTGGCTGAGGCAGGAATCTCAGAGGTTTTGATAGAAATGGGGATGTGTTAGTCTGAGTTGACTAGAGAAACAAGTGCAGGGAGACTCATATAGGAATAAGAAAAATCTTTATAACAAAGAGTAATTACATATTAAGAAAATATCCCAACCCAGTCCAGATCAAGCCCATAAATCCAATATTTGCCCACGTGTTCCATACCAGTATGTAAATTTCTCTTAAGGATCACCCAGCACAGGCAATGACACAGAATATAGGAAGACCACAGGCCAGTGAACGTGAACGTCTTGTGAATCCAGTGGTGGCGGAAGCATCTCAGCCATGGTGGGGTCTCCACATGGTTCTTCCACACCCAAAGCTCTGACTGCATAAGAGTAGCTCCATGCAATTTAGCAACAGGAAGACGAAGCAGAGAGTGAGAGTATGCCTGGCCTCCAGTAAGCTTTTTATCTCCTCTGCACCACAAATGAGGTCATCAAGCTGCAATTTGATTGACAGGCTATACTCCACCGTTTCACAAGTTGACTGGTTATGTAACTGCCACAGGAGAGAAGTCTGAGGATCCCTGGAATATGTAGGTATGAATAGTTTTTTCCTATGAGCATTGCAACACTTGCTCTTTTGTTACATTGTTTGGAGAATCAGTTGTTTCCTGTGATCATTACAAAACCTGCTAATTGTTGCCCACGCTTTGAAAAACCTGCTTTTGCCACCTCAATTAGGCTATATAACTTGCTTGATTTTCACTGGGTTTTTTTTTTTTTTTGGAGCAAATTTGAGGTATCCTAATGTTTCCTTTTCTCTCCCAAAGTTACACCTTTTTAACTGTCCACCCACTTCCTCCTCTCTAGAATTGCTCCCTGGAGCTTCTCAACACTTCTTTTGCTTGTAGCTAGGTAATGAGGGCGATGATTCCCATGTCTAAGTTGTAGCACCACTTCTGCTTGAGGCACTGTACAGAATCTTTGCACTACTTTCAGGATATTTCCACTCAGATATTCTATAGGCACTATACTTCCACTTTTATTAAACAAATAACATAGCCTCCTCCTCTAAGGGGAAAAGGCCAAGGTCTTCCCCTACTGAGAGTTGTTTAGCTATCATCAAATTCTTATTCAACACCTTACATCAGTTTGGCATATTGTGGTGACCTCTGTGTGTTACCATGATGATTAAGGCTGTTTTGCTGGTACTTCAAATAACTGCAGGTTTACCCCAAATGAATAGGTTACAGCAGAGCATCCAGACTAAGAGTACACAACGAAGAAGAAATAGGCGTCCACTTCAGTGAAATGAGCCACTGAGAACCCTTTGAAAAATATAGAAAAGTTGTCATCTGCTGAAAATTTAATGAGCAGAAACAGAACTTTTTCAGGGACAGTGCCAGACAATGAGTCCCTTGGGTCAGAAGGCATTCAAAATAGGAATAAAGAAGGACTACCTTCTCAAAGTAGAGTGTACCATAATGTCACGGATGGAGTAGTCAATCACAGTAAACTTTGGGAATTGTCATTTGCTGACAGAGAAGGACTCTAAGAAAAAACAGTTAAAAGACAAAGAAGAAACAGCTGAAAACATCAATTAAAAATTGAAACTTACAATGTATGTAGTATGTGGTAGTTACATAATCTGGTGTCAATTTTTGGACTTGATAGGATTAAGAGTGAAGTGTTAGAGTCTAGTCTATTATTTGGATCATAGCCATTGAGGTCTCTGTCTGGGCATGGCCTTCTTCTGGGGACTCTGGGAAATCCTAGTTTTCCTCCTTGAAGGTGGGAGAGATCCTCTGTCTTCTCACTCCTTTGGAGAGGCTTTATTGACTCTCTGTGAGATATCCCTGAGGAGTTGTCATAGGACTCTATCCTGATGCAGCCAAAGTCCTCAGAAATGAAGAAGCCACACAGACTCTTGCGAGCACTGAGATGCTTACAGCACCACTGGATCCAAAGACTTTCTAACCACTGGTTTGTGATGATAGTGCATTCAGCATCGTTGCACGTGTTTAATGAGTTTGAAGAGGACTTTATAGATAGTATTGGACTTATGGGCTATAATTGGACTTTGAAACTTGCAGTGGAATGGACTGGGATGTTTTGTCAATATTAAATTACTCTTGTATGTATGGTAAGCCTCTTTTTTATACACATATGTGTATCTATAAATATTTTCCTCTATTTTACCCAGTCTAACACACACTTTAAATCTAGAGTAATTGGAAGTAATTAAAAATGAAATAAGTATAGATTTTCTAGTCATTAGTGAACTGAAATGGACTGGTCTTGGCCATTTTCAATCAGCAAATTAAATGGTCTACTATGCCAGGAATGACACAATCAAGAGTAATGGCAATGTATTCACTATCAAAAGGGTCATTTCAAGATTTTTCTGGAAGTACAATTCTGTCAGTGCCAGGTTAATGTCAATCTGCATACAAAGAAATAAAATCAATACAGCTATAATTCAAATTTATGTACCAATCATAAAAGCTAATGATGAAGAATTTGAAGGATTACATCAAGGACTTCAGTTGGAAATTGATCAAACATGCATTCAAGATTCATTGCTAATTATTGACAGGTGGAGTGAAAATGTTGGAAACAAAGAGAAAGAAACAGTAATTGGAAAATATGGTCTTGATAATAGAAATATTGTTTGTAGATTACATAATAGAATCTTGTAAGAACAATGACATCTTCACTTCAAAAGTCTGAAGTGGACTTCTGCAGATGGAATAGACAGAAATCAAATTTACTACATCTGTAGGAAGAGAAAATGGAGAAATTAAATACCAACAACTAAAAACAAGACCAAAGACCAACTATGGAACAGTTAGAACAGGTCATTAAAAAGAGAAGAAAGAAAAAAAATCAAAGTGGATGTCTGCAGAGACTTGAAACTTGTTCTTGACTGTAGAGTGGCTAAGGCAAATAAACAAAATTATAAAGTCAAAGAACTGAACAGAAAATGTCAAAGTTGGCTCTAGAAGATAAAGGGAAATATTGTAGTAAAATATGCAAAGATGTAGAGTCAGAAAACCAAAATGTAAGAATATGCTTAATATATCAGAAAGTGAAATAATTCAATAAAAATACAAGCTTTGGGCTGAGCCCCAGTGGCATAGTGGTAGTGCGTGGGACTGTGGCCCACTGGGACAGAGGTTCAATTCCAGCAGTGGAGAGCAGTGATGCCCAAAAAACAAAAAACAAACAAACAAAAATACAAGCTTCAAGCTGCAATATTGAAAGATTCTATGGGAACATACTGAATGATGCAGGAAGCATCAAAATAAGATGGAAAGAATGCAAAGAGCACTGAACCAAAAAGAACTAGTCAATGTGCAACCATCTCAAGAGGTAGCATATGGTCAGGAACCAATGAAGGAAAAAGTTCAAGCTGCACTGAAAGGATTAACTAAAAACAAGTTTCCAAGAATTAATGGAATATCAACTGAAATATTTCAACAAACTGGTGGAACATTGGAAGTACTCATTCATCTATGCCAAGAAATTTGGAAGACTGCTGCTTGGTCAACTAAATATGGAAGAAATCCATATTTGTAGCTATTCCAAAGTGATGACCAATAGAATGTGCAACATTATAGATCAATATTGCAATCACATCCATGTAAAATTTTGCTGCTGATCATCCCATAATTATAGAAGCACATTGACAGGGATCTGCCTGAGGTTCAGACCAGATTCAGAAGAGATTGTGGGGAAAAAAAGGATATCCTTGCTAATGTCATATGGATGTTGGCTCCAAGCAGAGAATATTAGAATATTAGAAATATATTTACTTATATATTTTTTAATTTACTTATATTTTATAGATTATTCCCAGGCATTGAATTGTGTGAATAGTGTAAATCCTAACAAACTCTGGATGATCTTAATAAGAATGAGAGTTATTGAACACTTCATTGTGCTCATGAAGATCCTGTGCATGGATCAGTAAACAATTGTGGGAACAGAACAAAGAAAGACTGCATGGTTTAAATCAGGAAAGTTGTATGTCAGTGTTGTACCCTCTCACCATTCAATATGTATGCTGAGCAATAATCCGGAAAGTTGTATTGTGTGGGAAAAAAGGGGGGGGGCATCTGGTTTGGAGGAAGGCTTCTTAACAACCTGCAATTTACAGATGACACAATTTGATTGCTAAAATAAGAAAAACTTAAAGAGCTTCCTGATGAACATCAAGGATTGCAGACTTCAGCATGGATTGCAACACAACGTAACAAAAACAAAATTCTGTCAACTGGACCAGTAAGTAACATCATTATAAATGGAAAACAGATTGAACTTGTTTAGGGTTTTGTCTTGCTTGGATCCACAATCAATGGTCATAGAAGCAGCAGTCAAGGAACCCAATGATGCATTATAATGGATAAATCTTCTGCACAATTCTTTGTGTAGAAGTTTTGAAAGCAAAGAACTTGCTTTGAGGACAAAGTTACACCTGGATCAAGTTATAGTATTATCATTTCCCTCATATGTATATGAAAGATGGGCATTGAATAAGGGAGACCAAAGAAAAATCCATTCATTTGAACTACGGTGTTGGTGAAGAATGTTGAAAGGACTGTGATGTGTCCAAAGAACAAATAGCTCTCATAGCAGTCCTGTCAGAATACTTCTTAAAGGCAAGGATGGAGAGACTTCATCTCATGTACCTTGGGCAAGTTATCAGAAAAGACCAGTATCTAGAAAAGGACATCTTGTTGGTAAAATAATGGGCAGAAAAAAACAACAACTGGAAGTCCCTCAAGAAGATAGATTGACACAGTGAGTGCAACAATGGACTCAAACATAAAAGCGCTTGTTTCTCTACAGACTAGTGGTGTTTTCTTTCTCTTGTACATAGTATGGCCATGAGTTGGGACTGATTAGAAGGCACCTAAGAGCAACAGCACCAATTCTGACAGCAGTCAGATTCAAAGTCTCCAGATATGTTTTCTTCTTCAATTCCTCACCATTTAGTATTTGCTCACATTTCTGGGATAACCACTATGCTCCTAAACTCTAGTTTATTACTGTGATCCCAGATAATTCTTCTAAAAATTCAGAAGTATCACATCATTCTCCATTGTGAAAATTTTCTAGAGATATTCACTGCACCTCAAATTAAATTCAAGTTCCCTCAGTGACAAGGTTTCACCTAAATTACTTTTTTTGTAAGCTATGATTCTTCATATTCAGTATGCTGCAGCCAAACTTGACTACATTCTCTCCAGAATGAGTCTGCTCCTTCTCTCAATGTCTTTTCCTAGTTTAACCTATCCCACCCACCTGGAATATCTTTTATTTTTATTTCAACATGAGTAAAACCTATCTATCCTTCAAAATTCTGATTCAATTCCACCTCTACAGTTCAATGTCCTTTAATTTTTCTAACTCAAAAGTAATCTTTCCCTTCTCTGAAATCTCATGATAACCAATTTCATGTTATCTTATAACATTTACTATATCCTCTCTTAGATTACTATTTTGGTCCACATGTTTTATGCATAGAGAGAAACAAAGAGTCTTGTCTTGTCAGGGAGATTTCAAATGATTTTTTTGCCATTCACTAGTTCTATGACCTGGGGCAAGTTATTTAACTTCTCTCACTTCAATTTCCTCACCTTTAAAATGGGATAGTCATACCAAGTACTTATGATATTGGTAGATATTAAATGAGGCACAAAATTTGCCATGAGTTTGTTTTTTTTCACTTTTTCTTAAAATTGTGTATGTCTTTACTTCACTGAATGGAGGATCAAGTCAGTGAAAGCTGGTTTGTATGCATCATCAAATCTCCCCAGACACACCATGCAAATGTCTCTAAAGTACAACTCAAACCTACTTACACTAGTGACCTGAAATAATAATGAGATTCTAATCAAATACAAAATGGTGTTCTTAGAAGTATAGGTTGTAATTTGAGTATAAAATGGAATGAGAGAAGGGGAATGTAGGTGGGGGGGGGCTGTTGACTGATCCAGGGATGGGGGAAGTAACATGTAGTTCAGGTTCGGTGGCAGGGTGAGTGTGGAAGGTCCAATAGGGATTGATTAAGACTAATGTAATAGAGAGACAATATTGATACCCAAATGAAAGTTGAGCATGATGGTGGGAAGGGAGGAGGTATAGGGAAATAGAGAAAAGAACTGGGGAGTAAGGGGCATTTATAGAGGTTAAATACAGGCATATACATAGGTACATATATCCATGTGATCAAGGGGGAAAAGATCAATATACATATACTTATAGGCTTAGAATTAGGACAGCAGATGGGCATTGGACCTCCATCAGGTACTTCCTCAGTGCAAGAACACTTTGTTCTATTAAATTGGCATTCCATGATGTGCAGCTCCCTGACACGATCACAGAAAACAAACGTGTGCATAAGCAAATGTGGTGAAGAAAACTGATGGTGCCCGACTATCAAAAGATATAGTGTCTGGGGTCTTAAAGGCTTGAAAGTAAGCGAGCGGCCATCCAACTCAGAAGCAACAAAGCCCACATGGAAGAAGCACACCAGCTTATGGGATGAAGAGATACCAAAGGGATCAATTGTCAGGTTTCAAGAACTAATAATCACAACATTATATACTCACTTTCCTGATATGATTGCTGACGGCAAATATTTGCATAAGCAAATGTGACAAAGAAAACTGATGGTGCCCGACTATCAAGAGCTGTGTGCCTGTGCACAATGGAGTACTATGCTTCACTCAAAGCACTGAGGAGCACATGAAACTCGTCTCCACATGGGAGGAGCTGGAGGAAATTTTGCTAAGTGAAGTCAGTCAATCGCAAAAGGAGAAATACAGCGGGAGTCCCCTGAGGTAAGTGCAATCAACAAGGTATGTATACAGGAGAAGCCTCCTATAACTTAACAGTTGGGTAAAGGTTTAGGGAAAGAGGAGGAGGAATAACTAAACCCGGGAGATACATACTGGGTACAGCACAATAAGGGAGAAGGAGGGTGGGGGGAAGGAGATAAAGAGAGGTTTTAAAGTGAAAGGATATCAGAGGGAGGAGGACTCTAGCCCACCCCGGGGAGAGAGTAAGGGTCTTATATTCACAAAAGTTGAAGCACACATGCAGATCTTACCATGAAACACTCAACCGTGAAGACAGAGTAGTCACAGGGAAGAAGGCATGAAAAAAGATTGCTATAGGACCAGCCACATCCAGACCTGGAAGTAGGGGCAGCAGAGAACAGGCTGGGGGAGGGACCAGAACTCCATACGTACATGGAGACAGATGGATACAGAGGATGAGAAAGAGAGATGGTCCGGTCCCCATAATGACCAGAGCCCTGCCCACGATGCCCAGAAGACTATACCCTTGCCAAAACCTATGCCATGGCGGGGGGGAGAGGGGGGCAAACAACAATAGGACCTGCTCCCTATGGAAGCAGACAATGACAGCGGACATTTTGGGGGTTATATGGTGGGAATGAAATGTGGGCTGAGCCCCCAAAATGGATCTAATCAAGAAAGGAGCACTACTGGTTGGGCAGTGGGGAGGAGAGAAAGACGGGGGGGGGGACACAGGGGAGAAGGGAGAGGAAGGGGGACCTCGACAGACTCGGGGCTGGGGAGAACAATGGGTGGTCCACAGTCAATGGCGGGGAGGGTGTGGGAGACCTGGTGGAGCCAATGTAAGCGTAATGTAATAGAAAGTACTGAATACCAAATGATGGCCAAGTATGACAGTGGAATGGGAGGAAGGCAGAAGGAAATAGAGGAAGGAACTAGAAGGCAAAGGGCATTTACAGAGGTCTAAACACAGATATGTGCATATGTAAACATAAGCACATAATATAAAGAGGGAACAATCCTGATACATATATTTATATGTTCAATACTAAGATAGAAACTGGACCTTGGATCCCTAACCAAGCGATCTCCCTCAAGGCAAAAACACTTTGTTCTACTAATTTTGCATTTCAGAATGCTCACTGGCCCAATGTGATCACGGAAGTCAAATAGGTCCATAAGCAAAAATGGTGAAGAAAACCCATGGTGCCCAGCTATCAAAGGACATGGAGTCTGGGGTCTCAAAGCCCGAAGATAAACAAATGGTTATCTAGCTGAGAGGTAGCCAAGCCCACAGGGAAGAAGTGGCCAGGAGGTGTCAAAAGGACCAGACCTCAGGCATCAAACAGGAAAAATTGTATCACTGTGAGCGATCTCGCATGAGACAACCACTGAGGGCATGCGGGGATTGAGCAAGAGTGGTAAAGATGGCTGATGGTACCCAGTTATCAAAAGATATGACATCTGAGGACTTAAAAGTTTGAGGGTGAACAAATGGTTACATGGCCCAGGAACAACAAAACCCACCTTAAAAAATGCACACCAGCCTGCATGACCATGAGATGTGGAAAGATCCAGTTATCAGGCATCAAAGAACAAAAATCATATTTTTGTGTGCCCACCCTCACGACAAGATCATGGAAGACAGAAGGGAGCAGACACACACAAAAAGGAGAAATCTGATGACACCCAACTACCAAATGAGAAAGCACCTGGGATCGCTAAGGCTTGAGGGTGAATGGATGGACATCTAGCCCAGAAGCAGCAAAGCCCACATGGAAGAAAAACACTAACATATGTGATCATAGGGGGCTGAAGGGAGCAGATATCAAACATCAAAGAACAAGAACCATGTCACTATGAATGGGGGGAGAGTGGAGTGGGGACCCTGTGGGTAATTGGACACTCTTACAGGGGAGTCCTGGGGAGGAGACAGGCTAGTAAAGCTCAGTGAGGTGGCAATAAAGCATACAGCTTTCCTCTAGTTCCAGAAGACTTCTTCCCTCCGACTGTCATGGTCCCAGTTCTACATTACTGTGGAAATGAAAAATGGAAATGTGGGGAACCCGGGACAGATGTACCCCATGGGACCAGTAGTGGGAATGAAGCTGCCGGATGGGTGGAGGGAAGGTGTGGTGAAGAGGTGGAGCCAACTTCAGGGATCTACCTATAACCTCCTACAAGGGGGACAGACACAGGGGGAGAGGGCAAGGGGAGACATCTAGAAGTGTAAGTTATGACAAAACAATAATTTATGGAGTATTGAGAATTGATGGGGTAGTGGGGAGCAAGGATGGAGGGGAAGAGAAGGGAGGCTGAGGTCAGAGGCTCAGATGGGAAGGAGGGGGTTCAGAGAGCGATGATAGCTGCTGGCATGTGAGGAAGCGTGGCACAATATATGTATTTATGTATTATGAGAAATGATGTATGAGCCTCCAATAAAATGATTAAACATGAAAAAAAAAGGTGTGTGTCTGTGGTTTTAAAGACTTCAAGATGACTAAGTGGCCATCTAGCTAAGAAGCAAGCCTACATGGAAGAAGCACAACAGCCTGTATGACCATGAGGTGTCAAAGGGATCCAGTATCAGGCATCAAAGACCTAAAAAAATATATCACTATAAATGAGGGGGGGTTCAGATTGGGGACCCAAAGCTCATCAATAAGTGAAGAGACATCCTCTTATGGAGGGGTTGTAAAGAGGAGATGAGCCAGTCTAGGTGCAGTGTAGTAGCAATGAAATGTTCTCAAATGCTTCCTTCCACCGAGTATCATCCTAATTCTGCCAGACAGATTTGGCTAGACCAGGGGATACACATTGGAGTCGAAAACGTGGAAATTTAGGGTAGATAATCCTTTGAGACTGGTGGGGAGTGGTGACACTGGGAGGGTGGAGGGATGGTGGAGTAGAAAGGGGGAACAAATTTCTTGGATCTACATGTGACCTCCTCTCTGGGGTGCGGACAATGGCGGGGTGAGTGAAGTGACACATTAGACAGTGTAAGGTATGAGGAGGTAATAAGAATTTATAAATTATTGGAAGTTCATGGGGGAGGAGAAGGGGGAAGGGGAAACATGAGGAGTTGGAATTAAAAAATAAAGAACTAGAGGAAAGAGGAGCAGAGGAGCTTATGCTGGAGGAGTTCAAGTAGATAATGTAGATGAATGTGGCAATGTGTATACAAATATGCCTAATACGATCAATGTATTAAGTGTTGTAAGAACCCCCAATAAAATCCATATTACAAATAAAAAATAAAATAAAATGGAATGAATACATAACACTGAGAATCATTCAGGGGTATACTAAATGTGAACAGAGGTGAGTATGGTATGTTAACAGATGTGGGAATATCAATACTTTTTGATTTCATGATCTTACTAACAATAAAAGATAATAGCTAGCAATTAAAGAAATGAAATATGACCTTGGCAAAGGAAACTGACTAATAAATTCATCAAAGCCTTGGTAGAACATAGAAAAGAATCAACCATATATTGTTGAACTCTAAATGATAGTGTTTCCCTTTCAAAAATAATATTTCTTGGACACAATGAAGCCTCTTGAAGGAGTCTTTTATACAAAGGCACCTCATCTCAAAGTATACAAGTTTTCTTCATATAACTCTGTGGCCACATGAGTGACGTTTTTTCAAGTCTGTTCTCTTTGTCAGAAGGAAGTGAAATAGGTGTTGTAGATCCTGACTATAATAAACATTTTACCTAATTTTTTAAAAAGCTACAGAATTATGTATTTAGTTGGTGTTACATAAGTCTTGTGTCTAGCCTGATGGGCTGCCTAAAAATAAATACATATTTATTTTTATGTAATAAAACAGTAAAAACAGTAAAAAACAGTAATCCGAAGTTTTAGATCTAAATCTAATTGCATGATTATACTTCTTTATTGTTAAACTTATAAGTTATGACTTCCAAACCTTGAAGCTACTATTTTACGATATGTGTATTGGCATTGAATGTTCCACAGATCATGTTTTAACTATATGTTAACTAATATTCCACCACCAACTTGCTATTGATATAAATGGAATATCTGTCTATGACTGTGCAAAGGCTATGGATCCCTTGAATGAGTACTGTATTAGGTAGTGTTCTCTAGAGAAACAAAACCAACACACTTATGAAATATATATATATATACACATATGTACTCATATATATAAACCTATCCTGTCTATGAATAGGATTATATAGGTTTACCTATTGTATATGATAGGTTTAACTCGATTTGTCAGGTGGGAGTGGGATCATGATAGTGGGTGGGAGGAAGCATTTGAAAACTAGAGGAAAGTTGCAATTTTCATTGTTATTGCACTGTACCTTGACTGGCTTATCTCCTCCCTGCAATCTCTGTTAGGGGATGTCACTTCACCTATTGATGGACTTTGAGTCCCCAATCTGTACTCCCCCTCATTTATGATATAATTTTAGTTCTTTGATGCCTGACACTGGATCCCTTTGGTGATAGCTGGGCACCATTAGTTTTCTTCACCACATTTGTTCATGCACACATTTGTCATAGCGATCATATCAGGAAAGTGAGCATGCCATGTTATGATTTTTAGTTCTTGAAACCTGATACACCTTCAGGTCACACAGGCTGGTGTGTTCTTCCATGTGGGCCTTGTTGCTTCTGAGCTAGATGGCTGCTTGTTTACTTTCAAGCCTTTAAGGCCACAGACTCTATATCTTCTGAAAGCTAGGCACCATCATTTTTCTTTACCACCTTTGCTTATGCACACATTTATAAACAGCACTATGAAAATAGTATTTCTTGAATCTTGAATCCTTACTGATTGCACAAATAGTGTCCAGCCACTTAAAAACTATATTTTCAATGGTATTTTAAAGTCTATATCATTGGCCAAATGAATTGTATGTCCCATTGGGAAGATTTATAATGTTTCCCAATAAAATGACAATGGGGTTTCTAAAGTAGAACATTAGAAACATTGAGTGGTAGTTGCATAATCTGGTGTCATTTTGGGACTTAAGAGGACTAAGAGTGAAAGGGTAGAATCTAGTCTGTCAATAGGGTCATAGCCAACGAGACCTCTCTGCGGACATGGCCATCTCCTGAGAGTTCTGGGAACTCCTGTATTTCCTCCTTAGAGGTGGGAGAGATTTTCTTTCACTATTCATTCCTTTAGAGACTCTCTTTCTGCTCACTCTCTGAGAGATGCTCTATTGACAAGACATATGGCATTATGCCCTGGGAGTGGAAGAAGTCACATGGCCTATTCTGACACAACCAGATCTCTGGAGCCAGATAAGTCACATAGAGACTCTTGCTAGCATCGAG
Source organism: Nesogale talazaci (assembly GCA_004026705.1). Lineage (NCBI taxonomy): Eukaryota > Metazoa > Chordata > Mammalia > Afrosoricida > Tenrecidae > Nesogale > Nesogale talazaci. Next base: position 166,473 of record PVJH01002037.1, read on the forward strand.
ATGCATAAAATGCCAGCAGAGCTACAAAGCTTCCAACCCACTGGTCTGTGATCCTCCTTCATTTGTCATCATTGCATGCATATATTTTGTGAGTCTGAAGAGGACTTCATAGATTGGTATTGGACATATGAGCTAATATCAGACTTGATCTGGACTGGGCTGGAATGTTTTTCCAATATTCAATTGCTCTTTTACATAAACCTTCTTAAATTTATATATGAGTATCTATGAATTTGCCTCTCTAATTTACCTGGACTAGCACAATATATAATCCATATATATGAATGAATTTTGAGCTCATCCTTAATCACAGCCCTAAACTAAGAACAAGTTCCTATGATATTGCCCTGCTCAATATCTGCACTTGTCAAGGGATCACTAAATATATGGATTCTAGAGCAAAGTGTGGTGAAGAAATTAGATGGACCCTAGCTATAAAAAGAATAGAGGGAGTTAAAAAAAAAAGAAAGAATAGGGTCTGGGGTATTAAAGGCTTGTTTTAAAATAAACAGCCATCTAAATGAGGTCTCAGATAAATCTACAAGGAAGGAAAGCAATATCTTCGGTGATCCAAGGATTTTAAATAATGAAATCCAAGAGCAGAGATGGGGACTGTATTAAAGGGTAAATTCTGAGCACTTGGCTTGCTGAAAGCTGTGGATGACAGTGAAAGGCCAAAATTCATTTGCAGTAGGTTCATGTGGATTAAAATTCTTGTAAATCCCCTCTGACCATAAACCAGGGATAAAAATAACCTTGTTTTCAGACAGGATCTACTGGAAAGTGAATTTATGAAGACATTATCAGGTTAAAATTTAACCTTCTATCATTTGTTCTTCCTTTTAACATATTTTAAATTTGTTCTAGTTTCTATTATTTTCTGCTTTCTTTATCCTGAGGTTATTTTCCTTCTATTTTTTTTATTAGGGACATCACTGCCTCTGGTGGTCGTGGGTGCTACCCAGTGCCGCTCCTGAGAGCCACCACTGGATTTGAACCGCCAAGCCCGCAGGCTGCAGTCCTGCACTCAACCACTTACGCCACCAGGGCTCAGCTTCCTTCTATTTTGTAACTACTGTTGGGATTCATTTTTTCTTTACATTAAATTCAGGAAAGGTAAATTGATAGAGTGATAACTAGATTATTCGATTTTTTTCATCCTGGATTAATAGATTTTTAGGATTATGGCAAGGGAAGTTGATGTGGAATGGAAAATCAATAAAAGTGAGTACAAGAATGAATAAAATATTCTAAAATCAATTGTGGTATTGATTGCACAAATATCTTAATATATCTAAACCATTGACTTGTATGATTTGCAATTTATATGTCAATTCAACTTTTAAAATAAAAACGTTAAAGCCAATGTAATGGCAGCTAACAATAGCAAGAACTCTCCATGCTAAGGGTTTTGTACATAAAAACTAATTAATCCTCAGCCTATAATGTAGCATTATTTCATGGGTGAAGGTACCAATGGGTGTTAGCTCAAGATTACAGAGACTTTATGGACTAAAACCTAGATTCAAATCATCATGCAATGGTACCACAATCATACCTCCCTTATAGATTATATCTAATGTATAATGGTTTTACATTTCAGCAATCCTAGAGTTCCCAAAGGCATGTCAACTCTCATTTATGATTCAAGATGCTGATGTTTCAAATATACCATGTGATGTCACAAGTGAAAGACATAGTGATTTGCTCCTATAAATGTTTCAGCCCAGGAAACCTTATTGGTAGTTCTACATGCTCAGAAAAACTCATTGGCATGTAACAAAAAAAATTATAATCAATTATGAAATAGAAAGGGAATGTTTCTTCTCAATTTCTAAAGTTGTTCATGTCTTAGGATATTAGAATGTAAAACAGCTATGAGAAATCTGCTTATATATAAAGCTTCTTCCTAAAAATTAAACCCTAAATGAGGAGAAATGACTGTCAAACATGATACAATATAGTTTGTTATATAAGTGGCTTTCTTATATAACTGCTTTTGTAAAATTATTATTTTTTAAATACTGTAGAACACACAAGTATCAAATGCAATATTTGTGGGAAAAAGATAATGGGAAAATATTTGTCTCATCAATTAGAACAGGGCCAGAGGCCACCTGAAGAACAAACCCTCAATTGCTCATATGTGACTTCAAATTGAAGCTAAGAAATGTTCAAACAAGTGCATGAGAGCCATAGTATGATCTTGAGTGTATTTTATTTCAAACATAAAGTTGATATATTGAATGCCAATGAACAAAAGTAGGAGAGTTGTGGTATGACAACAGAGACACCACATAGGGAGAAGCCAAAAGGTCATTAAACAGACAAGATAGTTCAGAGTTACTATGAGTTCTCACTGCCTTGAGAGCATGTAACAAAAACAATAACAATTGCAATATTCTAATTGCAAGTATTCTAAGGGAGAAATATTGAATGATGAAGGAAGCATGAAAAAGGACGGAAGAAAATACAGAAAAGGTTGCAATCAACTATTTCAAAGGGTAGCATATGATCATGCATCAAGAAATTGGACTATATGAAGAAAAATGTGGCATAAGGATTAGAAGGAGATGCATTAGCAGCCTGTGGCATGCAATGATACAACCTTGGCAGCTGAAAGCAGAGAGGACTAGAAGCACTCATTGATGAACACCAAAAGATACAGCTTTCAACAAGGATTATAATTCAACATCAACCAAATAAGCCATTGAGTTGATTTGATTGATTCCCACTCATACCAACCCCACAGGACAGAGTGATCTACCTCCTCGGATTTCTGGGACTAAACCCTTCAAGGCAGTCGAAAGTCTCACATTTCTCCCATGGAGTGGCTGATGATTTTGAACTGCTGACCTTGCTACTGGTAGACCAACATTCTCACAATTTTTCTTATGCGTGAACACACTGTTGCCACTACTATATCAATCCATCTTGTCTAGGGTCTTTCTCCTTTCTGCTGCCCTTCTGCCTATCAAATATTATTAATACATACATCTTATTACATAGAGAAAGCAAAATCCTCACTCTTACATCAATGAGCAACATCATGATAAGGAAATCAAAGATTGAAGTTGTAGAGCATTTCATTTTACAGAGCTCTTTAACCAATACTCATGGAAACAGTAATCTAGAAATAAATTGACATGCTAGGGAAATTTATTTCAAAAGACCCTTCTAAAGATGTTATTTTGAGGATTAAGGTGATATTTTTAACCACCTCCCATGCATGCAAAAGTTTCACAATAAATAAGGATGACCAAAGAAAAATTGATGCCTTCCAATTAGATTGTTGACAAAAAATATTGAACATACTATGTGTGTTAGACTGGGTATACTATAGAAACAATGCATAGGCACTACTAAGTGTATAAGAAAGAGGTTTATATACAAGAGCAATTTAACATTGAGAAAACATCCCAGCCCAGTCCAAGGTCTTAAGTCCGATATTAGCCCATCTGTCCCATACCAATCTATAAGACTCCTTCAGACTCACAAAGCACATGCAGTGACACCAGGTCAATAACTGACCAATGGATGCAGACTCTTGTGTATCCAGTCGTGATAGGAGCATCTCAGTGCTGGCAGGGGTCTCCCAGTGGTTCCTCCAGTTTCCAGGTCTCAGGGTCTAAAAGCATGCTTCATTAGTCTTGTCAGCTGCACTGTCTCCCAGGGAGTGAGCAGAGGGGTAGTGTCTCTTGCCTCCAAGCAGGAATTACCACATTTCCCAGAATTCTCAGGAGAAGGCAATTCCTACAGAGAGGTTTCATTAGCTATCTCCAGATGGACAGACTAGACTCCACCCCTACACTCTTAATCCTCAAATTAACACCAGATTAGGTGACTATCACACTATGGAATAACAGGCCAATGAATAAATCTCTCTTTGAAGAAATGTAGCCAGAATGTTCCTTAGAAGTGAGGCTGGCAAGACTTTCTCTCATGTACTTTGGAGATGTGATCAGAAGGGTCCAGTGCAAGGAAGAAAAGATAATCATACTTGGTAAAGGGTTAGCAAAAAGATCCCTGGCAGAAGAAGAGCCTTGACAAGATGAACTGATGCATCAATATCCAACATAGCAAAAATTGTGAGACTGACACAAGGACCAGACAATGTAATGCTTTGTTATATGGAGTAAGATGCAGCTGTGCATTAGAACTGACTTGACAGTATCTAACAATAACAGAAATGATAGCTTACTTAGTTATATTAAAGTTTGAAATAATAATACTTTCTAAAAGCACAATCAACTGAAAGGAAAAGGAAATGAGTTCAAGAAGAGCATAAATTGCACTTAAGACCAGTGTTGGGGTGCTTAATAAACTCTGAAAGTCATCATGCGCAAAACTTGCATCTTAATCATGCATCCTTGTGTCTAAAAATACTCCCTGATGATTCTTTGGATTGTTACGGATGCTTCTTCAAGAAAACATGAAGAATGCCTATTAAGAACCCATGTCTCTTAATCAACACTTACTCCAGTAGTAAACCAGACTTATGTTTCTCAGAAACGGCCTTCCATGGACACTGAGTCTGTCTTTTTCACTAATAGAGGCTCTAGAATTATGAATACTTTTCTTCTTGGGTATTTAAAAAGCAGACAACGAAATGCTTTAAATGCAGCTTAAAGTGATCGCCCTTTCCACACTCTATGCAGATAACAATACCTTCATAATTAAAGTACTATTATTACTATTTAATTGTCTGTTTCATTGTTTAATGAATAGGAACTAGTTAATTATGGTGAAGAGAAAGACAAAGGACAGTTTTCAAATGGGGAATGTGAAGCTCTGGTTTTTACAATGTGGGCTGCAAATTGCTTTATTTATACTTTGGAACGTCAGAACCTAGATTCACACATCCTTGTCAAATTATGAATTTCTTTCAACATTATCTTAAAATGTTTTTAATGAGGATTTGGTCTCTCATTTTGCATCTTTAAATGATGCCACCTATATCTCCTGATATATCAGAAGTGATTGTTCAGGATTTGCTCATCAAGTAATTCTGTAAGTCAAAAGTCTGGAGGGTCTTTTTAGGGCCTGAGAACAAAGGTATAGCTTGGACACTAGGGTGTACAATATAAGATTCACAGCCTACAATAAAAAATTAGACAGATCTGTTCCTGTTCTTTTTAGTTGTCTCCAGGTCACCTCCAACTCATGGCAATCTTCCCTATCTATAGAAGCACTCCTGAGCTCCCCTATGCAAGGTAAATCCACTGGGGCTTACAGGTCACTGTTGGAATCCTGCCAGCAGAGCGGTCCTACATTCGATAGTGAACAAACCACAAACCCGCTCCTCAGGAGAAAGGTAAGGCTTTCACGATTATGCATCACTTCAGAAACCCATAGAGGCAGCTCTACTCAGTCCTACAAGGTATCTGTAAGTCAGAATTGACTTGATGAAAATGGGAGCGGCTTTTGAATTGCTGTCCAGTCCCTAACCAGAATCATCCCCATTAAGGTGCCAAATTCTCACCCTTGCCTCTGCTGTCACAAACCTATACCACATGGTTTCTTGCCTGTCAAATGGCACCTTAAATTGTGTAGCACTTTGTAGTTTTCAAAAGCACCTTTGTACTGATAATTTTACATGGCATTTGTAGCCGATGAGGTATGCGGTTCAGAGAGTATGTCCATCTTACAAGTTCAGAAACAAGTTTAGTGAGGTTGAGTGACTAATAAATGGAACAGATGCTTCTCTGAAACTCCAAGAAATACAGGAAATTAAATATAGGCATCATCCATGTGACACACTATTAACATTAAGATTTTCCCAAGAAGAAAGGGAATGAACAAGTCCATTAGAGAGAGCATGGAGTTCCTGATTCCTGAGTCTGGTCTTTATCTCACAAAGGAGGCATGAGAGATGGCAGCATGGTAATTTGCAAAACTTTGGGCACAATTTGAGATGGGAAAACTGATCTCTGATTTAGATATAAAGCAAAATGATTATATCCTAACTGAACTTATCATCTAGCTGAAAGTTTGTGCTCAGTTACCCAGGGCAATGTCTAGATAAGCAAACACACCAACTGACGGCCACTGAGTGATGGCTGGCGCATGGTCAGCCCCATTAGGTTTCCAAGTCTACAGCCATTTCCTGGAGTAGGAAACCTAGTCTTCCCACATGAGAAGGTGCTAATGGCTTGGAAGTACTGACAGCAGCTCCACTGTGAGCCAGAAGACCACCAGAGTTCCTAAGAGGAGATGAAAAAATAAGATGGCATTTAAAAACAGCTTGAGAAGAAAAGAAATTCCATTTGCAAGAGGAGACAAATCTTACTCAGTGACATTGAGTTTCACAATATTTGTTTCCCTTACTGACCATCTAGAAGTATCACCAGTAACAGATGCACCGATACCTGCCATGCTCCCTTCTTTGTCTGGGTTACCCAGACTGCCACACACTACTTAGGTAGCCCTACCTCCCCTTCACTATAGTCATTCTCATTGGATGTCTCGTATTCCGCTGCATGAGCTTACTGTTGTTGAATTGCTGTGGATTCTAATTCATAGCAATCTCGTGCAACAGAATATACCTGCTCCTTGGGATTTCATTGGCTCTGATATTCATAGGAGATCATCAGGTTTTTGCCGTGTGAAGTCCCTGGGTAGGGTCAACCACCAATGCTTTTGGTTAGCAGTTGACTTTTCAAAACACCAAAGTTTTAAACAAATGTTGGAGGGCAGGAGGCAGGTTTGAAACCATCTCAATCTTATAACCTGTGTTTTCTAAATGGAGCCTTGAATGAGCAATCCCAGCACTGTGCCAAGTCACTGACATGAATGTCTTCACTTTCTGGTCAGCCCACAAAGAAAATGTGCAAATTTTTGTCGTACCAAATATATTGATCTCCATGGGTTTTTCATCTGACATTTTCTTTGGGCTGATACGTACTTGTGCTTACTATTGATTTTAATATGTTTCCTTGCTGCTAAAAAGTTTGGTATTATGTTTTCATGTGTAATAGTATTAAACTGGAGGTTTCATATTGATTGTGTGTCACTCCTGCCAAATCCTATCTGCAGAAAGTATATTTCTATCAATTTTTGTTCTGTCTGCATAGACACTATCCTATTGAACAGCAAAGATTTGGAGCTAGTGTTTCCAGGAATCCCTCATGTCTGAGAAGAGGTAAAAAATAGATTTCATGGCTTTCATGAGAAACCTGACGATTAAAACATGATTCTGATGCCTTTCTGGTCAATCGGGACACAGCATGAAAAACAATTTTCCTGGCAAAATTGTGACTTTTCTCATGTTGAATACTTTTATTGTATCAATTTAGGCAAATAAAATCAGGCATGACATAGTAGATCATTATCAGACTAAAATCAATGCTAAAGAATTATTTAATGTATTTATTTTCATGACTATCATGTGTTGATAATCTATGTCGTGGCCCAGGCACATTGACATAAAACCTATCACACTCCCTACAAGATGATCTATCTAATTATAGTCATGCCTCTATCACAACCATCTCATTCATTCCACGGTATGTCAATATACGCTGGTCAAAGGATAGAGATATTGACTCTGTCAACTCAAGGTTTAGAAGAAAAGGAGATGATAATCTGGTCTTCAACTATTATGATGGGTAAATATTTTCTTGATTGTTCTAAATGTTTCAGTAACTAGATTCTTAATAAGTAGTCATCAATAAGCAATAACCAAATCAGGCAAAGGCAAGTGGATTTAGAGAAGAGTGATGGTTAGGTGGGAGAGAAGATTAGGTGGGAGACCCATGCTACTTACTAACAAGGAATAAAAGACAATCAGTGCCAGAAGGAGTGGGCAGCAGGTCTCTCTGTGGTCGAGACTCTGTCTGTGAGGAAAGAGTGTGTCACATGGGTTTCACCACATCTTTGAAACTGTTCACTCTTGTTTAGCAAGTAAACACAAATGAATCCATGCTTACTAGGTCCTCTGTCCCTGCAAGAGGTTACAAATTTGAAGAAAAGGAAAAAGGGCTTGGATTTCTTCAAGAAAGTTCTATGGGCTTGGGAAAGGAGAAAGATATAGGACACCCCTCAAAAAAGAAACATTGATGTGATTTTATTTTTAAAGGAATTTTCTAACTACAGGCTATTAAGTAATTACAAGTAACTTTGCTTACCTCCACTTCAAAGAAATATGACACTGGCTGCCAGGCCAACTAGGAACTGAATCAAGGCAATGAAAAGAGAAAAAAAAAATAACACAACAATGTCAGCTGCTGGAATTGTGATGGAAAGCAAGAAAAGTGATTGACTTGCAGGGTGTATTGACACTGGGCCGAGTGGAATACTGATTTGAGCTCTGTATACATTGACACCTAAGGGAAAGCTGGATCTTTGGATTTGGTAAGCTATTATATATGCAGTTGGGAAGTACCTGAAAGCTGCAAAAGCAGAAGAACAAACAAAATTTTAGGACATCAGGGCAGCATCTGTCTGTTGTTGTTGTGGGGTGCCATCGAATATGTTCCTCTTCAGAGCTACTACATACATAACAGAATGAAACACCACCCAGTACTGTACCATCTGTGTTTTATATGAGCCCATTGTCAAAGCCACTGTGAGTCATCTTGTCAAGGACCTTCCTCGTTTTCACTGACTCTTTACTTTATCAAGAATGGGGTTCTCCTCCGGGGATGCGTCTATCCTGATGGTCTATCCAACAAATATGAGATGACATCTTGTTCCCTCACTTCTAAGGAGATTTTCTCACTGTCCTTCTTCCAAAGCAGATTTGTTAGGCCTTTTATCAGTGCTTCCAATATTCTTTACCAGCACCGTTATATCATACTTAAAATGCACCATATGTTCTCCATTCTTGCATATTTGCTGTCCAGCTTTCACATGCATATGAGGCGATTGAAAATGCCATGGATTGAGTCAGGTGCATGTTAATCCTTAAAGTGACATCCTTATTAGTTAACACTTTAAAGAGGTCTTGTGTGGCAGATTTTCCAATGCAGAATAGTATTTGACTTATTGACTGCTGCTTCCATGGGCAGCAATCACGGGTCCAAGTAAAAGGAAAACTTCGGCAACTTCAATCTGTCTTCCATTTGAAATGATGTTGTTTGCTAGTCCAGCTATGAGACTTTGGGCTTTCTTCCCATGGAATTGTGATCCGTACTGAATGCAGAAGTCTTTCATCAGCGAGTGTTTCGAATCCTCCTAACTTTTAACAAGTAAGATTGTGTCCTCCTCTGGATATCACACATTGCTAACCCATGCTGGTGCCACAAGCTCCTTCATATGGGACAACTTCTCTGCTTATTCACTCAGCATACCGTTGGGATAAGTAGGTGAATGAACACAACCCTAAAACATCGCTTTCCTGATTTTAAAGTCCTGTTCTGTTCACACAACTGCCTCTTGTTCTCTGCACATGAGCACGATTAAATGTTTGGACATTCCCATTCTTCTCAATGCTGTTCAGAGTTTGTTTTGACTCACACAGTCAAATGCTTTGTATACTCAATGAAACAAAAGTCAACATATTTCTGGTCTTCTTTGCTTTATGTCAAGATCCATTTGATAACAGCTATGACATGGCTCATTCCACGTTCTCTTCAGCATCTGGCTTGACTTTCCATCAGTTCCCTAACGATGTACTGCTGCAGCTTGTTTGGAAAGATCTTCAACTAAATTTTACTTGTATGCAATATTAATGAGATTACTAGAAGATATCTGCATTCTCTTGGATGACCTTTTTTTTGGATGGGCCCTGTCAATTTGCCAGGTAGATGTTTTCCACATGTCTTGACATTCCTTGAATGCATCTAGTGCTGCTGCAACAATTTGTTGAAACATTTCATTGGTATTTTGGTATGTCTGGGTCCTGGTTTTCCACTAATGTTTTTAGGGGAAAATAGGCTTCTTTCAATACCATTCATGGTTCTTTTTCATATGCTATCTTTGAAAATGATGCAATGTCCATCAGTTCTTCTGGATAGAGTGACTTTTTGTATTCCTTCTATCTTATTTTGATGCTTCCTTCATGGTTCAATATTTTGCCCATAAAGTCCTTCAAGAGTTCAACTTGAGGCTTGAATTTTTTCTTCAGTTCTTTCATCTTGAGGTATGCTCAACATGTTCTGCTATTTTGGCTTTCTGGCCCAAGATTTTGCATGGTTCATTGTAAAATTTACTTTTGTTTTCCTGATAAGTCCCTTAAAATTTTCTGTTCAGTTTTTGTTCAACCATTTATTCAATTTTTTAAAACTATTCAACATTCAGTAGCAAATTTAAGAGGCTCTTCTGACAAGTGCTTTTATTTGCATTTTCTTTCTTGTCTTGTTAATGACTATTTGCTTTCTTTCTTTATGGTATTCTTGATGTCACCCCACAATTTTCTAAGTCCATTGTTATTGGTATTCAATACATCAAATATTTTCTTGAGCTTTTCTCTAAATTCAGGTGTGATATCATTTCTCTTCAATATGACTGTCTGACTGAAAATGACCAAGTCTAGACCACTTCATCTCATTAATACCTAGGATGTCAATTTCATGCATTCTGTTTCATTTTTGATGATTTCTAATTTTGCTGATTCATATATTATTCATTCCACAGTAGGTTTATAATTAATCTTTGCAGCTGTTTATCCTCATTTTTAGTCATATTCCACCAGCAAATGAAGATTCCCCAAATTTTTCTCCATTCATGTCATTAAGATTAACAGTACTTTGAGGAGGTATGTCTTCCTCAGTTTTATTTCACATACCCTCCAATCTGAGGGGCTCATCTTCTGGTATTATATCACACAATATTCTGTTACTAGTCATAAGACTTTCAGTGCATTATCCCTCAAAAGTGAACAGTTGATTCCTTTATTCCCTTAGGTGGCCCTACTGGTATTTGAAATACCAGGTTCATAGGTTCTGAAATCATAGCAATCCACAAACCTCCACAATACCACAAACTGACAGATGATGTTATGTAGATTAAGTTTCATGGGGTTTTTTTGGCTGAGATATTTTCTAATAGATGCCCTAATTGATCTCAAACAGGTGAAGGACAAAATACAATTTCAGTAGGATAAAAAGAACTTGGTATGTAGGAAGAAAATTCAGAAAGTTCAAATTAACATGTAAAGTGTCAGAAACATGTAACAAAATGCCACTGTGAGCATGATGTTCAAAACACAAACTAAAAAGTGACAAAAAATCTTTCAATGAACTTACCCTAACTTCTTTCACATTAACAGGTAGTCTAGACATTAATGATGAATATGAAAAAAAATATATAGACTTGGTTCCCTGACTCTAGGAATTTGTAGCTTAATATTGAAGAAGGAATATGTATGTAGATTATAAAAATAATTAGTGATCTAGTAGAGTTTATTAGTAGCCTGGCAAGTGAGTAGTATTGACATTGGAAGAGGAGAGAGTGTGTGACCAGGTATATTAATATATACTGCTTAGGCCTGAGCCCCAGTGGCATAGTGGTTGTGCACGGGAGTGCGGCCCACTGGGCTGGAGATTTAAATCCAGTAGCAGCTCTCCAGAAGCAAGACTGGGCCACCTACTCCCACCAGAGGGCAGTGATGCATATATATATATATATATATATATATATATATACACACACATACACACACACACATACATGCATACACACATACATACATACATATATATAGTTTAAAGTACAAGAAGACTAACTCTGTCAACTCAAGGTCGAGGGGCAGAAGGAAGAGTTCTCTGGCTCAAATTTTAGTGAAAGATATATCTCTATTTCCTTGCTCATTCTAAAAGTGTAAGTAACTAAATTCAAAATAAGTAGTCATCAATAAGTGGCATGTACGTCAGGCAATAGGATGTGAATGATATGAATAAAGTATATTTCCTGTGAGTGCTAACATAACTAACCCTAAATATCTTGCTATACACTTTCCTATTATGTTGTGATATTATGTTCTCTTATAATATAGATTGTAAACAATAGGAAGAGAGAGGAACAACAAAAAATACAGACGTAAGAAATTCTTGCAGCCTCATCACTATTACAGTGGACAAGTTTGTTTGAAATCTTAGTGTTTTTTGCAACTACAGGTAGCACAAATTTAAAAGTAAGTGCTGAGCTTAGTAACAAAAGGGTCATTGGTTCGAATTCATACAGAGGCACCTTGAAAGAAAAATCTGTTGATCCACTTCCCAATGGGCACTATCATGGAAGACGCTGGCCGGCACACACGTGGATTCAACATGAGCCCAGATCGACTCAAGGACAGTTATTGTGCTTTGTTTGTACATGGCATAGTCATTGCCATTCAGTCTATTTCAACTCATCGTGACCCTAAGTAGGGTTTCCTGCGCTATGTAAATCTTTCTGGGAGCAGACAGCTTCATCTTTCCCCCATAAGGCAGGTAGATTTGAACCCCTGACTTAGCAGTAAGGAGCCCCGTGAGTATCCACAGTACCACCAGGACTCCTCTGTGTCTATATGGGCATGTGAGTGTATATAAAAGTGATTTGAATCCCACAGTCCCTGTGAAGGAAAAAGATGAGTCATTCTGCTTTCGTGAAGAGCCACAGCCTCGAAAACCCTATGGGCAATTCTAAGCTGTCCACTGGGACAGCTGCGGGTCTAAATCAACTTGATGAGGCAATGGATTTTAAAAGGAGGCCTCAAAGAGTTCACAGGAAAAGATGTCTCCTTTCGGTTTAATTTTCCCACAACTTTTTAAAACTCTGTAGTTCCTGGAGAAATGAACTGAAACGGTAATGGGATTCTCCCACAACTTTTTCAAAGCCCCATAGTATCTATAATTTATAAACATTTGTTGTTTCTATGGCTCCTGTTAACTTACCTGTTGTGTTGTTTTCAAACCTAGTTAGAAAATACAGTCTGAATATATGACCTTAAAATTAGTGTAGATTTGTTTTATAATCAATTCATGTTAATGGTTGCAATGTGCTTGGAAAGAATATGTCTTCTGCTCTTGTTTGAATACTCGATTTGACAGATATTCTTAATACATATATAGTTTGGGGTGAAAGAATGCATGATCATATATTCTTCATATCCAATTTAGTCTTTGTATCATTCAAATATTTTACATACTTACTTTTTATAGCTTACTGGCACTAAGACATGTATATTGAAACCTCACAATGAGGTTTTTTTCACCCTGGAAAATTTTCTCTGATAGTTTCAATAACTTCCAATGGTTTCCCAATTATTACAGCTCATTGAGGGATTAAATTTCTATTGATCCCTCGCTCCTCTGTGTCGGTCTTATACTTAAGTGATGCCTTAGAGGTGACATAGAGGCCTTTTAAATTTAATCACTTTATTGGCGGGGTGCTCTTACAAATCTTATAACAATCTATCATTCAATTGTATTAAGCACACTTGTACATATGTTGCCATCAACATTTTCAAAACATTTCTTTCTACTTGAGCTCTTAGTATTAGTTCCTCTCCCCCCACCCACTTCTTCCCCCATCCTCCTACCCTCATGAATTCTTGATCAATTATGGATTCTTATGTTTTGTATCCCTTCACTCATCTTTCTGTTATTCATCCCCCTGTGGGGTGGGCTATATAGCCAACATTGTGATGGATAAAACCTTTTGACACATGGAATTAAGGACAGATAAAACCCTCAGGAACAGTAGTGGGAGTAGCGACATGAGGGTAGGAGGGAGGGGGAGAAAGGCGGACTCCTTCACAAGGCCTTATTATCATTATTAAGATTTCTGTTGTTAGTTTGCCACTTGTCAATTCCAACTCCAGGAGATGCCACATGGGCAGAGGGGAAGCACTCCCTGGGGTTTTCCAGAATGTGACATTTCAGAACCAGGGTACCAAGCTTGTCTTCTGAGGTGCCTCCCTCAGAATGGATTTGATCCACCAGTCATTTGGATGGGATTGAAGTGTTTAACTACTTGAGCCCCTCAGTGATTCCTTGTGAGAATTAAGGGGAATGTTTGCAAAAGACTTGAGATTAAAACACTGAGTCATGTTAGGTGAATAAAGAATGGACCTATTTCTAGTTTTCAGAAATATTGTCTGCTTGAAGACTATTTTATTAAATGGTAGCATTATAAATGTCATTTCCCTTTGCTCATATTTGTCTGGTATAACTATTTCCTTCTTTACACAGTTTTCTGAGACTTACTGCTGTTTGTGTCTTGTAAGCTAATGTGCCCAGAAATCTCTGCTGATTTCTTCTTCAGTGCATTTGTTCTCTATTTTTACAAACTTAAGTGTGAAAAAATAGTGCTCTTGTACCTTTTGTGCATCATAGTGACCCCATAGGACCGAGTAGACCCTTTGGATTTCTGAGGCTGTCACTGTACAGGAGTAGAAAGACGCATCTTTTTTCCCATGGAGCATATGGTGGTTTTCACGTGCAGAACTCATGGTGAGCAGTCTAATTCATGACCCTAAGCTGATATGGATTATGCATCAGTATGGACTCAATGGCAGTGAGCTTGGTTCTTTTAATTTACCTTTCCTGACATATATCAGGAATTAACTCACACAACTAAATCAAGGTAATTTATTTCAATTTTGTCTCATACTGGGCAAACACCTATATGTTTTTTTCAGTGGTAATCCATTCCATTTAAAACTTGTTTTAAATTAGAGCTAGATGTTTGTATGTATTGCATGTGCATAAAGGATCTTATATTTAAGGGATGATGCTGATTTTATGCTACTCTTGGTTTTCTGACTTCTTTCTCCAAAAGATAAAAGAAGGCATTCTGAACCATGCACATGTTCCATCTTTCTCCACTTATAATGTCTTCTTCTAATCTTCCCACCCATAAAGTGAATGCTTTCAAATGCAAACTACAAAAAATATTTACCAAGATTTTTATTTCAGCAATGATACATAAATATGAATTACAAGAGATGTGAAGTAAAAATGAAAACTCATAAAGCCAAGAGAATGCAAGACCTTGAGGAATTTAACAAGTTTTGAAAAGTAAGTCCTGACTTCAAAGCAAAACCACAAGGTTGACTTATATTCAGCCACATAGTCTATAATGTTCCAAGAAACAATATATTTTTAGAAGTGCAATAAAAATGGGTATTTCCATATATGAGAATTAGTCCCATGTTGTACATGGATTTTTTTTTCTCAATCATTTTATTAGGGGCTCATACATCGTTTTTCACAATATATAAATAAGCATATTCGTCAAGCACCCTCACATGTCCACTTCTATTATTGTTCTCCAATCGTCCACCTTTTTCCCTTTAGCCCCTAGTATCGGCTTATCCATTCCTTCCCCTCTTCCCCTGGTCTCTCCTCCCCTCCAACCCTCAATAGTTTATAC
>PVJH01002038.1:0-181934 GCA_004026705.1 Nesogale talazaci
CCCACCCCAAAAGCTTACAGTGAGGGTTCAAGTAAAACTTTTTTGGAAATGATGGCAACATGTGTACAAATAGGCTTGATATAATTGATGTATGAAATGTTATAAGAGATGTAAGAGCCCCCAATTAAATGACTTAAAAAAAGAATGATATGAGCCCCCTGAAAAAATGATTAAAAATTATAAAACAACAAACTGAAAACAAAAAACAGTGAAAGACTGGGAACTGCCTCATACTGCCCCATTCAGCTTCCTGCTTTCTTGGACACTGCAGCTGACCCCAAGAGCTGCCAGCATCCTCCATGTTTTTGCTGACTTACATCAGCCTCACTCCCCACCACAGGCCTGTGATCCTCTTGCTTCCTGCTTCAGTTCACCTTTCTGCTTCACTGGCGTGCTGCCACAGGAGTCTGAAATCTGACATATAGCCTTGAATTGGACTGGGATTGGGTGCCTTCTTGATGTTGGCTACTTCTTGATATAAAGCTTTTTGATACATATGTGTCACTGAATTTAATTCCCAACCCAGACTAACATACTAACTAAGCCCATTATCTTTTTTTAAGGTCATTATCTTTGACTAATCCTGGCTCCTAAGGACCTTATGGGACAGAGGAGAACTGTTCCATAGAATGTCATAGGCTGTGTGCAAGGAGATGGCCACATCTTTCTCCCATTGAGCAGCAGGTGGGTTCAAGTCGGTGAGCTTTTGTTTAGAAGCAAAGAGCTTAACCACTGTGACACAAGGGCTCTGTATAGCGGTTAAAGTGCCAACATACCTTTTGAGCAGACATGATTTAATATATGACACAATTTGTGCTTAGATTGTGTGCTACCTGGACTAGCTTACAAGATGTGCTGATGAGGAATGGAAGAATTATTTATAACTTCCCATGAGATTCTTGACTCTGCCATTTTCTCTGTCCCTTCCCTTACTCTGTATGACTGGACTTTTGCTTAGAGAATAAAACATTTGAATATTTGTATTCTTAAAAGACGGATTCAATTTGTAATAGGGGAAACAGATTTTCTATACCATTAAAATATTCATTAGAAGATGGAATATATAATGAAATATTTTTTGTGAAGGAAAAAACTTAGTTGCCCCTCCCCAAAGTACTCTGTTAATGTTTTCTTTTGCCTTGCATCTCACAAGGCCCTTAAACTTTAACATCAATTCCCTAACTTTCATCAGCTGAGCCTCCCAAGTTCCTTTGTCAGCTATGACTCGTCTATTTCTCAGCCTGAAAGATTCACCTCCTGACCGTTCTCTACAATTACTAAAACAAGCTAATCACAACCTTTCATGGTGCCAGAGGGTTCAAAGCTGGTCCTCCATTGAGCCTCTTAGTTCACACTCTCCCAGAGTACATAATGCATTTTAAGTCCTTCATCATGTGTAAGGTCTTCCTACCCTGGTCTAGGAATGTGTGTGGTCAGTAAATGGTTTTTAATAGGTATCTGTCCTATAGATATTGTGTGTCTGGCCAGCCACAGAAACCTAAGCACACCTAACCCCTTCATATCTCCCTCCCTTCATCTTCAAATAGATGAAAAATAGTGGACAAAACATATAGTTGCATGTCCTAAGTATTGCCATACATGCCTTTAAGGATAACAGTGGCCATACTTCTTCCAAGACACTTCAGTTTGTCCTTTTAGAAGTATATGGTATTTTCAATATTCTTCACCAGCACCACAATTCAATTGCCTCTATTCTTCTTCAGATTCCCTTATTCAATGTCCACCTTTCAGGTGAATATAAGGCAATAGGAAATACCATGACTTGGGTCAGGCATAACTTAGTCCTCAGAGTAACATCTCTGCTTTTCGATGCTCTGAAGATGTTTTGTGCAGCAGATTTATCTGATGCCATGAATTTTGGATCTCCTGATTGCTTCTTCCATGAGCTTTGGTTTGAGATCCAAGCAAGAAATCCTTGACAAAATCAACCTGTTCTCCATTTATCATGGGGGATAGACTCAGGGTTCATTTTGGCTCACATGGACTTTTAAAATTTTCTTCAGCTTCAACCTGAACTTATAAATGACCAATTGATTCTCTGGTCCAAGACAGCCCCTGACCTAGTTGTAGCTGCTGATACTGAAATTCTCCATCTTTTCTCACAGATGTAGTCAATTTGATTTCTGTGTATTCCATCTGAATAAGTCCATGTATATAGTCACCATTTGTGTTATTGCTATGAACGTCACTGGTTTTGCAAAATCCTACCATGCAATCTCCAGCTTTATTTCTGCCACCAGCTCCATATTTTCCAACTATGTTTCCCACTTTTGCATTCCAGTTGTCCATAATTATCAGAACATCTTGATTGCATGTTGATTGATTCCCAACTGAAGATGGCAGGAGATTTCTTCAATTTATTCATCTTTAGATTGTGGCTTGATGTATATGTTTGAATAATATCTATACTGAATAGATTTCCTTGAAGGTACATAAATGTATTTCTACCACAGACAGCATTGTACTATAAGATTTTCACAATGTCCTTTTTCATAATGAATTCCATGCCATTCCTCTTGAGTGTTATCCCAAGATAATAAATCATATGATTTTCTAATTCAAAATGACCAATACCAGTCCATTTCAGCTCATTTTTGCCTAGAATATTGATGTTTATGCATCATATTTTATTTTTGCCCACTTCCAATTTTCCTAGGTTAATTTTTAGCAAATTCAAGTTTGGAGTAATTAGAAATTTGTAGCTGTAGTATCTTATCTTGAGCCCCCACCCCTCAGTAAATGCAGCTCCTTCCTCCAGACTCCATGCCCGCATGCTCTACACCATTCATGACACCATAGTGGAGTCAGAGAGAGCTGCACCTCCTCAGCCACATTTTTTTCTGTCTCTCTTCCCCCTGCCCCAACCATCTTATTGGGAGGGAATTCAAGAGGATCACCCTCAATGGCAAAATATATCTGAGATAAGACCCAATTTGAAGAAACAATCCTCCCACCAATATCCAAAAATTTATAAAAAAAAAAACCACATCAGGCCCAAGATGCATCAGAGGTGGATCAAGTGGCAAGTCTTAAGCATTCATGTCAGGTTTGTCATTTTGATCTCCTACAATCGTCTCTGCAATGCACTCTATGCATATGAGACAAGGGCGGTAGTCTAATTGGTGAATGGACAATGACAACAGTCATGTCGAGACCAGAACTGAGACCAGAACTGGCAAAATGGTCTCTGGTTATGACTACAACTGCTCTGAAGAGATCACATTAGAAAGTCCCGGATCAAAATATGGGACGAATCCTAAGTTATAAAATAAGGTTTATTGTTTGGATAGAGATTCTTGAGTCCTCTCACACTAGGATTTTTAGACCCCTTTAGGCTTGGAATTCAATTCACCCTGGTGGCTCCATTTTCACCCCCAAAACAGACAGGTCTGTACTGGGAACAACACACACATGGAACGTACACCTTAGATGCATAATCTGACAGAGATAAAGACTTGTTTATCCAAAAGTGGCCTCAGAAATATTAGGGAAAAAGAAAGAACGGAAACAGGGAGGAAGTAGGTTGAGTGATGTTACATTGATGGGATTACAATGAATGTGATAAAGCCAAATGAGTATGAACTGTTAAGGTGAAACTATTGATCGTCTCTGTAAACCTTCAGGTAAAGTTTCAGGTAACTCACAGTTAAAAGATTGTTGGCTTGTTTGTTTTTTAAAGTCAACTTTGGTCTACAGCTTCATCACTTGTTCGCTTAATGTTTAGCTCAGTATAGGTATCAAATATTGATTTTTACATTTCCACCTTAATAACATGTTAACACTATTTTCTATGCCATGTATTCACAGGAAATAAATAGTAGGTGAATGCAATGTTTGTCTTTCTCACTGCCATCTAGTGGATTCTGACTCAAATGGATCCTATTGGACAGGGCAGAACTTCCTCCTATGGGTTTCAGAAATAGCAACCCTTAATCAGGGTGGAAAGACTGGCTTTCTCCCTTTAGATCTGCTGGTGGTTTCAGACTGCTGATCTTTAGCAGTACAGATACAGCCTAATGCACAACCATGACGTCGCTATTTATGTTTATGTGCATGAGTATGGCTATGGATATATATATACACAGTATACTCAGGAGTATATATCACTTACATATATGTGTAATGTCTATATGTGTTTATAATACTTAATGTGCATGTATATAATACTTATGTGCATATGTACATGTATGTATATGGGTATGCATATATAATGATCACATATGTGTATGTGTCTATGTATAATGCTTAATGTGTATGTGTATATATATATAAAATGTTTACACAGATTGAAATGAGGCCCATGTGAAGCAGAGAGGTGAATGATAATAGTGTGAGCACATGGAATACCAGCAGATAAAACAGGGCTTGAAGTAAACATGAGGATATCTATATGGATAGGGGTGATTATTTGTATAAATGATCAATAATAATAATATATTCAATAAAAACACAAAGTCTGGTTACTGGAAGTTTCAGAGGCAGAGGTATTGATAAGGCAAAAGAAGAGTGGAAACTTGATCTCTGACAACTAGAGCTAATCCCTTTCTCTAATAAGAAAAAAAAATATGAAACACCAAGTCCAATGCCATCAAGTTTATTCCAACTCATTGTGACCTTACAGGGCAGACCAGAAGTGACCCTTCAGCAGTCTGAGATTATAAATATTGCTAGAAAAGAAAAAATATCTTTCTTTTGAGAATGCATAGGTATTTGAACAGTTCACCTTGAAAATAGTAGTGCAATATACAACAGAAGATTATGCAAATGATTCTAAGAAATGAAAACGATCACTATTCACCAAACTGGGAGATAGGCTCTGAAAAGTAAGAAATACAAAGATTCTATGTGATTTATTAACTAGCTGATTTATCAGTGATGAAACACTGGAAGCATTCACTTACTCATGCCAAGAAATTGAGATAATAGTTACCTGGTCAACTGACTAAAAGGGATCTATTTGTGTTCATTCCAAAAAAAAGGAGACTCAACAAAATGTTCAAACTTTAGATCAATGTCTTGGATATCACATGAGGGTAAAATTTAGCTGAAGATCATAATCAGTAGTTGGAGTAGGGATTAGATGCTGGTTCAATCAGAAAAAGACATGGAAAGAGAGATAACATTGCTGTTGTCAGAAGGATCTTGGCTGAAAGCAGAGAATACCAAAAACATGTTTTCCTGAGTTTTATTGCCTAAATGAAAGACTATCTTCTGTGTGGAGCATAACTATGGATAGCGTTGAGAAAAACAGAGATTCCAGACATTCATTAAAGCAAGGACATTACTTTGAGGACTTCCTCAAATGCTATACATGAACAAAGGGGCAGATGGACCACTGGAACAGTGGCATATAGCATGGCTTAAACTCAGCAAAAGTGTGTTTCAGAATTGTGTCCACTCACCCTGCTTTGTCATTCTGTACGTGGCACTAGTAACTAACGAGGCTGGAATATAAGAAGAAGATGCAGTCTCAAGATTGAAAGAAAGTTTATTAACAACCAGAGATATATAGATTACACAGCCTTGCTTGCTGAAAGTAAGGCAGCCTTGAAATGCTTGCCCATGGAGGTCAAGAATTTAAGCCTTCAGTAGGTTCCATGACTCAATGCAAAGAAAACCAGTGTCTAAACAACTGGCGCAAGAGGTAGCATCATGGTAAATGGAGAAATGATTGGAGTTCTCAAGAATTTTATCTTGATGGCATCTAGGAGCAATATTCGTGGAAGAAGTAGTTATGGCATCCAAGAAGTAATGCATTGGAGAAATCTGCTGCACGTGACCTCTATAAAGTGTTTAAAGCAAACACATTCCTTTGAGGACTTTCTTTTCATTTGATGCAATCTAAGATATTTTCAGTTACTTCATATGCCTGTGAAAACAGATATTGAATAAAGAAAATCAAGGAAGAATCATTGGTGCACTTGAATCATGGTGCGGGTAGAAATTATTGAAACTACGGTGTATTGCCCAAAATCCAACAAATCCGTGTTGGACAATGTACAACCAGAATTTTTCAGGTGAGATTTCCCCTTACAGCCTTTGGACTTGCTATCACGAGAGACCTGTCCCTGGTCCCTGGATAGGACATCATGTAAAAGGACATGATGTTTGGGAAAATGGGGGACAGTGAAAGGAGTGCCTCAACAGGATGGATTGTCACAGTGGCTGCAACAATGAACTCAAATATAAGGACAGCGGTGCTCATGCAGGGCAGGGCTGTGTTTTGTTTCAAGGCACACACGTCTATAGGATCTCTGTGAATCAGAGCCAACAGGATGGCTCTGAACAATATTAGTTAACAATATTTTTCTTTGTAAAAATCTCAGTTGAGTCAGGGCTTAAAATTTTTATTGCTAAAATTTAAGAGAAAATGGCACGTAAGAGTGTGCCACCATGAATTGTTACAAAGAACATATAGAGGAAGGAGGCTGGAGAATCTGGGACTACGAGTAAGTGGTTGAAGTGATGGGAGAGATTATGTAACTGATGAAAAACAAAAGCTCCAGGATATTTGGTACCAGAAAATCAAAACATCCATAACCTCCCTTTATGGGTCATTGGCCAGACTATAAGAGGTTAAAAAACTGAGAAAGTGGCTCTTCTTTCTATTTGACCTGATATTTACGGTTGGTGATTTTGAGGTCCTCCCCTCTGCTTAGTTTTTTTTGTTGTTGTTGTTCTTACCTAGAATGAAACCTCTTCATTTAACAAGAAAAAAAAAGCAACACCAAAAAAAAATAAGGTGGCAGAAACAGCAGGGATAAACATGAGGCACTAACTTTTGAAAACTCATAATTCACAACCTTTATTTCAATATTTAAAGAAATTCCCATTACATTTACTATATGTTAAGAAAATTAATCTAAAGCCATGAATGTAAGTGTTTCAGAACATGATATTAAATATTATTCCTTTGGGACATATTCCCCCCTATTTTATCACCAGTTTTATTCATCCACCATCTTATGCTTTTACAGCAATGTTTGTTCCCTCAGATCTCTGTTCTATTTCTCTGTACTGTTTATAATGGTATTATGAAATACAGCTGTGTTTATTAAAGGCTTAAAACCATACACATTTGTGTAATTAGAATGAGAATTTTGGCATGTCTCTATAAAATTAGTGAACGCCTTTCAATGATGTCTTCTAAAATTGCATTAAGAAAGGGAGAGAGGTAAATCATTCCAATTTCTCTTGCAATAATATACTATAAAATGAGTCCAGTGTATGTGTGACCAAATTTTGTAATAATCTGTCATTCCTGTCATAAAATAAAATGAAATAACCTATTTATTAAAAACATAAGCCTTCTCCCCCTTCCCTAGAAATAGCATCAAGTTCTAGAATTGATGTAATACCATTTCATCTGTCAGCTACAATGGCAGGAATATATTTCCAGAGATGAATTCTATGTCTTTAGGTCATCTGCAATGAAAATTCCATTCCTCAGACACTGCAAGTCTCCACCTTCCCAGATTTTACTGTTCTGTATGAATTTTGCTAAATTCAGCAACTTCATAAGATGATCATCTTTCCTCTGTTCTGTAGGTCATAACTCTCCTGCAGGAAGAATTGAACACAATGAGTATGCCTTCTCTCAAATTTAGAACCACGAGAAGATCAAGATATTAGAGAACAAATGTCCCATCTTATAAATTCATGGATATCTTTCTGCAGACAATAATCAAAAGCTAAAAGTTTGAATTGAACCTCAGCAGACCTCTCTAGGTGAACAACAATGGATTGTTACTAGATGGTAGAAAGTTAAGAACTGACTTGCTTGTCTGACTACAAAAGTAATTGACTATTTACTTACTCTGCTATCTATTCAGTGCCTGAGATAATTGGAAGGGACTGAACCAATCTCACTGGAATCTTTCTTCATAAATAACTCTCTAAAATATGGCAGCTTCTGCAGGCATAATCTAAAATAAGATAAATATGTTCAGGGTCATAATTTGAATGATAGGTGATATGGCTCATGCTAGTCTCAAAAATGATATATTTGTCCCCCCAAATAGCTTTCTGAGGGAATTGAAGTCTTATTTCTGGACAATAATGTCAATACTGCAGTGAGTCTGAATTGTGATACTACATTAAGTTTTGATTTAACAATATATTGTTAAATATATATATTGTTAAATGAAATGTTACACAGCCTCACAGTAATGAGGGAAAGAAAATAAATTACTAGTGGTTACACTTGTACACATGTTTGTTTTGAAAATGATTGTTATCAGTTAAAAGTCACAAGTTTAAGGACAATTGTCAACTAATAGTATGTTGTTTGGAAAGTCATTTTAACTTAGCATTAAAAGGGATGATTTTCCAGTGTGTGATAATGTTGACTGTGCACCTACATTGTTAGCTGATGAATGTTACAATTCAATATTAATTTATTCATTCATTCAGGACCTGATGATTACATTTGTATTAAGAATTGAATCCTTTCATACATGGTACAATTATTATATTTGACAAAACAGAAGTATTTCTGTGCAAAATTAAGAAAGCAGCATCAAAATAAATAGAAGCAAATAAAGTAAACATATCACAGGCCAAACATTTTAAATCTTTTCTTCTCGGTAACAAACTTTCATTGTTTTATCCATCATAGGGTTAAGATATCAAAATAGCACTTTTTTATTTAAGGGAGTTTTGGTGTCTTGTCTTCTGAATAGGAGGACAGTATTAGGTGAGCTTTGGTCTTGGTTGTTGGAGAAAAGAAGAGGCAAAGCTTATCCAGCTGATATCTGAGTAGAGACTAAACCGGACCAAACTCACTGTCAGCTGGTCAATTTTGACACACAATAAAATGAAAGGGAAGATTAGAACCTCCCCATTGGATGTCTAAGACTAGAAGTTCTTTCTCTCTCTGAGTAGTCAGTGAGTTTGGTCATTTGGGAATTCAATTCAGCCCATTATGCCACCGGGTTCTTAGCTGGATAGACACTAGCATGGGAACAGCGCAGGGCTCAAACAGCAGGAGGTACAAGGTCAAAGGCACGTGGATTGACTAGAGAAGAAATCAGAGATCTGTGTGGTACTTATAG
The DNA here is from genome assembly GCA_004026705.1 of Nesogale talazaci. Lineage (NCBI taxonomy): Eukaryota > Metazoa > Chordata > Mammalia > Afrosoricida > Tenrecidae > Nesogale > Nesogale talazaci. The sequence continues at coordinate 9,075 of PVJH01002038.1, forward strand.
CCATTTTGAGCCTATGGCATATAGTTTTCTTTTTATTCTAAATTTTTGGGAGGAAATTAATTAGGAGGTTACTGTTACTGTATGCTTGGCAATGCTGAAATACAATTTAAGTGAAGCTCATTCTGCTTTCTCTAAGAGATTTCTTGAAGGAGGCTTGGCAGAGTAGAAGGGAGATCATGTAGGCCAGGAATTCAGCAAACTGTGGCTTAAGAGTCATATGCGGCTCTTTCGGTGTGAACGTGTTGCTTGGAAGTAACATTGAAAGCATATTATTTTGAATCACAGTGATTTCATTTGTTTGGAAAAAACATATTTAAGGCCCTTGGGTGATTTTAAAGTTGTTAGAAGGAATAGGATTGGCTCTTCGGTCTCCAACCCCTGATTTAGGCAATTAGTGAATTATTGTATGCATTTAGGTGGGACATGATCACTGTGAATTGTAAGACTCTTGCCATACTTCTGGAGATTATACCATGTTTCTCGGTTTAGTGGCCAGTTGCAAGATGCTGACATTTCCTGAGTCAGAGTAGTCTATAGAATATTTTGAAGAAGTGTGGCATTTAAGATCACTTTTCATAATTGAAGTGTGAAATAAGCTTTACATTTCTAAGTGAGGAGCAGCAAGTAGGTAGGTGGATATATAAGGTTTGGAAAAATGTCATGTAGTATACATTGGAGATCTGTGAACCTATAGAATATACTAAGAACTTGAATTGCATGAATTCTGAATGTCAGAGGTGGCTTGAAATGTAGAAGAAATGTCAAATAATAACCTCAAAGAAGGGATAGTAAGCAAAAAATTCTGAAAGCAAACAGCCAGTGAAGTAGGGGATTACAGGCTATACCTAAGAATGAACAAGGAATGTGAATAAGAATGTTAGCCATGGCTTCACATTTTCCAAAAAAAAATTGAAAAAAATAAAGACCTTTAGGATAAAATTAGAGAAAATAAACATATTAATTCAAGTCTATAGTTATTCAAATAACCCACTATTTTAGGTGGACATTGAAAACAACATTGAATTTTGTTGAAAAAAATATAAAGGCAGCTGTACAACTTATGCAAAGAATTATTCTCCTAAAATTAGTACTATATGTTTCAGTAATTTCATGTTCTATTACTGTCATAAAAGTATAAGAATTAATGAAACTCAACAAAAAATAAGAAAATGCAACCTCAGAGAAGTCACTCCCACCTAATTGAGAAGAAAGGAAATAACGAGAATGCAAAATTTCACTCATTTTAGTAAACTATCAATTTCTGGAGGACAGATGAAGTGAATAATGAAACTATGGAAAGTGACTGAATGTTTGAGAAGCATTTTAGTGTATGCAGAATGTGGCATCTAGAGTGGAGGAAGGCATATCAGCAGCCTGCTGTACACAAATGACACAACCTCACCTGCTGCCAATGAAGAGGACATGAAGCACTAGCTGGATGGAGACCCAGGGTCGAGCCTTCGCTGTGGACGGCAGCTCAATGCAAACAATATCAAAGTCCTCACAATTGGACCAATAGCTACTATCATGAAAAATGGAAGAGATATTGAGATGTCAAGGATTTCATTCTGGAGCAAAAATCCATGCTCGTGGAAGGGGCAGCATGGAGATTATAATGTGCCTGGTGCATTGGATAGATCTGCCGCACAAGGCTTCTCTAGAGTATTGGGAAGTGAGGAGGTTACCCGGAGGATAAAGGTGCTCCTGGGCCAAGAATTTTCAATTCTTTGAGTTGTGGTTATTGAGTCGGTGCTGGCCCATCGTGATGCCATTCATGCACAACAGACCTGAACACGGCACCAACCCGCACCATTCTCCTGATTGTTCTTTTGCAGTCAGTGCGTTCATCTTATTGAGAGCCTTCCTCCTTTTCCCTGCTTTTCCACTTTACTGAGAATGATAGCCTTGAAGCCCTAGACTCTTCTAAGAATATGTCCCAAAATAGGTCAGACGAAACATCTACATGTGTATATGAATGTTGAACATTGAATGAGAAAGCACACAGAATAATTAATGCATTTGAATTATGATGGTGATGAAGGATATTGAAAATATCGCAGTCTTCCAAAACAAGTATGTCTTGGAAGAAGTCCAGCCAGGCTGCTTTTTAGAGGTGGGGGGTATGGGGCAAGACTTTGTTTCAGCATTCTTTGGGCAAATTGTCAGGAGAGACCAGTTCTGGTAAAAGACATTCTGCTTGGCAAAAAAGTGGGGCAGTGGACAAGAGGAAGATCCTTTATAAGACTGTTAGAGTGCTTGTAACAATGGGCTCTAGCTTAAGAACCATTGTGAGGCTAGTGCAGGACAGGGCAATGTTTCATTTTTTGTACATAGGGTTATTATCAGTTGGAGTAGCTTACTAATATATCTGTTAAGTTATTTTGTTGTCTATATAAACTTTTTTTGTTTTTTTGGGGGGGCATCACTGCCCTCTGGTGGTCGTGGGGGCAACCCGGTGCTGCTCCTGAGAGCCACCATTGAATTTGAACCGCCAAGCCCGCAGACTGCAGTCCTACACTCAACCACTTACGCCATCGGGGCTCAGCCCCTATATAAACATTTTTATAAATAAAAATAGTTAAAAATCAGGAATGGATAATCTTTAGTACAAAAACTTTAATGGGAGAGGTAAAAATCAATTATAGTAAACTAGGATATTTTACATGAAAAAATAAATAAGATGTGCCACATGGTTATGAGAGAAATTGCATTGTAGTACCAAGTATAGTCCCACAGATCTTACAGATCCTAAACACAGCTCATATTGCAAGGAATAAAATGGCATAGCGTTAGTGCTAAGTTCATTATATTCTGAGTCGAGATTTAGATGTATGTTTTGTATCTCACAAAATTCTCTGCCAAAGGTCCTTGGTAGATATAAGGAGTCAATGACCAGCTACCTACTATTGTAAAACTTAGGAGTGTGACCTTAACTAGAGGTGCCAAGAAAGAAAGGCCTAGTGTTGTGTTTTATAGGCCTCTATGAAAAAGACTGCTCACTGAAAATTAGAGGAAGTCTCATTAGCACTCTGCTTTGTGAGAAAGAGGCTGATATCAGAGAGTGTTACCCAACGGCCTAACAAATAGGGCAGTAGGGCAGTAGATCAAACTCAAGAATTGCTTCTGAGGGAAATTTGAGGCTTTCTTCTCTGATAAAAATGTACAGCCTTGAGAATCCAATAATGCAGCCTTTCTCTGTCGTATAGTGTCAGTAGAGGGTTTTGGGAAGCAGAATAGACTTAGTGACACTGGATTTATATTGGCATGTGCACATGACACATCCTTGTTTGCTGAGAGTAAAGAGGGATAGAATCACTTGCAAAAGAACAACCTTCCACATGGATTAAACCTCCATGTAAAATGAGCAAAGCTCCTCACAACTGGACCAAGAATGGCACCTTTTTAAATAAAGAAGACTGAAGATGTCAAGGTTGTAATTTTACCTAGTTCCATACTTAATGCTGGTGAATTTGTTAGGTAGCTGAGACAGGGACCAGGTGTTGTTCCTCTACATACCAAGGCCCTCACCTATAGGAATTTGGAAGTGAATAATGGATAAGGGGCTTGTGCCAATTCAGGGAGGTGGTACACCTGGGTGGGCCCAAACTAGGCCAGGTGGGCTTAATTCAGCCAATGGGGTCAACCAGTACCGTAGACCACACCTTCTAGCCAAAGGCCCTAAAGCCAGATCTTCTCTTGCCCTTTGGCTCCTTCTCTGCTTTCTGCTCGGCTGTCCTGTGGTCTGTCTCAAGCCTCAGGCTGCCACATGTGGCTGTGTAGTCCCAGGAGATTGCCTGTGTTACGTGACTATGAAACCTGGAACTTCTGCCTTTATAGTGATCCACTTGGATCACAAACCAGGCTTCGGCATGAATTTTGTCCCACGTGAAGCTGAGAAAGAAGGTATTTCCCACTCAAGAAACTTAACAGAATCGCCAGTCAAGATATCAAATGATATCTTACATTATCCAGATCTATAGAATACATTTGAACGTATCAAAGGGCAATAATGTCACTGAAGACCCAGCTACTACACCTAACTCAAGACCTGGCCTATTCAACCACCTTGGATACTTGTGGACACCCGATGATCAATAAGAAAGACTGGAGAAATGATGTATCTGGATGATGTTATGGGTGAAGAATATCAATCTACCATCACTGCCAGAAGAACAATGCTTCCTGGATGATGATGGTGAGTTCTTTGTCTCTTGTCCTTTAGATATCTTATCAGCATAGTCCTGTCCTTGGAGAGGGTTCTTAGTCATGGTAGCATATCTGTGAAAATGAGGAAGACTGTCAAAGACATGAAGTGACTCAGTGGCTTTTACAATGGGCTGAAACATTAGGATTATGAGGACTTCATGAGACTGAGTTGTATTTAATCACGTTGAGAAAAGGTTGATAGGAGTTGGGATTAACCAGAAAACGCTTAGTAACAACCTGCACAGTTCCTGGTCAGCATTGTCGAGTTCATTTTCCTTTATAGTTTTATTGGCATATGATTCTCAATGAACTCAAGTTAATAGTTCAATCGTATTTAAAGAGCTGTGCCATCCGTACCACCATGCATTACAGAAACTTTTATTCTCATACTCATTCTTGCTCCTTTCCCATATCCCTCATCTTCCCCTGCCATATCTCTAGGAAGTGAACCCAGTTCTTGTCTCTATAGATTTACCTAACTGGATTTCACATGTAGAAAATCATAATAAACAAGAACAAGAAGTAAATAAGCAGAAACAACAACCAAACTAAACAGAGAAAAACCTGAGTTAAAAAGAAAGAAAATATTAAGAACTGAAACAAATAAAAATGTGTCAAAAGGGAAACCTGATGTATTTTATTAATCTGCTTATGAACATAAATTTCTTTACCAGCAATATTGTTGTTAGATTTTTAGATTGTGCAAAAATTAAAGAAATATGAGGATATAACTCAAATCCTAATTAAGATTAAGTATTGATATATTTTCAAGTATTGGTAGGACAATTGAAAATTATATAGGATCTGAGCACTTAAAGACACTCATTATGGAAATTAGAAACCATAGAGCCAAACATGATCACTTGCTAATCAAGTGGTTTCCAGATTCAGAAGGACTTTGCTAATTCTCACCAGATTGTGAAATATCATTCATCAAGTGAGGTCTGTTGGTAACCTCAAAATAAGGTGATTTGCTGCAGAGCCCAGAACTACATTTTCTTTTTTTGTTGTGTTTTTTTGGGGGGGGGGCATCACTGCCCTCTGGTGGTGGCAGTAGGAGGCCCAGCCTTTGCTCCTGTGGAACTGGAATTGAACCTCCATCTCAGTGGGCCACAGTCCTGTGCACAACCACTACGCCACCGGGGCTCAGCCCAGAACTACATTTTCTAACACTTCATTCAGCCAGGATGACACAACAGATGACTGTTGAAAACAATTGGACATTTATATGAAAGTGTGAAGGATTTAGGACTTAGAAGTATGTTAACAAGAAGTGTGGTAAATCACTTTTTAGCTTTATTTCTATTTCTTCATCATAAAGGTAACATAGCAAAAGCCTTTTGAGCTTTCAAAAGAAAAAAAATGTGACTGAAATTGTCTGGGTAAGACCCTCCAATGGCAAGTGGTTATATTTTCTAAGGGATGAAGTTGTGAGTTAATGCTAATTGCATAAGATTTCATTATTTCTATAAAAGACAATGTTTTTATAGAGATGCTGTACCCAGACATTGTATTAATCAGTCATGTGAAGCTTCGCACACTGTAGATTTATAGTGCTATAGTACTCCTTGTCCCAATACTTTACGAGCTAGAATCCAAATATGCAGAGAGAAAAGCAAAATCTCCCTTATTGGATAAAAAGTTAAACTTGGTGTTAAGTTGATACTGATCATGCAATGTTACAGAATACAGTGGTTTTCCTGTAAGCCATTTACTAAAATCTTTGCTCTATAGTTGTAAAAGTGGAGGAGATGTTTACTGGGTTCAGACTGCCACCCTTGAAGTTGGTACACAGAAGGAAACTGTTTCTACCACTTACTTCTCTTAGGGAAATTGCAACTAATGGCACTGATAAATATTTCAAGAGCTCAATATAATCAGTCATTTTTAAGTAACACACTTTTTGTACAAAAATACATATATTTTAATTGAATAACCATGGAGGGTCAAGGAAATTTTTATTACAGCTAAAGGGATTGAGAAAATCTATCAACCATTTGATCCTAACAGATGAAATATAATCTTTAAATAGAGATAAAAATGACATAGACTCCTAGCCTGTGCACGTAGTTTACTGGGTGCAAGGGAGCTGCCGTGTGTCCGCACTTGCAAATACCAATCAGAGCATACACTATTGGTCCATTGGGATCGTGCCCCTTCACTTTCAGTTTTGCAGCTCTACATTGAGCAATGCCTCTTTAGAAGTACAATTCAAAGAAATTCTTTGTTTCTTTTTCGTTGATATAACGTACCAGAAAGCTCGGGTGCCGAGTCTATGGCACACGGAGGAAGGCTGCCATCTGCTTTATGAGGCTAGGAAATGGCCCTGGGATTCTCAATGACAGAACACGGCTTCTCCACTAGCACATGACTATTCATTCTACGGGCACAGCAGAGGACTATTTCAAGCTAATTATCCCAGCAGACCGCGACCTCAGATTATAGACTGGAGGACTAATCAAATGGAAGGGGAAGGGAGGGAATTCTGATTATAGGACATACCTTTTGGCTCTTTTTGGTAAAGAAAGTCCCCAGTGTAAGATACAGTTAGGATTTTACTATTATTTTCAGATTCTTTTTCCCAAAACATGCTAAACTGCCCTCAGACAGAGTGTGGAGAAACACTAACGCGTCTCTTTCTTTATGAGAGAAATTAGCAAACTCTTAATGCTTTTTCAGCATGCAAAGTGCTTCTAAAATCCGAACTCATTTAATTCTTAGGAAAACACATGTGATAGAAATATCTGAGGGAGAAGATTTGAATATATGCTTGGCCTAATTAAATGAATTTGACAATCCCTTCATGTTTTAAATAAGAATATTAGCCCATACAGTTGTTTCAAGTTTATTTAGAAAATTTCATGCGACTATACACATTTGAGTAACTCATACCTTGCTGTGTTGTCGGGAGAGACCTGTCCCTGAAGGAGGATGCCATGTTTAGTAAAGTAGAGGCGCGGCGAAAAAGAGGAAGGCCCTGAAGGGAACAGACACAGTGGCTAGTCAATGTGCTCAGGTGTCAAACAATTGTGAGACTGGCACAGAACTGGGTGTGGTTGCATTTGTTTGTGTATAAGGCCACTTAGGGTTGAGACTAGTTCTTTGGTACCTAAAAATAAGTAATAAAATGCCTCATAAAGTGTCATTTATTATTAAGGACTCATTAAAATCCAGGCAAAGTAGTGCTATCAAAATATTGTTCTCTTCTTATGTTATATGCAGAATGTTCAACGTTCTTGCAGTCAAATATGAACACAGCCTGTTTTTAGAGAATGGTATGTGAGTAGAAGCCTCCAGCCCTACCTTATGTGTAAGACAGGTGAAAATCTTATAGGAGTCCCTAGTTTGTCTCCTGCCTTTACAATAAGCAGAGTCCAGACTTCCTCCATATTGTAGTCATAAACTTGTGGAACCTGCACCTGCTACAGAAGCTGAGTGACTGTTGGGTTATTTTCTCATTTTAAAACTTTCTATATGGAATGACACATCAATACTAAACAGCAGAGATATTATAATAAATCTATGTATACTCCTTGCTCAGTTGTGTAATGATTATAAGCACTTGGGTACTCTTTGTTTCCGGATTTCTCTCAACACTCCCGAAATTAATTTGTAGCAAAGTCTATATACTACCTCATTTCATTTGCAAAGGTTTCACTGTGCATGTGTAAAATCTGACTCCTTAAATCATGATTAAAATACTCCATCACACTCACAAACTATAATGCTTTTTTTCTGTCATCAAATAGCCAGTGAGTGTCTTAGGGCTTTGAGGAGCACTTATTTTCTCTTATTTCAGATACATATTGCAATTATTCAACATGTCTTATGGGTGTTTATTTTCTCTTTTTAATTTAGCATGTATATTTATGAGGGAAAATTGTTTTTGAATTATTGTTCTTAAGATGTCATTTTTAGATTTTCACGTCAATCTTCCTAATACAGGTTTGAGAGTATTGCTGTGTTTTGTGTTTTCTTCAAAATTTGTATTATTTCTTCATTTAATGCTTGCCAGATGTATGAAATTAGTATGGAAGACTTGAAGCTTGTTTGAAAAGTTTGTAGGTTTGTTTTATTTTTGTTTTACAGAATAGGATATTTTGATATCAAGTAATGTCAATGTTATTTCTTATTAACTTATGGTGAATATCTGAGAGTAGAATATTCACAATACTGTAAAACACATTTCTCTGAAAATGGTAAGTCGGCTTGCTGCAGTCTTAAAATCAGTAGGATTTAATTTAGTAGAAAGTGGCACACTGATTCCCTACTAAATTTTCCTCCATACTATCACAGTTTCGGTTGTGGATTTTTCCAGTTTCGTTGATATTGAATCCTTTAACAGGTTTTTTTTTTTTTCCGTGAAATTTTCCACATGTAAAGCTAGAACTAGAAGCTGAATGATATTCTAATTAGTATATTTGAATGAATGGCTTCTTAGCTGGTGTGTTTCATTTCTGTCAGTAAGTAAGCATTGTCTGGTTATCTAATTATATATGTTACCAGTTATTTGGCAAATATTGTCTTGATATATCTTTGTTGTTGCCTACCACTAAGTTGGTCTTTGACTCTTCATTACCTAATGCATAACAGAATGAAATAATCCCCAGTTTGGTACAATCTCTTGATCAATGGCATATCAGACTGTGGGGTTTTGTAATCTGTAACTGTTTTTTGTTTTAAAGTAGTATGTGGCTTTTACCATTTGCAGGTCTGTATTTATTCACACTGACTAAACTTTCAAGTTGCAGGTCTATGTCTCCCTTTAGAATTTTTTAGAACAGATTGGAAATAATGAACACCCACAGTTGTTCTTACTTGGGAATTTCTTAATTCCATTCTTATTAGAGAACTTTCCAAGTGTAGGATTCTTGAATATCATAGTTTTTTTTCCCCCCAAAACTATCTGCTCCTTTAACAGTTGTTTGAAGTGAAACAGTGCTTAATACTACTTGGGATCCTTTGTACATCAGTTCAAGTTTCTTTCACTGTTTTTAAAATTGTTTAGATTCTGTTTCTAGAAGTTTGGAACAAAAGATAACAGCATGCTATGCCTCATGTTTATCTTACTTAGGGTTAATCAAGATCCTTTTATGTGCATATTCATATCTTTAATCAAACTGAGAATGTTTTGTCCATTATTTCTTAATCAATGTTTTCTATTCTTTTCTGTTTTTCCTCTCTTGAGTCTCTCATAGGGCATTTATCGACCTACTTAACAGTGCCCTTTGAGAGCCCTATTTTTTGTTATTTATTTATGCTATTGTTCCTCAAAGTGGTTTATTTCAGTTCACTTCTCAGTCTTCTCTAAGATGGACGGGCACAGTAGATTTAACCACAGATTTAAACAATGTGTATCATGATAGTGTTAGCACAGGTCCAGGCAACATTGTGACCTATTGCAATTCTGTCCTACATCATTTCATACTTTTCTTTATTTGCTCATATTGTCTTTTACTTCTTGGACCATATTTAGAGCAGTTCTTTTAAACTCAAGTTCATCAGACCCAATATCTGGTCTTTTCCATGGATGGATTTTGTTAGCTTATTTTGGCCCTTTGATGGAAGCATCTTTATCCACTTTTATGTTTGTCTTATGATTTGCAGCTATTGATAATGGGACACATGGACACTAGTTGTTCTAGGATTTAGGTCTTTATTTGTGATATTGTTCTTTCTTTTTGCTTCATCATTTTAGTCTTCCTTTCTTTACCCACCTTTATCCTTCTCACCTACTTCATCTTCTTCCCTCCTTTTTTCTCCCCCTTTCCAATTTTGAAAGATATAATCATCCTATTATATATTTATTTCATTTCTATAATGTTTGGGCAGGAAATCTATTGGAGGGAAAGAAGTAAAGGCAATTCTTCTGTGTTTGCAGTATGAGTCTATGCTGGGAGTATTTATTACCCAGCTTACCCTGAGCCAAGAAGTCTAAAGGAGAAAATATTAGATGAACAGAGGTCTTTCTGGGCACACTAATTGCCCTACAAGATCACATCCATGTTCAAATTATACATAATTGAACATGTATGATTCCATTTTCACCAAGAATTTCCCCAAGAAAATTCTCAGAGGTTTGACCCAGGAATCCTGATGATCCTGTTTCTACCAGATGGTACTGGCTCCAGAGTTCACCTATCCCAGAATGGATGTAGCCTGCATAAAAAGTTTGCTTTAGGTAGTCCTTTCAGTATTCAGTTGATTTATTTAGTCTGGGGACCACATGAAGGTGTCCTCTTCTTACTCCAGAACCAGACTGAGATAAGAAATTGGAAACATGGCTGCTCCTTCCATTTGGAGGTTAAGTCTGTGAGTGGGTGTGGGGTGGAAAGTATTTCCTACAATTCTAATAAGTCTTCTCAAAGCTATCTCAATCTTCTCTTATCACAATGCTCCAGAAGGAAGACATGGGCTTATATCTAGGTACACCTCATTATATGGAACACACAGGACCCTATGATAAGAGATAGTGGATAACTCATAAAAAACTCAAAGAAGTACAGGAACACACCATCACTTTAAGAGGTAGCATATGATCAAGGACCAATGATACTGAAAACATAAGTCCAAGCTGCAGTGAAAGCATTAGTAAGAAATGAAGAACCAGGAATTGACAGAATATCTATTTAAATGTTTTGACAAACTGATGAAATAATAAAAGGACCTACTCTTCTACAACAAGACAGCTATCTGTTAGAGGTAGAAGAGATATATGTTTGTGTCAATTCCAAGAAAGGTGGCCCAACAGAATGCAAAGTTTATGGAATGATATAATTAATATCCAGTGTAAATACAATTTTGCTGAAGAAGACCATTCAATAAGAACTGTAAGGCTGAGCCCCGGTGGCATAGTGGTTGTGCGCGGGACTGTGGCCCACTGGGATAGAGGTTCAATTCCAGCTGTGGCTCAACAGGAGCAAAGGCTGGGCCTCCAACTCCCACCACCAGAGGGCAGTGATTCCCCCCCCCAAAAAAAAAAAGAACTGTAACACTACATTGTCAGGGAGCTGACAGAAATTCATGTTGAAATCAGAGGAGAATAAGCTACGAGGGATGTCCTTGATCATCCCATCATGTCCTTGATGGATCTTGGTTGTAAAAAGTGTAAGGATAACAGGGGGAACAGGGCACTGCCTCACTCAGGGGGAGAGTATGGGTCTTGTCTCCACAAAAAGCCAGAACAGGCATGCAAATCCTACCATGAAGCACCCAACCATGAGGACATCGTGGACAGATAGAAGGATGCATGCAAAGAGAGCTACAGGGCAGGACACAACCAGAGCCATATTGACCCTCTCCCTGGAAGTGCGTGTGGCAGAGAACAGGTTTGGGGAGGGGCCAGCATGCCACACCCATAGGGAGAAAGGCAGGAAGGGAGGAAGAGAAAGTGAACTGGTCTGGTCCCTGTGCTGGAACATAATGTTAAGGGGACTACGCCCCTGAGGGGACTTAATGAGTTACAGAAAGGACTGGACAAACAACAAGACATATCACACTGTTTCCCCACTGAGGCAGACAGCGAAAGAGGACATTTCAAGGCTCATATGGTGGGGAACCAATGCAACCTGACCCCTGAAAATGAACCGAATCAAGAAGGGAGCACTTCTGGTTAGACAGTGGGGAGGAGAGAATGATGAGTCAGACGGTTTCTGAGAGGCACAGGGGTGGAGTGGGGAAGGGGTGGATGGGGCATGGACAGGCTCATGGACCTGGGGAACAACAAGTGGTCCAGAGTCAGTAGCAGGGAAGGTGTGGGAGATCTGTTGGGTTTAAGCAAGGTAATGTAACTGAGAGAAAGTACTGAAATTCCAATGAAGGTGGAGCATGATGGTGGGACAAGAGGGAGATAGAAGGAAAAAGAGGAAATAATTACAAGGCAGGGCACTTGCAGAGCTCTAAACACAAGCATGTACATACATAAATATAATTATCTATGATAAGGAGGGAATAAATCTAAGAACATATATTTATAAGTTAAGTACTGTGGTAGCAAGTGGACTCTGGGTACTCACCCTCTTTCACCTCCCCTCAATGCAAGAACACTTTGTTCTGTGAATCTGGTATTCCATGATACTCACTTGCCCAATGTGATCACTGAAGTCAAATGTGTGCATAAGCAAATGTGGTGAAGAAAGCTGATGGTGCCCACCTGTCAAAGGATATAGCATATGGGGTCTTAAAACAAAAGGTCATCGAGCTGAGAAGTGGCCATGCCCACAAGGAAAAGGCATACCAGTCAGTGTGGCCATGAGGTGTTGAAAGGATTAGGTCACAGGTATCAAGCAGAAAAAAAAAAACATAGCACTGTGTGTCCACCTTCCTGAGGTGTCCACTGAGGACATGTGGGGGCATGAGCAAGAGTGATGAAGAAAATTGATGATGCCCAGCTATCAAAATATATAGCATCTGGGGTCTTAAAGACTTAAACATAAACAAGCAGTCATCCAGCTCAGGAGCAACAAAGACCATCATAAAAGAAGCATGCCAACCTGTGTGAACATGAAGTGCTGAAAGAATCAGGTACCAGGCGTCAAAGAACAAAAATCATGTTGATATGTGCCCGTGCTCCCAATATGATCGCTGAAGACAAATAGGTGCAGAGGCAAATAAAGTGGAGGAAATGGATGGTGCCCAGCTACCAAATGATAAAGTGTCTGGGTTCTTAAAGGCTTGAAGGTAAACAAGTGGCCTTTTAGAGCAAAAGCAGCAAAGCCCACAAGGAAGAAGCACACCAGCCTGTGTGATCAAGAGGGCTGGAAGGGAGCAGGTATCAAGCATCAAAGAACAAGAACTCCATCACTATGAATGAGCGGGGGAGCAGGGTAGGGACCCAAGACCCATTTGTGGGCAGTTGGTAACCCCCTTACAGGGGAGTCGAGGGGAGGAGACAGGCCAGTTAGGGTGCGGTAAGGCAGCAATGAAACAAACATCTTTCCTTTAGTTCCTGAAGGCTACCTCCCCGCAGCTCTCATGGTCCCAACCGTACCTTACAAATCCAGCTGGACTGGAGAAGGTACACTGGCAGAGATGGGAACTGGAGATATGGGGAACCCAAGACAGATGAGCCCCTCTGGGCCAGCCGTGAGATTGGAGTTACTGGATGGGTGGAGAGAAAGTGGGGTAGAAAGATGGAGACAACTACAAGGATCTACACATAACCTCCTATCTGGAGGACATACATCAGAGGAGTGGGTGGGAGGAGATGTCGGGCAGTGTAAGATATGACAGAAAAATAATTTATAAAGTATTGAGGGCTGGTGGTGGAGGGAGGAGCAGAGACAGAGGGTAAAATATGGGAAGCTGATATCAAGAGCTCAAGTGGAAAAGCAATACTTGGAAAATGATAATGGTAGCAGGCATGTGAAGGTGCTTGGTACACTATATGTATTTATGTATTTTGAAAAACAATATATGAGAACTCAATAAAATGATTTTAACATATACAAGAAAGAAAACAGACAATACACAGGAGATGTTTGCTTATATTTCATGGACCATGTGAAGGTATATGAGTGACACATCCTGTTGAGAAGATTGGGGACTCTAGAGTACTTCATTTTATTCATGTAGAATTTGTACACAGAGTAAGAGGCAGTTGTGTGAACAGAATTGGTTAATATATGGCTTAAAAGCAATATATATTAAATTCATATTTGGATGAAATCTTTTCAGAGCTGGGCTATATGAAAAATAATGCAGCATCAGAACTGCAAGAAGATTTGTTAACACCCTAGCATATGAATATAACTTAAAGCAAGAACTGTTAATAGGTGGTGATATGAGGGAATAGTATATAGGGATTGTTTGTTATTATTGAATACATATTTGTTTTGTTTTGGGGTTTTTGGGGGTGCATCTTTGCCATCTGGTGGTGAGAGTAGTAGGCCCAGCCTTTGCTCCTGTAGAGTTGCTGCTGGAATTGAACCTCCATCCCAGTTGGCTGCAGTCCCACGCACAACCACTACACCACTGGGGCTCAGGCCCATTTAATACCTATTTTATACATCTATTTTATACTGTTATTTCTTGTTATTCACTTATTATGAATTGGCTGAGGGTCTTCAGAATAGATTAGATTGGTTTTCAATTCACCAACTCATACATGTGTTCCATTTCATTGCAATAGCCATAAAAAAGGATAATTTTTCGAAATGAAAAAGAGAATTTGAAATATCTGCTGATGAAAGTCAGGATTGCAGCCTTCAGCATAGATCAAAATTTGATGTAAAGAAAATTAAGACCCACATATAACTGGACCAATAGACATCATGATGAATGGAGAAAAGATGGGAATTGCCAAGGATTTCATCTTACTTGATCCACAGTCAATGCTCATGACAACTGCAGTCAAAAAAGCAAACGCCATATTCCATTGGGAAGATTTGTTGCACAACATTTCTTTGAAGTATTGAGGCGCAAAGATGCCACCTTGAGGTCTAAGGTTCTGTTGACATTTTCAGTCACCTTAAGTTCAAATTTGGAAAAAAAAATAACAATATCCCCAAAGAATTGATGTGTTTGAATTATGGCGATGGGGAAAACAAGTGAAAGTACCATAAATGGTCAGGAAAACAGCACATTTGATTTGGAAGAACAGTTATAATGCTTCTTTGACGGGAGGATGAAGAACCTTGATATCACATTCTTTGTCTATGTTATCAAGTGAAACCAATTCCTATAAAGGGATATTGTGTTAGACAGGGTTCTCTAGAGAAACAAAACCAGACACTAATAATTCTATCTATATATTTATATAGGTAGAAAGATATATAATATAAGAAATAAAGTCCCCTACTCAAGAGATATATATTCCAGGAGCATGGTGAAGCAGGACTTGAAGGAACCTCACCCCACAGTGAAACAGTCTATGGATTAGGTGTCCCACAGGTAGTGTAGTTTGCAAATCCAGGCACAGGACAAACAAGGCAGCCAGCTGGTCCAAAGATCTAAGAACAAGAGAGAAATGTGAGGCTTGCCAGCAATTTATATCTCTACCCTTCAATTGATCTCATGTGTTCATTGGCTATGTTGACACAACAAACCTACCTATCACAGATTTCATGCTTAACAAAGAAGAACAGCTAAAAGAGGTAAAATCTCAATGAAATGGATGGTCACAGTGTCAATATCTAGGATCACTATTAGTTGAAATCCATCACCAATAGCATCCAGTGAGAGATATGATCATATTTACCCATTAGGAAGAATATGTGGGCTGTAATGTGGAAAATGGTTTCGAGAAACACAAAACACAGGTAAGATTTGGGATTTCTGATTGCTGCTATAAAACATTTTCATTACTTATTATTAACTAAAATATTACTTGAAACAGAACATGATATTAAAAGTAATTTAACAGTAAAATGACGAATGCTAATAAACAGAAAATTTGTGAACAACGTATGATCTAATTGAAGTGAGCAAACTATAAGGTCCATCCAAGAAAAGGATCTTCCAAGACTACCATGATCAATAACGCTAATATTCTAAAGACTCATAAAAGTGTCAATTTTCTGTCAATTTTAAGTAACAATATAATTTGACTATTATTTCTTCTGTTTACCTTCCTTTGATATCTCTAAACCCTTTGAATTTTACTTGGCATCATCTGCAGAAAAATGAGATTATGTACAAAAATCATCTAGTCTCTAATATTGTGCTGAACTATATTTTTCATGAAAAATTAAATTTATAAGGAATGATATAGGCACATACTCCCATAAGGATTGACCACTGATTTCTAGAGTATAAACTAGCTATAATAAAAGGACTAAGAGATACAGTCCTACTCGGACCAAACAAAATTATTTCAGTAATATCAAACAGTTTGTGACACAGAGTTCATGTTAGACCAAAGGACTCTTGATTATGGTGGTGCTTGTGTTTCAAGAAGTAATTATAGTAATAGACAACTTTTACCAAACATTTACTATGATCTGATTTAAGGGACAATTATGGTTCCATTGTAGCATTCTCACATTCTACCTAGAGTCCCAATCTGATTCTGGTCTCTGCATTTCCTGGGCATTAAGACTTGTGTGTTGCTATGATGCTAAACACATATAAGCAGACTCACCACAAAGTTGGTGGTCTTCCAGGAATTAGTCAATATAAACATCATGAATCACAATGGGTGATCAATTGAACATGGCAATGGAGCAGCGTCTGGTAACTTTTCAGTTCCTTATTTATAAGTCACCATGAGTTGGTGGACTAGTGAATTACAGTGAACAACAAAAAGACCAGTGTCTTTATAATACCAAGTCCAATACATGCATTTTTATATTTGTTTTACACTCTCATAAATCCTAGGAAATAGGTTATATTATGAATCTAAGAAACATTCTGGAATAAAGAATTGGAAACCATCTAACCATCTAACCATCTAACCATTTAACCATCTAACCATCTAATGTGAGGGATTTTCCCTTCACATTTCATACAAAAAAAAGCTTGTTTTGAATACAGTTTGATGTTTTTCAGATCGGCCATTGTTTTCTTCATTAATTTGATAGATAATGCCTTGAATGATCCAAAAACTGCACTTTGTTAACATAGATCTTACCATCTATTGATATTATGACTCCACTCTGTAGGTTTTTCATATTCATGGCAATATTTAAAGGGAATTTTTATGGATAGATCTGTGTTCAAATTATCCAGTTAGTTAATCAGTATATTCAATTCCATTTAGGTTTGCTTTTATTATTTGATTAAAGTTGTTATTTTTGCCTTTTGCATTTCTAAATAAATTTCACAGTGAGTTATAGGTTTTGATTAAAGTAAATTTTAGTAGATTTTAAGATTTCATTGAATCTGTGTGTAAATATTTGGAGAATTAGTGCTTTTTTGCAATATTTAGATCATTTTATCTATGTTTTCTGACAAATCTAAATATGGATATAAGCAATAAAATTATTTTGTTATTAAAAGAGTGTACTCCGGGCTGAGCCCCAGTGGCATAGTGGTTGTGCACGGGACTGCGGCCTACTGGTTTGGAGGTTCAAATCCAGTAGTAGCTCTCCAGAAGCAAGGCTAGGCCTCCAACTCCCGTCACCAGAGGGCAGTGATGCCCAAAAAAACAAAATCAAGGCTGAGCCCTGGTGGTTTAGTGGTAGTTTGCGGGACTGTGACTCACAGGGTTGACAGTTCAAATCCAGCAGCAAGCCTGGGCTTGCTACTCCCACCAGGGCAGTGATGCCACACACAAAAACAACAACAATAAAAAAAAACACAAAAATATAAAACAAAATGAAAAAAAAGAGTATACTCCATAAAATCATAATAAAGAAACCATGAGCAAACCATTACCTTTCCAAAAATATAAGCTCCAGGTATTCCATCACACACTAAAAGAAGTAAAAATAAAAACTCTTAAATAAAATATTTTCAAGAGCCAAGTAGAAGTAACACTTCCTATCACACATTTTGAAGTATGATTTGAAAATCTAAAAAGAGTATTATACTAAAACTAATGCACACACCAATTTCTCTAATATTGATACAAAATGTAACAGGTAGAATAGGTGAACAGATTATGTTTGCTTGATAAAATATTGCAAAAAGAATTTTGATTACAAATATAATAAGGAAACAGAATATGATCATTTGAATACTCTTTTGAATAATATACCAAAATTTTCAAAGGATATGAATCTTTTAGGAATAACTAATGGATGACTTACAGAAAAAGTTATATGCTATTATGTATTCCATACTTTGATTTTTATGAATATTGTAAAACATAGTTTAGATAAATGCTAAATCCATACAGGTTTATATAATTTTCATGGATTGAATGACATTATTTTTAAGATAAGAGTTTTCTCCATGTTGTTCTATAAAGTCAGTTTGATTTATAGTAAATTCTATCACACTCTATACAACAGATGTTACAAACTACAAACACCTGTGATCCTCTGCCTAAGAGATAGTCTTCAACTTTGTGTAGCTAAATTGTTTTTATTCTTTGAAGGGTCTCAGAAGACCAACTTTGAGAACTCAAAGTGAAGTACCTAGGGAATCTCTCAGTCTGATTCAGTTAAATTATTAAATATTTTTATTCCTAAATGATTTTAGATAATGAAAATATTGGTAAGACGTGATTTGAAGCCACCTACTCTATGTTTCTCTCATTTGAAAAGAGCTCTACAATGACAAAAATAAAGCATCCGTGCCATTTCTCCATGTGAGCAATCTCTTAACATTTATTTTTATTTTTTAATTCTTACATCATTTTTATTGGGGGCTCATACAACTCTCATCACAATCCACACATACATCCACTGTGTCAGAGCTTTTGTACATTTGTTTCCCACCTCGTTCTCAAAACAAGGGCTTTCCGCTTGAGCCCTTCTATTTGCTCATCTTTCCCCTCCCTTCCCTGCCCCCCCCATGACCTCCTGATAATGTATACATTATGGTTATTTTAGCATATCTCACACCACCTGGCATCTCCCTTCACCCACTTCTCCACGGGCTATCCACCAGGAAGCAGCTTATATATAGATCCCTGCAATCTGTCCTCCTTTCCTCTATCACCTACCACCTTACGCCCTTTCCATTATCACCCCTCTCACCACTGGTCTTAAGGGGTTCTTCTGGCCTGGATTCCCTGTGTTTCCAATTCCAATCTGCACCAGTGTACACCCTCATGTCCAGCCGGACTTGTAAGGTAGAATTGGGATCATGATAGTGGGGGTTAAGGGGTGGGTTGGGGAGGAAGTATTCAAGAAGTAGTGGAACATTGGCTTCATCATTGCTCCATTGCACCCTGACCGCCTCATCCCTTCCCCTGGCCTTCTGTGAGGCAATGTCCATTTGCCTACAGATGGGTTTTGGCTCCCCAGTCTGCACTCCCCCTCATTCACAATGATGGATTTTTTTTTTTTGATGCCTGCTAGCTGATCCCCTTCACATCTCGTGATCACACAGGCTTCTTTGCTTCTTCCATTGTGGGCTTTGTTGCTTCTGGGCTAGATGGCCGCTTGTTTATCTTCAAATCTTTAAGGATCCAGACCCTACATATCCTGATAACTGGGCACCAACAGTTTTTTTTTTCCACTACTTTTGCTTATGCAGCTGCTTTGATAGGAGCGATCATGTCGGGACAGGCTGGTGTGCATCTTCCATGTTTGTTTTGTTTCTCAGCTAGGTGGCTGCTTGTTTATATTCAAGTCTTTAACACCCCAGACACTATGTCTTTTGATAGCTGGGCACCATCAGCTTTCTTCATCACTTTTGCTAATGCACCCACTTTTTTTCTCAGTGATTGGGTTCTCAGTGAAGGTAAGCATCTCAGACAACCAAATTTTAGAACAAGTTGTTCTTGTATTGTGGGAGTACTTGAGTACCACTGTCCATGTGTTTCCTTAATATTGATCCTATAAATAAATGTACATAGGTCTATTCCCCTTCATCTTATATAAATATACTTACATACGTATATGCCTGTATTCAAATCTCTATAAATGCCCTTTGTCTCCTAGTACTTTCTTTTTACTTACCTCTGTTCCACTATCATGGTCAGTTTATTTATTTATTTATTTATTTTTTCATGTTCTGTTTTCATTTGGATTTCAGGACTTCTCTGCTACATTGTTGTTGATCTAGCACTGCCACATCTCTGGCACTCTCATCATCATCAATTTTCAAACACTTGCTGTTCCCTTGTTCCTGGGCCCATCAACACCCACATCTTTTCCCTGTCTCGCTCTCTTCCATGTCTCCCTGGAACTGTAATCCCCTTGTTATCTTTTTGGGCTTACTCATTCCACCTATCCTTCCAGACAGAGATGCAGTGGTAACAATATACCCTGGCATAACACAATAAAAAAATAATAGTTACAACAGCAACAGAAAGGCAACAACAAACCCTATAAATAAGTCTAGGTCTATTGTTGTCCTATATGAGTGTTTTCCAGTCAAATCTGATGGGGCACATCTCCCTGGTTCCACAGTCTGTTTTTGAGATTCCCTGGGGACTTCATTGCTCTGCCTCATTTGATGCTTGTTGCACACCCCAATGTCTGACTTTGGATTCCCTGCGTGTGTCTCTAGTGTTATCCCTCCTGGTGCTATGGGTCAGTGAGGAGCACTGTGTCTTGTGGTAGGGTTGGCCTTATGGTCTTCTCTGTGCATTGGCTTCTCTGAGCAGAAATAATGTCTCGGTTGGGCCAGGATGTGCTTCACTCTTTTTTCCCCTCTCCCCTCATTGACTCCAGTGTGCTCTGACCAGTCAAGTCCCTCTCTTTGAGCTGTAGCTACAGTACTGTCCTCTGAAGGGGATTCTTCTGGGTTGCAAGGTTGGGGGAGTGGGTGGAGTCCTGTTCAAGTAGTTGATTTCGGTGAGCAACCTTTTTAACAATCTGATTAATAAGACAGGCAGGTAGCCCTCTGAAGAAGATTCTGGCTAGCTTATGACCCATGGATTTGAACTAGAATGGCTTGGATATTTTCTCTCTTACAATTTACTTCTTCCTATAGTTCTTTCTTTACATATATGAGTTTAGCTGGTTTTGTTTCTTGAGATAACCCACATTAAAACAAATATGTATATCCAAATAAACAATCCGATCACTGTTGGGCATCAACAGTCACAAGCCACTTCATGGAAGAAAGAAAAGGCTGTCTCATTCCAGGGAGTTTTCAAGTCTGAGACACCCCAATGAGCAAGACACTTTTATAGCCATTATGAGTTGAAATAAAAACTAAATGAAAATAAATCATTAATGTTAAGAGAGGCAATGCATGCATATGATAGGCTTTTAATGAAAAGTTTATGAAATACCTTCCAAGTACAAGCATTAGCTCATTCTTTAAAAACAATAGCACACTTAAACAGAAATCAGCAATTCCATTTTAAAATTAGATACATATATAAAAGTTAAGAAAACAATCTCATCAATAATGACCTAATAATTGATAATAGAGTTTGAAGTAAAATTACATTTTTCTGACTGAGCAGCAATAACCAAAATATGCATTTCCCAAACTCATTACATCACATTCAGATTAGTCAAGAAATTTGAATTTTAATAAGCCCTCCATGCTATAATAATAATAATTATAGTTATAACGGCAGCTAATGTTTACTGAGCACTCACAAACATGTTCTTATCTAATTTTAGAACATTCTAGAATGTATGCCATTATTACATGTTTCAATGTTATTTTACAGATGTACCAACTAAAGGTCACATAGCTATGATTTCACTTTAATGACATCTTCAGCCAATAAAACACTGAGCACTCATTAAGAAACACTGAACTTGCTCTAGCAAAAGGCATGAAAATATAAGAGAGAACTTCAAGCTGTCTTTCCAAAGATCACTGTTCCCCAACCTCGCAAAACAGACAGGCATAGCAACAACAAAAGCCCTCACTTTCATCTAGTCATGGCTGGCTCATCATGACCCCCCTGGTGGTTTGTGAAACTGAACCTGCTTATTGGAGTGAAAAGCCCAGTATTTCTCCAGCAGAGCAGCCGGTGGTCACGAACCGCCAGCCAGACTGATTGCGTTCTAGTACCTAACCACTGCACCCCCAGGGACACAGAAATACAAAGGAAACCCATACTAAACCAAACAAATGCACTTAGCTTGTTTTGATGTATTGATTTTTATTAATGATTCCACATTTATCTGCTATGGTGGGGCATTATATAACTGGATTTTTCTTTGTGTGTGTGTGTGTGTGTGTGTGTGAGAGAGAGAGAGAGAGAGAGAGAGAGAGAGAGAGAGAGAGAGAGAATTTAATTGATTTGTAATTTTAAAAGTTGTCTTTGGAGAATCATTCTTCTTCATTATCCTGGCCTTTACACAGATACAGAAATACAGATCCAAACTTTTAGTACAATATACAATTGCCATTGTTGTTAGTTGCCCCTGGATGAATTTTCATTGATAATGGTCATATATACTTATGCTAAGTAGAGAAGCAAAACCGCTGATATATCAAGTAGCTCACAAGGTTGCACAAGGGAGTAAGGGAGATGTTTCCTCTCCATGATCAAATGTTAAACTAGAGGCTCGTCCTGACTCAAAGCTGGCAGTGCTGCAGAACCAGGAAAAAGAAAGACCATGCTTATGGATATCAAAGTGGATGAATCCGAAGTTGGCGTGTAAGGTTTCTCCCAGGGTCAGCAAGCCATATGGCCGGCTATTGGTTCCAAACCCAAGATCCAGAGGTTGATGAGTCAGAGTCAGGGTCCAGACCACCCAGAATCAAGCTAGCTTCCTCACAGTGTACATCTCTGTGGAGTAGAACATGTGTCACTGTCTAGTAACTGATGTGATTGGAATAACTTCATAACTTCAATTTCCAAATATGCTTCTCCTTTTAGTTTCTTATTTTAATTATCAAGAGCCATAGCACTTCTGGGATTGGAAAAAGTATTTGTGCCAATGATTTCTCAAAATTCCTTCCTTTAATGTTCAAATGAATGAAAGTCAAAACCATCAGAAAATCACACATTCATATAGAATCATTGAAAGTATATAGAAATGGATTATAAATGTATATATCATCCAGATTAACCTGACAAATGAACTCATAATTGTACTTACATTATATCTATGCTGCTTTTTACTTATTATTCCCCCATAATAAATATAAAGTATTATTTTCCTTACAGAACCTGTTTATAATGAATATGTTGATGTAAATCAGTTTTTTATCTATCTATTTTTCTCTTTTCAATGAGAATCACTGCCATTTTCCAGTTCCTAGCAGAAAATTGATGTCATATTTCTTGGACACAGATACTTGGAATAGATTTAGGACATAACAAATACTGTTTTCTTGGATCATAAGATGCACTTGACCATAAGACACACCCAGTTTTTACAGCAGAAAAACAAGAAAAAATAGTCTGAATCAAATAGTACCAGTATACTAGAATGTTCTGTGGGACCACACCCTCAAACCACAAGACACATGCTTGCTTTGCCCCATTTTGGGGAGAAAAAAGTACATCTTATGGTCTAAAAAATGCAGTATTTCTGCTAGGCTAAAATAATGGAAAGTTAGTTTTTCTTTATCTTGTTTTAAAAATATTTCTAATTAATGAAGAATTTTTAATAAAATATTTAAAAATATATATCAAATTTTATTGGTGGTTACTAGGATCAGTATTGAGAAAGTGTGGGGAGCAGAGTGGGGGTGATAAGAAAAACCACAGAGGTAATGGGATTGTATGCTTGCAAACATATTCTTGTAATTGTTGTCCATAAGGCTTAAACCTGTGAATAAGTGAACAGACAAAAGTTGTGTGATCAATATACAAAGGGGGCTTCAAAATGTTTGTGGGAAGTTTCATTGTTTCCAAATTTACTTGCAGTCATAACTGGGGTTATTTCTTGTCGCTGATTTGTTTGTTCACCTGCTCTTCCACCTGCATGTCCAGGGGTAGGGCCTTTCTGCAACCTTGCAGGGCTGACAGGCCCTTGGTGTAGTTGGCCTGGGTAGATTCTGCTTTGTTCTCAGTGGTCTCCAGGTCCTAGTCAAGCTGTTTGGTCATCTCATGAGAGCTTAAATGAGATTGGCCCTTGATCAAGAGGAAGATCTGAGAGTTTCTTGCTCCAACTGCAGTTGCTGGCTTTCTGAATAGCATTCACATTTTCCTACTGAGAGAAGCACAGATCTCTGGGCCCAGCTTTGAGCTGAAGAGGTGCAAGGCATCTTGGGCAGAAGATATCGCTGGGAGCGCAGGCTACAAGGTGTTCAGACTGCGGGTTCTTCGCTGGCCTTCTAATTAGTTATTAAAG
Source organism: Nesogale talazaci (assembly GCA_004026705.1). Lineage (NCBI taxonomy): Eukaryota > Metazoa > Chordata > Mammalia > Afrosoricida > Tenrecidae > Nesogale > Nesogale talazaci. Next base: position 33,050 of record PVJH01002038.1, read on the forward strand.
AAAAGTAAATAAAAGGTCATTTCAGAAAATTATTCTTCTCGGTCACAAATTCTTTTTCTATAGTCATTCTAAACAGGCATATGCCTTACAACTAAAATGCCCTATTAGTCAGAAGGTATTAGGGAAACTATTATACTTGAAAGATAAATATGTATCATTCTATATACATATGTTGAAATATGGGAAATAACATTCTATGAAAATATATGTCACAAATACTTTTAGTTCTAATTTTAATATAATCTAAGTACCATGCACTAACCAATTGCACTGTCTGTGCTACCATTTTTAATCTAATAATAACAATGATATAAAATACTAATTGTAGGGCTGAGCCCTGGTGGCATAATGGTTGAGTGCGGGACTGCAGCTGGATCAAATCCAGCAGCAGCATTCCAGGAGCAAGGCTGGGCCTCCCACTCCCAACAGAGGGCAGTGATGCCAAAAATAAATAAAAAATAAATAAAATATTAATTGTAGTGCTCTGATGTTTTCACTATTACAGCATATTGTTGAGAACAGTTTCTTTAACAAAAAAAAATAGAAAAGAGTGGATGTTTTAAGAATTGGTAGAAAGAATTGGTAAGAATATTGATTCTTATTTCCAGAAAATATTGTTTCCTATATAGGCACTCAAATGAGAAGTTTCATGTATGATAAATATGACAAAAAGTGACATCTCTGCTTTCTAGCAGTAATGAAAATACACATACTTTAAAAATAATACTCTTTCAAGTACGAGCAAAATGTGAGATCCTCCATAAAGATAAAACAACATGATAAAATTATAAAATTGTTGCCATATTCATTAAGGAAATTTTAAATAAATGGAGGGGCATATCAGGTCTATGCAGGGAAATGCCTGATTTCATACTAACTTTTCCAAAAATTTATATAAGGTTTAAAAGCTGTTCCAATAAATTAAATATTGATTTTTATTTGTTATGTATATTAACAAGCCCATTAAGGCATTTTTACTAGAATTCCAGTTAATCAATAGTTACTAATATCATAAAACAAATAGCTGAATTTACTTACAAGTTACCAAAATCTATAAAAAAGACATAGTAACTAGTTAATGCTACTATATATCAAAATAGATCATTGAAATGGAAGCACAGAGCAGAGCCATGTTTGATTTTTAAAAGATTCTGCAGTAAATATTAGGAAGTCATACAGTAGAATGAGTGACCACAGATATGGGGGTAGTTAAAATGTTTCATACTCTCTTGTATATAGACACAAAATTTAGATGATTTAAAGACTTAAATACAAAAGAAAAAACGTTAATTGATATCACACAATACATTTATGACTTTGTATTCAAAATACTTTTGAAGCAAGACGTATTAAAGATAGAATTTGAAAATCAGACATGAGACACTAAGATTAGAAAAGTATGCTTACCAAAAGTCAATAGAAGAGTTAAATTAAAAAGTCATGGATTATGAAGCTACATTTATAACATGCAAACTTGGCAAAACAAACAATGAATAATGGTGCTATAATTCATAGAAGTGAAATGAACTACAAAATAGATAATAGTGAAAATCCAGGAACAATAATTTCAAGCAAGGAAGTAGAAGGATAAGTAAATAGGAAATTTACCTCATAATTTAGAGTGAAGTTAAAATGAATTGTAGAGTGCCACCTTATTTACCCTTACCAGCTTAAGATATGAAACCACTATGGTTCTGGAATGTAATAATTTTGGCAAAATGTAGACAAATAAGTGTACTACTAAAATAATAAAAGTGTATCTGAATAAGTATTTGGTAATGATAATCGAGGTGGAACTTCTTCCATGCTGTCTCTGTATAGCCTCAATAGTTAAATGCTAGTCAGCACCTAGATGGTAAGAGACCTTGGTGACTTGTTGGGTAAGCATATGACAAGGGTAGACGTGGAAACCAAACCAGCCACTTCATGAGAGAGAGATGGGGAGATATGTTCCCGTGAAGAATTACAATTGCAGGAACACTGTACAGGGTGGGTTTGGACCAGAATTGCCTCTGTGGCAGTAACCAAATGAAATGGTGGAAGTCTTGAGTTCATTAAGAAGCACTTTAGGGGACTGAGCCTGGTGGCATAGTTGTTGAGTGTGGGACTGTGGCCCACTGGCTTGGCGGTTCAAATCCAGCAGCAGCAACGCTGAATAGCGCCTACGACCAAGAGAGGGCAGTGATACTCCCCTCCCCCACACACCAAAAAAAAAAAAGAAGCACTTTGTAAGACAAGCATGCTAGTTTTATTCTCAAAAGTGAGCCATTACAAATGCTAAAGACTTGTTTCTATTTCTATTCTGAAACAAGTGGAGTCATCATGATTTGAACTGAATGTAAAGGTAACTTTTTTTTTCTTCCCTAACCCAAGCTCCCCTAGATACATTCTCTATCTAGTTGTCAAAAGAGATTTGTTTCATGTTTATCTGGGACATGTGTCACATTACAGTAGTAATAACCACAAGAAGTCTGGGACAGAAAAGCATAAATAAAGGACCACATACTTAAGTAGTGGAAAAGTATACAACAGAAGAAGCAAACTAGATATTTGATCCAGGAAATAATGTGGATCTATCATTTATAATATTGCAGATGAAATGAGTACTTTTGAATACTGATTTTATTTATATGAAGGTTAACTATCTACAGATTAAGAATATATATATATATGACATGAAATACAAAAGATAAAGAAAACAAACTAAAGACACAATTACTTTACTGAATTGATTGGCAGGTTTTGTGATTAGAACAAAGCTCACCAGACAATTCAAAGTTTATGGTAGTGTGTTTTTTAATTAGGTGTTATATATATGAGGGATTTTATTTAGCTTGTGGTGGTTACATAATTTTTGTTCAATTGAAGATGTAAAAGTTCACCTTCCTGTTGATGAACCACACTGAGACCTGTACAGTCCTGTGAAGCTTTGCCCACCATTGCAACCACAAGACCTTGCTGTCCATCAGCCTGTGATCTTCCTGTGTCCTGCATTACAGTATGTGGCTGTGCAAGTCTGAAGAGGGACTTAGGAGTATTTGATTTACGGACTTGAGTTGCACTGGGCTGGAATGTTTTTCTGATATTAAAAGATTCTTGGTATATAGCTCTTTCTTACACGTATATGAGTGCCTCCACATTTGTTTTTCTAGTCAACCTGGACTAACAAAAAACCTACAATAAGGTGATAGCTAGGTGCATGTTAGTCATAAAAGACTCAGGGAAGAAAAAGCCATTCAACTGGCAATAATCTGAAACATAGAATTCAGCTTTAAGGTCAATTATTTCTTATCATGACAGTAGAACCATCCTCTCCCTGGAAGATACATCCGGAATTTTTAGGTAAATACAACTACACATTTCTAACTGCTGATTTCCCGTGATGTCATGATGAGACACAGAGTTACAGTGGGATTTCTGAACCTGGACCATGTGGGTAGGACTCCGGTCATCCATAAAGCAATTGCAGTCCGTGCCTGCAGACATGCATTAGAAGTAGGTATGAGCAGGTCAGATATTTTCTCAAGCTCCCAAATGTAGTCTAATATGGAGAGAGCGAGAGCGAGAGCGAGAGCGAGAGCGAGAGCGAGAGCGAGAGCGAGAGCGAGAGCGAGAGCGAGAGCGAGAGCGAGAGCGAGAGCGAGAGCGAGAGCGAGAGCGAGAGCGAGAGCGAGAGCGAGAGCGAGAGCGAGAGCGAATGTGAATCAGTGTGTGGAGCATTAGCTAATTTTCTCATAAGCTTTTCTGCTCAAGCTAGGTCAATGATGCTATGCAACATAGTCTTTCTTTCCTCAGCTTCCTCCTAAACCTTTCTCGGTTTCTGATTTATCTATAATTGTCATGAAAGTGACATCCAGCTTAAACTTAAACTCTTAGCTCTGAGTTTAAAGCTGTTAAAACTGAAACTTAAACTCTTGACTATCTGATGTTCTTTCATTTTTTACTGACATTTATATACTACATATTATATCTAGAGTCATATAGGATATGTTACATTTTTGAAAATTCAAAAATAAACAAATTAAGGTTGATATTCAACCTAAAATGTACAGAAAAAGCTACAGAAAGAACATTACCTACAAGTCATCCACTCAATAAAGTAGCATTGTTTTTCCTCTGATTAAAGAAAAGAGAAAAGACCAAAAAAGCCCCAGAAAAAATAAGCAATATAAAACACAGGTGGAAGAATATTCGTGAATTGCACTCTGTGCAAATTTTAAAGCTTGCCATTGCTGTTTCCTGAGTAAAAACAATGGATGTAGCCTCTTTTTTTTTTCGGTCTGATCAGAGAACCTCTCAACAAACTATTTCCCAAATCATTTCACATCTGACTCTCCCCCTCATGCAGGCTGTGAGCAGTAAAAATAGCTGAAGAAAAATGATACGCAGAGAAGAGCAAGAATCTCCAATCACAAATATGCACTGTAATTTATTTTCAGTTTATGGGATCTGATTTTACAACTGATAGTGTGGAAAGAATGTTACCTAGGTCTGGAGAGATTGTTTAAGCTTTTAGAACAATAGTTGCCTGAAACAAAAATTATATTCGTGCACATAAATGCACAGTAGCCATAGAACTTAACAGCTTCTGGAAAAGAGGATGGATACTTCAGAAGTCAAGGTCACTTCGTGAAAGTTGTTGTTGCTGCTGCTGTTGTTAAGAGGTATGGCATTTGTTCTGACTTAGAGCATCCCCGCATGCATCAGAGCTAAGCACTGTCCAGCCCTGAACATCTGCACAACTGCTGCTATTTTTGTGCCCATCATTTAGCTACTCTGCTAAGCCATCTGAAGAGTATCCTTCTTATACTGACCTATTTTACTAAGCATGATGTCATTTCCCAGAGATGGGAGTCTTCTGAGCACCTGTCCAAAATATGTGAGGAAAAAGTCTCACCATCCTTACCTCTAAGGAACATTCTGGCTGTCCTTTCTCCTGCACAGATGCATTTGTCTGGGTGTGCCATCATACTTTCAGTATTCTTTGATAGCATCATATTCCCAGAGTGTACCATTATCACAAATTACTCCATCATTGTGAAAACTGGAGCTTCTGTTAAAAACCTTTTAATGGAACAAAATCTTTCATAATTGTTGTGGTGAGGTACATCAATTCGGACATACAGAAACTGTACACAGCAAAATGAAAAATATCCAATCCTGTGCCATTTTGACATTGTTATTTGTAAGTCTGTTGTTGTATCTTCTTTGCAATCTTCTTCTTTTCCCTTACTTCCACTCTATCTAGCAAGATATTCTTTTCCAAGGACTGGTCTATCCTGATAACATGTTCAAAGCGTGTGAGAAATCTTGCCTTCCTCACATCTAAAGAGCATTCTGGCTGTACTTCTTTCAAGGAGCTTTGTTTTTCTTCTAATAATTCATCATCATGTTTCTAAAATTCTTCACTAGTACCACAATTCAAATGAATTATTTTTAATATTTCTTATTCATATAAGGAAGATGAAAATACCATGGTTTGTATTGTAGTGAAAAGAAATTGATACAGAACTTAGATGCATAGGATCCAATAATTTCTAATGAGAATTATTATGGGCTTATATTTACAGAAGTATGTTTTAACAGAAAAATGGCAATATCATTTTAATATTGTTTTGATAACCATAAGGTTATGTCATTAAACAACTTATTCTATAACTATTTTGACTTTTCATAGCTTAAATACTATAAATGGGGGGATGAAAGGAGTGTAAATTGCATCTTTAAGAGAAATTTTCTTTATCCTTAGTTTTGTTGACCTCCTTCTAGATGCCCACTTTTTTTGATGCCCACTTTTGAAAAAGAATTTCTATAAAAATTTATGATAATTATTTTAACAGTATATTCTTCTACATAACTTTTAATGGGAGTATAAAGTATTATTTTTCTTCTGTAGAGATGCTGGTGGTTTCAAGACTGACTTTGCTATGAACAGCCGAGTACATAACTACTACACCACCCTATAGGTAGCCCCATGATGTGCAAAGGAAATTTGGAAATTGTCAAGGAATGTGTCTTCTTGTATCCACAGTCAATGCTCATGGAACTAACAGTCAAGAGGTTTTTAAAAATGCTTTGTGTTACATAAATATACAGCACAAACTTCTTTACAGTGTTGAAAAGCAAGGGTGTTAAATTGAGAATTATGTAACCCTTGATCTAAGCTGTGGTATTTCCAAGTGCCAAACATGCATGTGGAAGTTGGACACTGATTAAAGACACCTAAAGAAGAACACATGTAGTTTAATTATAATGCTAGTAAAAAGTATTGAAAGTACCATGGACTGGCTGAGCCCTGGTGGCGCACCCACTGGGACGGAGGTTCAATTCCAGCAGTAGGACTGGGCCTCCTACTCCCACCACCGGAGAGCAGTGATGCCCTTCCCCCCCCTCAAAGAAAAAAAGAAAGTACCATGGACTGACAAAAGTAAAAACGCAGTTATCTTGGAAGAAATATGGCAAGGATGCACCTTAGAGGCAAAGATGCAAGGATTTATGTTACACATTTCAGATATGTTGTCAGGAGATACCAGGTTCTGGAACAGGACATATTTGGCACAATAGAGGGACAGTGGAAAAGCTGAAGACCATTCACAAGATCCAGTGAAAGAGAGGGTCTAATAATGGTCTAAAATAACAACAGCAAAGTGCAAGCATGGGCACTGTTTCATTCTGTTGTATAAAGGGTCGCTATGTGAAAGAACTGAGTCTACAGCATCGGGCAGCAACATTCTTCTGCGTGTACTTTTCAACTTTTCACCTGGCTATGCGTGGAGCCTCATCCTCACGACAAGCTGACCTCAGTACTGGCACACAATGGAGTATCTTACCTTCCACAAGGAATGTTTGTGTTGATTATATGGCCAGCTACTATATAGGCATTGAAGCCCCTGATAGCTTTTATGAATCTCGACCTAGGTGTTGAACTTAGGCTATTTGTGTTACTTATGAACTTAATCTTCTTGAGGAAAATACCATAATTTTATAGAATCAAGTGGTTACAAAGAATAGCATTTTACATTTAAAATGTGGTGAACTAAAGCAAAATAATACTGTACAGTTATAACAACAGAAACAATGAGGCAGATAAACAGCCCCAAATAGTACAGCAATGTTTTTCATAATTCATCACTAGAAGGAAAATAAATACCCAAAAATTCATTTAAGGGTTGTGAAGATAAGATACTAAATGTTGCATCTGTCTAATCTAGTGTGTGATGTTAATACTATTGTCAGTTACATAGCAATATCCATCAGATTTTTCTATGGCACAAGCCTCCCTTGGGCTTCAGTGAGGCTATGGAGAGCGGTCTGTTTTCGCGGACCACTGTTTTCATGTAGACGTCCTGGCTGAGCAGTGGTTGAGCATTGGTCTGCAAAGGTCAGCAGTTGGGAGACTAAAGCAGCTCCTCCGGAGAAAGGCTGGGCTTTCTCTTCCACTGCACAACTACGGTCTCAGAAACCCACAAGGAGTGGCTGTGAGTCAGAATGGGTTGGATGGCTGTGAGGCACTGTTTTTTCACTGTCACTGTTTTGGTATTCATCTCTTGAAGTCCATGACAGTCAGCTAGGATGGCTTGTACATATTTACGTAATAATTCTCCATATGCTATACATTCATCAACTTTTATCTGAGGCACAGAAAGTGCATCTAAGTGTTCATACCAATGAAACACTGATTGTGACCATCTTTAACATAGGTACACAAGCTGTTAAAGGGAATTCAGTTGAACCCACACCCTTAAAGCCCTGTCAGATACAGCACACATCTTTCAATACAGCCTAGCAGAAGCCAGGAACAAAGATTGATTTAATATAGTCAAAATGTGGCATGGGTGTAAAACATAAGACTTCTGAGCATTGTGGCCAGACAATGAAAAACAAACCAGTAGTTTGAAAAGCTATAACTGATGCACATTCAAATGGTACAAGATATCCCATAGGTTTGATGAGGGCTGAGTTATTCATAAAGGTGTAATTATATTATTCCAAGCAAAGTAGGAAACTGAGTTAGTATCCCTTCTTGAGGAATCAACCAGATTAAATCTACCTCAAATGTGTAGTGTAGATCCATATTGACAAAGATGATTGTTTGTAGGTTTAGAAGATTCTTTAGTTGAGAGACTTTATTCAATTAGACTTCTTTAATAAAGAACTATTCCTCCACCATTTTTGCAACCTCAAATCAAGAATAACTCAATCAGATACCTTCAGTGGAGTACAAACCAAGGAGGGTCAGACAAATTGAGTTTGGGAAGGTACCTCCTAATATCTAACAATAAAAGTTAAAGTGATGAGTATTTTCCCAATCCTAGCAAATGTTAGCAGAAGCATGACAATATGAAATTTTGTCACATTCAGGATCCTGGAATTATCTGTCTCAATTGTCTAAACTATAGTTTAAAGAATTAAATTAGTTGAAAAATCCAGAAAATCGATTTAATGACCTTCCATTGAGATTGATAGATACAGTGTCTGATTCCCTGTAATTTGGGACTACAAAAGTTAATGACGTGGGCCCAAACTAATATTTTCAAATGAAGTTTCATACAAATTTTAATTGGTACCTCTTCCAATATATAGTAATTTAGTTTTATAGTAAGAAATATATATTTTTTCCTAAATTATGACTATAAAAATCTTAGACTTTTGAAATGTGCTCATCAGAATACTAAAATATTGACAGTATTTTGGTAATTCAAGTTGAATTAAATTAGAATTAGTTGAAAAGTAAGAGAGAACCGCCGGCCTTTCAGCAATGATTTCATGTGGGGTTGATGTTTGTATACCAAAGAAGTTGACCTTTAAATCAGCAAAATTGTTGGAAGGATTTTAGGGGGAATAAATGAGAGGATTCAGCAGTTTGGTTATTTGCAGATCTGTTACACTATTTGCTTGTTCTACCAGTTCAGGAGATTAGCGTTGATAAGGCTAATACCATTGATTATTTATCGTTGGTGCTAAGTCTCTTTAGTGTATCATTTAAGAAAAAATTGAGGAAATCTAGAGTGTCTACCTGAGCTTCAATAGGTTCTTTTGAAAAAACTCATTAAACTCTATCAATAGATGTGGTTTTCCAAAAGTTATAGGAATTAATGAGCAATAGTAAAGAAGGATAGTGTCCATGGGGATTATGTTGTGATTTTTTATGATCAATGGTTTCAAAAAACAAGCATTTTCTATCCTGTAAATTAATTCTGACTCTGATCCCTGATTAGAGGTCTTTGGTGCTCAGGTAGACTTTATAAAATTTCCTTTTCTGAAAATTGTAAATTGTAAATCATGCATGATAGTCCATTTACACTACAGATCTATGCCCAACAAGTCAACAAGTTTTTCAGAGTGAGACAAAATGAATGTGAATATTCACTAAAGCCAAGAAAAATAGGAATAGGTTTTGAGTGAATTAAACTTACTTCTAGATTTATAACTCTAAAAGTTTTGAAGTTTTAGTCCTCTGGATTAAAAATTTTATAATAGAATCAGTAACTGGATTAATGGTTCCTTGGGGGCATGAGAGGAGAAATTTGAGGAAAATAGGAAGTTAATAATGGTGAATATAAGAATAAAAAAAAAGTTCTAAAAATGATTGTGGTGATGATTGTGAAATTCTTCTTGATGGAATTGAGTGATTGACTTGTATGATACTTAAATTATATGCCAATAAAACTGTTGGAAATATGTGGAGTTAATTGCACAGAGTGTAACACTACGTTTAATTAGAAATTTGAGAAGTTCTTCATAATTATACATGATAGTTTTCCCAATGCCAACACATTAAATACCCCTGTTGGGTTCCCATAGAAGGGTCACTTACTTAAGCTGTGTCTTTAACTAATGACAATCCTTTATCTAAGTCCTTGATCTTGCAATCATTGCCAAGTTCCAGTTTTAATTTGTTTGTCGGTTAGGATATGTGTTACTCCGGGTAGACTAGAGAAAGAAATTCATAAATACGCATATGGATATAAGGGAAAGGTTTATATACACGAAAGGAATGGAACATTGAGAAAGCATCCCGACCCAGTCCAGTCCAAGGTCACAAATTCAATATTAGTCCTTATGTCCAAAACTAGTCCATAAAGCCTCCTTCTGACTTACAAAGCACATGCAATGGCAATAGGACAATCACAGACAAGTGGGTGCAGTCTTATGTGCCTGGTGGCAGTAGAAGCGTCTTAGAGCCGGCAGGTGTTTCCCCGTGGCCTCCCAAGCCTCTCAGCATGGGCAAGAGTCTCCACATGACTTGTCAGGCCCCAGAGGTTTGACTTCATCAGAGAAAGCCCATGTGGCCTCTCCTCCAGCTCCTCCATTCTCCAGGAATCAGGATCGATCAGCATGCTGTCATCTAGTCTTGTCAGTAGTTCATCATCTCGGAGACTGAGTCAAGTCTCTCTTCTCCAATTGGGAAATACCATAAAACTTCCCAGAATTCTCAGGAGAAAGCCATGCCCACACAGAGGTCTCATTGGCTATCTCCAGATTGACAGGCTAGACTCCACCCCTAGACTCCCAATCATGAAATTGACACACAAGTACATGACTGCCACAGGAGACTTCAATTATTGTAATTTCAAAGATGTTGACTTATTTGTCTTAGAAGTGTATTTGATCTCTATGATTTGAGAAATGTCATGTGCTAAATTGGACAGGTTGGCAGTGGGGGCTTCTTTTCATCCTTGTCAATACCTTTTCACTAGGGAGGAAATTTCTGATTTTGTCCAAAGTTGAATAGTATAGTAAAGATTTCTGTAGCACAGAGGATACTAGATCAATCCTGGGATGTTCACAAAACTTTAAAGTAATCTAGTCTGATAATTATATGCACTCTCATCTTTAGTTTGTTGTCTACTGTATTACTAGGGAAAAGGTCGTAAAGTAGCTTCTAGCCATTTCTGATTGTCCAAGAGTCTTCTCCCAGTTACAGTTTTCCTTTGTTTATGTCTAGTGCCAAATTCTTTGGGGGGATTTCTCTACTTCATATGCTCTCATTATGACAAGTACTCTCCAGCTCTTATTATCATGTGAACAAATTGAAGCAAATAAGGGAGTCCAGATTCATAAACCCCAACAAGGATTTTAGATTCCTCAGTAAACTTGAAATGCTTTTCAAAACCTTAACAAAAGTATGTAAATCTGAGCGTGTCTAAGAGGCAAAAGTGGCACGGAGAGGATCCTTTATAGCCACACTGGAGTGGGTTTTAAAAGACATCTCAGAAATAAGCTTTATTTTTCTGTAGGTACTTGTGAGAAAGAAAGGGAGTCAGACCGTAAAGTAGTAGAACGATCTTTTGTAGCATGGCAGAAGCAAGGAGACACAGAATGATGCAAAAAAGAGTTGCCAGTAAGGGGATCATGGGATATGGGGCAATTTGAGTAATTTAAACAGAGATATGGAGCTGGAATTTCGTAATTAATTTTTGTTAGTTTTGAAGCATCATCCTGCAGAGAAGCCATTTTGTTCTTGTCCTATCTTCAAAGCAAACAAAAAGCTTGACATTGTGTCTGTTTAATTCAAGGAATGTTCTAACTTGCTGTTCAGAAAATTCAATTTCAATTCCTCAATATAACAAAAGACAAGCTACCTATTTTCAAGCTTCCTTTAAGAGAAATTGCTGAACAGACAGATGCAAATATATTTGTCCACATGTCAAAAAGGAATCTCTGAAGAGCATTCTACATGGGCTCTGCATACACCATTTTCTAACTTCAATGATAGTTCAAGATACTTAAAGTTCAGGATTCTCAAATTCAAAAAAAAATCTGGTATGGATAATTATAGATTTTGAAACAGTATGTATTTTTCTTTCAAAAAAATAACAAAGTGTATCTTGCTTTAAGGGCACTGTCTTCTGATACAGGCAGCCTAGTGCTTCTGATCTGTGCCTTGAATGGGCCAATTCTGAAACAGAAGCTTTTAACTCTTTCATGGCTAGAAGACATCCAACTAACATATAGCTCTTGTCCAGAGCCCCTTATTTCTTGATGGCTTTTGAAGCCTGGAATTTCACTAACTCAAAACTTCTAGGGAAGTACATTATCCAGAACCTTTAGACTACCAGAGGCAAGCATTAGCAATGTTTCTTATAAGACCAAAATTATAACAGAAAAGCTAAAATAAAACAATAATGACAGAACAAAAATTATACCCTTTTAGTACTTTTTGTAAAATGCAGCAAAGAAAGCAGGGGCTCAATATTTTAAAGAGGCCCATTCACTCTAGAATCATGGCTTTAGATGAGTTTCTGTGAGGTTTGGCACCCTAACTTTAGGGCCTTATTTTATAGACTCTACTGAAAATGAGACTCCTTTGTAATTCTAATTTTAACACTAGGAACACAAAATACAACTTGGAACTTCTGTTAAAGATTGTATGGAAGGATTAGAATGGTTGAGGATCACACATGAGCTGGTGAGGATTCACAATAGCATTTCAGCAAATGGAAATTTTTTACAGTGTTTAAATACAGAATATCCACCAGTATAACAGAAAAAAAAAACATATTCACTGATTGATGCTTACAAAATCACACTTTATCAAACATCTGCCAATAGCAAGGAATCCTAAATATTTCTCTGATCAAAAGATTGGAATCATTTAACAGTTTGCTATGGACGTTTTGAAGAGTAACTTGAATCTGTGCTCTTCCTGCTATTGAAGGAATGAAGAGGAAGGGAGGTGGCTTGTGCTAGTCCAGGTAGATTAGAGAAACAAATTCATAAACATGCATAAGTACATAAGAGAATTTTATATAAAGGGGAATTGTACATTAAGACAGCGTCCCAACCAAGTCCAGTCCAAGGTTATAAGCCCAGTATTAGCCCATGTGTCTGACAGATATCAGTCAATAAAGTTTCTACAGACTCACAAAACACATGCAATGATGAAAATGCAGAAGGATCACAGGCCAGTGGGTAGAAAGTTTTGGAATTCAGTGGTATTGCAGGCATCTCAGCTCTGGGATTAGTCTCTCTGTGACTTCCCTGCCTTCAGAGGTCTGGAAGCATTAGTGTAGCTCCATGTGACTTCTGTTCAGGGATGTCTCACAGAAAGTCAGACTGTCAGTAGAGGATCCCCAAGGGAGTACCAAAGAGAGATCTGTCTCCTGCCTTCAAAAAAGTACCAGATTTCCCAGAATTTTCAGGAGAGGGCAATGCCCACACAGAGGTCTCATTGGCTACCTTCAGATCGACAGGCTAGCCTCCACCCTGACAATCTTTTTTTAAAAAAATACTTTTATTGGGGGCTCTTACAGCTACTACAACATTCAGTACATCATTTGTATCAAGCACATTTGCACACAAGTTGCCACATACATTTCCAAACATTTTCCACTTGAGCCCTTGTTACAAGCTCCTCTTTAAAAAAAAAAACAAAACTGCCCTTTCCCATCCCCCCCTTTTTTTTCAATGAACCATTTTATTGGGGGGCTCATACAACTCCCATCACAATCCCTAACAACATCAGTTGTATGCAGGCCACTTTTACACACCCATTGTCATCATCACTCTCAAAACATTCTCCCTCCATCCAGGCCCCCATTATCAGCTCCCTATATTACCCTTCCTCCCCCACTTCCCCTTGAACCCTTAGTAATTGACAAATTATTTTTTTCATCCTATACACTGTACAATAAGTCCCAACACTCACTTCCCTGTTATCCGTGTCCCAGAGCGGAGGCTATTTGTAGATCCCTGAACTTGGTTCTCCCTTTCTATTCCTCCATCCCTCCACCCTTCTGGTATTACCCCTCCTATTACTAGTCTTGATGGATCATCTATCCTGTTTCCCATGTTTCTAATTCTCTGTACATCACCTGGTCTAGCTGGATTTATGTGGTAGACTTGGGGTCATGATAGTTGGTGGGAGACAGCATGGGAACTAGAGGAAGGTTGCATATTTCATAGCTCCTTCCCTGTATCTTAACTGGCACATCTCCTCCTTGTAACCCCTCTGCAAAAGGATGTCACCTCACCTATTGATGGGCTTTGGGTCCCCAATCTGCACTCCCCCTCATTAATAATAATATAATTTTAGTTCATTGATGCCTGACACCGGATCCCTTCCCCACCTCATGATCACACAGGCTGGTGTGCTTCTTCCGTGTGGACTTTATTGCTTCTGAGCTGAATGGCCGCTTGTTTACTCAAGCCTTTAAGACCCCAGACGCTATATCTTTTGGTAGCCAGGCACCATCAGCTTTCTTCACCACATTTGCTTATGCACACATTTGTCCTCAGTGATCATATCAGGAAAGTGAGCATGAGATGTTATGCTTTTTAGTTCTTGAAGCCTGATATCTCATCCCCTCGACACCTCATGATTTCTCGTGCTAGTGTGCTTCTTCCATGTGGGCCTTGCTGCTTCTGAGCTAGATGGCTGCCCATCTACCCTCAAGCCTTTAAGTCCCCAGACACTCCATCTTTTGATAGCCGGGCACCATCAGCTTTGCTTATGCACACATTTGTCTTTAGTGATCATGTCGGAAAGGTGAGCATCTTGGAATGCCAATTTAATAGAACAAAGTGTTCTTGAACCGAGGTAATACTTGAGTGGAGGTATAATGCCCAACTGTTGTCCTACTACTAATCCTACAAATATACACATTAATCTCTTTTCCCATCATCACTTATAAATATATGCCCCTATGTACATACCTGCATTTGAACCTCTATAAATGTTCATTATCCCCCAATTCCTTCCTCTATTTCCATCTGCTTCCCTCCTGTCCCACTATCATGCTCACTCCCCATTTGGGTCTCAGTATTTTTTCTCTGCTACATTAGTCTTAATCAATCTTTATTGGCCTTCTCTCACTCACCTTGTCCCTGCATTTGTATCAATTGTTATTCCCTTTTTCCTGGGCTGGTCGACATCACCACCTTTCCCCCTCCTCCCCCTCTTCAATATCCCCTACCCTGGAACCATCAGCCCTGTCATTTTCGCCTCCAACCTCTTTGTCCAGTCTATCTTGACTAGATGGACCTGTAGATGTAGCAATATGTGCAAGAAATGTCTCCTAAAATGGAGTAACTTAAGCAAATAAAACAATGATAACAACAGCAAGAAACCCTCTCAATGTACTATACAATATGTAACAGAATAATAAAAATAATAGCAATATAAAAACCTGCATAAAGTTCAAGGTCTGTAGTTGACCTCCTAGAGTGAGCCCTGGTTCAGTCGGATGGGGTACCAATACCCTGGCCCCAAAGATGGCACTCCATCTGTGACTCTAGGCTCTGTTGCACACTCTTAGTGCTTTGCATTGGTGTGGTTGTGTCCGACAGGGTATAATCTTGACCCCGTTTCTTCTTCCTGGGCCTGATAGGCCTTGGGTCAGCAAGGATAGCCATATTTCATAGTGGGGCCAGCTGTATAGTCCTCTTTGTGCAGTAGCTGTTCTGAGTGGGATTATTGCCCTGAAGGCTCGGTGGGCCAGGATGCACGTCATTCTCTCTTCCTCCCCTTTCATTTGTTCTCATGTGCTCTGGTCAGGCATATCTCACTTCCCAAGCTTCAGCTTCAGTGCTGGTCTCCAAGGCAACTTCCTCTGGTAGAGAGGTGGCTGCCCCTGGAGTTGGGGTTGGGTTCCTCCACTGGTTCTCCACTCCATGCTGTCTTGCTGCATTCACATATCAGGTCTCCGGGTTTAAATTTGGTCACTCTTTCTCTGTGGAGATATAAATAATATGCTCCCCTTTGATGGTTTAGTGCCCCTTCCCTTTCTACACATCGCCATCTGCCTCCTCTCCCCCCTTTATGGCTACCATATGTAGCCCTAGATTTGATTTGGCCATTGCCATATTACCTGGGCCTTCTCCCAGGATTTTCTCTATAGAGTAGCTTTTCCCGATACCCCTTTCCAATTTTAAAATTATTAATATGCTTACCTCAGCGGATTCATATTGTGCCTGTCCTTTTGTCCTTGGCTATCTGCAATTAACGTAATTTCCTCCAGTTCTTCCCATGCGGTGACATGCTTCATGCGTTCATCACTGCTTTTCAATGATGCAAAGTACTCCATTGTATGTATGTACCACAGCTTTTTAATCCATTCATCAGTTGATGGGAATATGGATTGCTTCCAACTCCTTACACTTGTGAACTGTGCTGCGATGAACATTGGAGCACAGATCTTTGGTCGTGGATTGTTGCTTTTCTCTTCTGGGTATATGCACAGCAGGGGAATTGCTGGGTTGTATGGTAGTTCAATTTCCATCTGTTTTAGATATCTCCAAATTGATCTCCATAGTGGCTGTACATACCTGCAGGTCCACCGGCAGTGTATAAGTGACCCTATCTCCCACAGCCTCTCCAGCACTTATTACTTTCTGACTTTTGGAATTGGGCTATCCTTGAGGGTGGTAGGTGATATCTCATTGTTGTTTTGATTTGCATTTCTCTTATGGCTAATGATCGGGAGCATTTTATCATATATATATTGGCCTCTCTGATTTCTGCCTCTGTGAAACTTCTGTTTAACTCCTTTGCCCATCTCCTCAGTGGGCAGTTAGTTTTGCTCTTTTTGGAAGCTATCAGGATATTGTAAATTTTAGTAATAAGGCCTTTGTCTGATTTGTCATTGCCAAAGATGTTTTCCCAGTCTGTCTGCTCTCTGATTACTCTCTTGATGAATTCTTTCGATGTGCACAGCTGTTTTATCTTTAGTATAACCCATTTGTCTATTTGAGTCTCCTCTGTGTTTGTGACTTTCCCTATTTCTGTTAGCCTATGTAGTCCCTGTGCCCGTGTTCTCAGGATGTTCCCAATTCCCTCATTGATGGCCCTAATAGTTTGGGGTTTTACTTCAAGGTCTGTAATCCACCTTGCATTTATTCTAGTGCATGGAGTGAGGTAAGGGTCTTGCTTCGTTTTTCTATAGGTAGATATCCATTTTTTCCCAGCACCACTTGTTGAAAAGGCCATCTGTTTCCCATTTGATACTTTTGGGGCCCTTATCAAAGATCAGTTGTCTGTATGCTTGTGTTTTTATTTCTGGCTTTTCAGTTCTTTTCTATGGGTCTGAGTATCTGTCATTATGCCAATACCATGCTGTTTTGACCACTGTGGCTATATAATATGTGCGAAAGTCAGGTAAGGCAAGCTCACCCACAATGTCCTTCTTCTTGAGGAGTTCTCTACTAATTCTGGGCTTCTTCCTTCTCCATATGAAGTTAGAAATCATTTTTTCCATTTCTTTGAAGAAGGAGGATGATACTTGTATTGGTATCGCATTAAACTTATATAGTGCCTTGGGTAGGCCTGTCATCTTGACTACATTTAGTCTTCAAACCCACGAGCATGGGATATTTTTCCATTTCTTGAAGTCATTCTTGGTTTCTTGTAATAGTGTTCTATAATTTTCCTCATGTAGATCTTTTGTTCTTTTTGTCAGATATATCTCTAAATATTTCAATTTATGCTTGGCTATTGTGAAGGGTACCTCTTTTGTTATCTCTTCTTCTGTGGTCTTATCTGATGTGTACAGCAGACCAATTGACTTCTGATTGTTGACCTTGTATTCTGCCACTCGGCCATACTCCTCTATTGTTTCCAGTAATCCCTTTGTGGAGCTTTTGGGGTTTTCCATATATAGAATCATGTCATCTGCAAATAATGATAATTTCACCTCTTCCTTCCCCAGTTGTATACCTTCTGTGTCTTTTCTTTGCCTTATGCTGTTAACTAAAACCTCCAGTATGATATTAAACAATAGAGGGGTCAATGGACATCCTGGTCTGGTCCCCTTTTTCAGTGGGATTGTGTTTGTCTTTTCTCCATTGACTATCACATTGGCTATTGGTTTGGTTTTTCATATATAGCTTGTATTGTCCTGAGGAATTTTCCTTCTATTCCCATCTTCTTGAGTTTCTGAAACATGAATTGTCATGCTTTTGTCAAACATGCATATTGTCAAATGCTTTTTCGGCATCTATGGATATAACCATATTATTCTTATATTTTTCCTGTCAATATGGTGAATGATACTAATTGTCTTTCGTATGTTGAACCACCCCTGCATTCCAGGTATGAACCCCACTTGGTCATGGTGTATTATTTGTTTTATATAAGTTTTGTATTCTATTGGCCAGTATTTTATTAAGGAATTTTGCATCGATATTCATTAGGGATATTGGTCTATAGTTCTCAATTCTTGTGGGACCTTTGCATGGTTTGGGTATCAGTGTTATACTGGCTTCATAGAAGGAGTTTGGGAGTTTGCCATCTTTTTCTATGCTTTGGAAGAGCTTGTGTAGGGTATGTGTCAGTTCTTCCCAGAATGCTTGGTAGAATTCTCCTGTGTAGCCATCTGGTTGAGGTGATTTCTTTGTTGGTAGTCCCTTGATAGCCTTGTCTATTTCTTCTATTTTTATGGATCTGTTAAGATTCGTGACTTCCTTTGGAGACAACCTAGGAAGAGATTGCTTTTTCAAGAATTTGTCCATGTCTTCCAAGTTGTTGAGTTCATTGGCGTAAAGATCTTTGTAGTACTGAGTGACTATTCTTTTGATTTCATTAGGATCAGTTGTAATATCCCCTCTTTCATCGTTTATTCTTGCCATTGCAATTTTCTCTCTCCTTTCTTTGGTTAAGTCTGCCAATGGTTTATCAATTTTGTTAATTCTTTCCAAAAAAAAAACAATTTTTAGCAGCGTTAATTTTTTCCATTGTTTTCTTATCTTCCCTCTCCTGAATCTCAGCCCTGATTTTTATTATTTCTTTTCTTTTGCTATTAGTGGAATTATCCTGCTGCCTCTGCTCTAGTTGTTGTAAATTCTGTGTCAATGTTATCAGTTATGTGATGCTCTTCCTTTTTCAGGTGTGCCTGTATTGCAATGAAACGTCTTCTTAAGACTACCTTTGCTGTGTCCCATAAGTTTTGGTATGTCGTGCTTTCATTCTGATTGGTTTCTAGAATTTTTTTTTAATTTCCTTTCTGATCTAGGTCAGCACACATTCCTTTTGCAATAGAGAATTATTCATTCTCCAATTATTGTCTCTAGTTCTCCTTACCTTCCTTTTGTTGATTTCCAACCTCATGGTAGAGTGGTCTGAGAGTGAGTTCTGTGTGATATCAATATGCTTAAATTTATGTAGATTCTTCTTATGTCCCAGCATGTGGTCTATCTTTGAAAAACTTCCATAAGGGGCTGCGAAGAATGTGAAATGCTTTTCCTTTGGATGAAAGACCTTGTAGATATCTACCAAGTCAAACTGTCTAATTGTAGTATTTAGATCTCTCACCTCCTTGTTGAGTTTCTTTCCCTGTGATCTGTCCTTCTCAGAGAGTGGTGTGTTGAAGTCACGTACTATAATTGTTGAGGCTGTAATTTCTTTTTTCATCATATGAAGTGTCTGGTTTACATATTCTGCAGGTCTCTCATTCGGAGAATATATATATATAAGATGCTTATTGAATCATTGTTTACCCTTCCCTTAAGCATTATACAGTGTCCTTCTTTGTCTCTTCTTATGGTTTGCACTTTGAGGTCAATTTTATCCGATATTAGGATTGCTACTCCAGCTTTTTTAGAAATGTTGTTTGCTTGGTATATTTTTCTCCAGCCTTTGATTCTCATATATTTCTTTCTGTGATCTTAAGATGTGTCTCCTGTACTATTAATTTCTGTCTCTTCAGGCCTGAGTTCAATCCATTAATATTTAGGGTTATTACATCTATCTGTGCACACTGTGTTGTCATTTTATCACTCTTGGATTGGATGCTTTTCTATTCCCATGGGTGGTGTCAATATCTGTTTGTGGTTCATTCTTGCCTTTCTTCCCTCTCTGAGCCAGAGTTATCTTGGGGGCTGTTATCCCTTTGACAGTTTCTGGGTAGATTTGTTCTGCGTATGTTAGGTTATTGATCTTCTTCTCCCAGAGGGTCGGTGGGAATCTTTTGTAGGGCTGGGTACCTTTTAGCATATTCTCTGAGATTTCCCTTGTCTGGAAAGACTCTTAATTCTCCATCAATTTTGATAGATAATTTGGCTGGATAGAGTATTCTTGGGTTTGCATCATGTTCCTGCAATTTTCGGAATATGCTGCTCCACTCTCTCCTCTTCTTCATAGTTTCCATTGTTGGGTCCGAGCATATTCTTATCTGTTTGCCCTTTTATCCCTAGCTACTTTCATAATTTTCTCTTTTTCTTCATAATTGGATAGTTTAACAACTATATGTCTGGGTGTTTTCTTCTTGGGGTTTAGTCTAGCTGGTATTCTTTCCACTTCCTGTATGGTTATATGATTTTCATTCATTAAGCTAGGGAAGTTTTCCTCTAAGCATTCCCTCACTATTTTGGATGTTCATTTTCTTTTCATAGTTGTTTCTTTTCATAGTATCAGCTAGGCTTCTAATATTTTCTTCTGCTTCTCTCATAGACTTGTTAAATTTTTTTCTCTCATTTATAAATTTCTACTTGCGAGTCCTCTAGGTCACTTGTCCTGTTCTCTGCCTCCTCCATCCTCTGGCCAAATTTGAGAACTTATTATTAGCTTTTGTTAGCTCACTCTTTAGTTCTTGGATTTCCCTTTGGTGTGTGGCCTTTATCTCCTGTATCAATTCTTCTTTCTTCTTTAATGTGTCGCATAAGAGCTGCATGCGTGTTAGTAACATCTTGAAGATTTCTTTCTGTAGTTGATCGATCTCCGCATTTTCTATGACTGCTGTTAGGTCCAGCTGATCTTCTTGCATCGGATTCAGTTTCTATTTTATTGATATTGTGGAAGCGGTTACCTGTTTTTTGTTTGATTTATTCAAATTAGGTGGCATTTTCCTTGGTGTTTTGTGGCCCTGGGGTCTCTCTTTAGGAAGCTGGTCTTATATTATCAGCTTTCCTCAGGAACTATTTGCAGCTGGGCCTTGCAGATCTGATGGAGCCTGTTAGCTGAGCAGGGGAGTGGGTTTAGGGGGTGGGTTGGAGTTGGGTGATCTGTTACTGGCTAGGGGTACTTGCCACAGATAGGTGGGAAAAAATTCTCTAGCACTCTGGGGTGGGGAGGACTGGCTGGCAGTTTACCTAGGGGACAATGTAAAACGGACCTCTCTGTCATAGGTCTTGGGGCTGGCGGATGCCCTGAACCAGCAGCGTCTGTGAGGATTGCCAGCGACCCTGGGGAGTGAGGGCGTTCCTTTAGCTACTGTTAGAAAGTGTGGCCCAGGTGGGCAGGCTTGGGTTTAGGGGATGGCTTGATCTTATCCTGGGCATTGATGGTGCCCTTAAGGTGTGCCTGAGCTCAAGCCTCCTGGGTGGGGGAGGGGCTGGCCCACCATTGTTCTTGGGACACAGGAGTCCCTGGGGATGGGGGGCGAGAGGTGTGGGTCTGCTGGGCACCCTGGGCACCTTGGGGTGGGGAGGGATGGTCAGCAATTGCGCGCGGGTGCTGGTTTACTGCAGTTCCCTGATCTCAGGGTCGCAGAGCGGGCGCCCTGGATCCCGCTGGCACAAAGAACTGGCAGCGTCTGTGCTGGCATCTGTGGGGAGCGCGGGGCGTGCGGGTCGCGCCTGCTCCTGGTTCAGAGGAGGGCTCTGAGCTTTCCTGGAGTCACAAAACCCAATTTGAGAGCCCTTTCTCTTCGTCACCCCCACTCACCGATCTCTAGGAGCTCAAGGTGTGGGCTTCCTATCTGGCTGCCATCTTCCCTTGCTCCCCACCCTGACACTCATAATCCTCAAATTGACACCAGATTAGGTGATTGCCACATGACTCCTACAGGCTTGGGGAGGAATATTGGTTAGTTGCTGTTTGAACGTCAACTCAGAGTACACCGTAACCAGAAAAAAAAAATGGAGTGTGATCTGAATCTTTGATATAAGCATCCTGTTCTGTCAGTCACCTAATTTCTTTGAGCCCCTACCCATCCTTAATATCACTAACATCTCTCATTATCAAGAAAATATGATTGGCCCCAATTATTCTCTGCCTTTAGCACAAGTTCTGTATTATGATATTCAATTACATTCACAATTTAGAATCAATCAACTAGTTCCATATCATCTCCACTATCATTTTAATGCATTTTGCTCTTCCATTTTATCAAACTATGAGTGTCCCAATGACCCCATGCCTTTCACCCTCTTGTGGCGTCGTGTCTCTCATTTTTCTCTTGTAATTTTCTCTTCTTATTTTCTCATTTTCTGTGTAATCAATTTTCTATTCCAAAGTCTAGTTACAGTGTGACTTCTTCTAGGATGGCATTCCTCATAATCTGAGACAAACTTGGTATCTCCAACATCAGGAAGCTTTTATCTTTATTCGAACTGAACATTTCTGCTTTGAAGGCTATTTAGGGAAGGGTCATGCTTATCCACTTTTATATCTGGCATATTAGGACACACAGGGTCATCCACAGATAAGTTGTTAAAATCATTCCACTGTATAAAAATGAGATCTTTTAAAAAATTAAGTACTTTTATTGAGGGCGCTTATATCTTTATCACAATCCACACATTCATTCATTGTGTCAAGTATATTTGCACATATACTGCCATTATCATTTTTAAAGCATTTTCTAGCTACTTGAGCTCTTGATATAAGTTCCTAATCCCCCTCTCCCTTTTCCACCCACCCCTTCTCATAAACCCATGATAAGTTATACTTTATTATTTTCATGTCTTATAATGTCCTCTCTTGTCCATCACCCACTTTTCCATTGCTCTTACCCTGGGAGGGGGTTATATGTTGATCCTTTTGATCCCCACCTCTTCTCCTAATCTTCCTGGTATCTCTCATCTCATTGGTGACCCTGAGGAATATATCTATTCTAGATTCTCATGGGGTATGATTTTGTTTTGGGTATTAAATGCCTGATACCTGAGCCCACTGACACCTCATGGTCACACAGGCTGTTAGGCTTCTTCCATGTGGGCTTTGTTGCTTCTCAGCTAGTTAGCCACCGAGGCATTTTACTACCTTCAACGTTTAGTCTTGAAAACCACAGAAGCAGTTCCACTCTGTGTTAAAGATTCTAGGGAGTTAGAATTCACTTGATGGCATTAAATTTGATTTAACACAATGTAGAGATTTTTCTATTGAAAAGGATAATAATAACTAAAAAGTAAAGAAACAGTGCTGAAAAATAAAAATTATTATAGGATATGCATATGAGATCATGAATAATAATGAAACACTTTGAGAAGCTATTTTGCCAAATTTTCCATCAAATTTTGTCTTATGCTAAATTAATTTATTGCTGTTTCTCAAGTAATTGTGAAACATATTGAATATTCTCTACTAGACATACATCTTTGTAAATTTTTCAAAATAAATTTTAAATGGTCAGAAATAAAGAAAGATACAGGTCTTTTATCAATTCTTATTTAATTATATAGGCACTGTGGTGACATAGCAGTAATGCTTGGGCTGCTAGCTGCCAGATACGTCTGGCATGTCTGTGTGAGTCGGACAGGGCTGTCTACTCCCATAAAGAGTGAGAGTCTCAGAGACTAACAGGGGCCTTTGACCCTGAGCTACAGAGTCTATATGAGTCAACATCAACTCATTGGCAGTGTTTGATTTTCTGGTATTTAATAATGGAAATTGTATTATACACATTGCTCTGTTGCACATTTGGGGTTCTTATTTGTGTTTCAAATTAAAGGACATGTAGAAATTTAAAACAAAAGAAACACAAACATATCTGTGGTGGAGTTGAGCTTCTTAATATGATCCTTCTAACCATGTCTTTGTAATTTGCACTAAATGTCCAATTTCCATCAAAGTCAGACACTATGCAAGCAGCGCATCTGAAGCACTTACAGAAAGACAGGCCACTTTTTTTTACTATCTCCCTGGCTATAAAGATGTATCCTTTTTTAAGAAAAGGGAAACATTCTGAGGAACTTGAAACAATATGTTTAAAATCTCTGCCCAAAAGGACAGAGGCCACCAAGATTGGTTTCTTCACAGATTGTGGCACAGCGGTTCAGAGGAGCCATGCAGAGCCTGTGGGCTTCCTACTCACTAGCTGGACTGAGATGATGGACAGAGTGGTTTCCTGGCCCAAGAAACCTAAAGCAAGGGCTCTTGTGGCTGGAAGACTAAGGACCAGAGAGAGACTGAGGAGAGGTAATGCCATCAATCATTAGTTCTCAACCTGTGGGTCGCAACCTCAGTGGGGGGTGGTGTGTGTGTGTGCGTGTGTGTGTGTGTGTCAAACAAACCTTTCACAGGAGTCACCTGATTTATAAGAGTAGTAAAATGACAGCTATGAAGTAGCAACAAAAGTAATTTTATAGTTGAGGGCCATCACCACTGAGGAACTATTAAATGGTCACAGCATTAGGAAGGTTGAGAACCACTGCTATTGATTAATGACTATATAATACTGCTCTTTGATCCTGACTTGTGGTCACCTCTTAGCTTCCTGATAAATCCCCATAATGGTGAGTGTTGTCTGTGACTTCTGTGTGGTTGTTCCAATAAGTATACAAGATCAGCTTAGATGTAGAATGGGAGAAAGAGATGTCAGAATAGGTCATGATAGATGAACCACGGAGGCTAGTCTGACCCCCAACTCATAGCCATAGGGAAGTCAGTGGAGGTTAGCTGTGCCCCTCCATTGCTGGTTATTGCAATACCATATTAAATAGCGGCTTTTAAATTTAGAGAAGTAAAGGAGAGAGAGAAGACAGTATTTGCCAATCATTGAGCACTTATATTTCTGTTAGTAGGTAAAGCACTTACATACTGTAATACTAAATTCTGTTAGTATTTAGCACTTATAATCTCATTACTAACAGATACTGTTTTTATAATGCATTACTTGAAGCTGAGAACATTCAAATTCAAAAGTCACTCAAAAGTTTTCTAATGAAATAGATTGACTATTTTCTCACACTTTTTGAGGATTTCAGAGTATCCACATCAACAGGAGCTATCATGTGTTCGCATGTGTTTGCATTAAGATACATTTCCTGTGGTCATTTTGAGAATGGTTTACAATCACTTCCATAGACAGAGCAGAACTTAGGGCTATCGACACTTCTTTTGGATTAAGTATTAATAGGAAAGTGAACCAGTGGCTAAATGTTTCTTATGTAGACTGTCTAATCGCTTTCAATCTCAAGGAACATTTACCTTGTGATCAAATCTAGAATAACACCCACATAGTCACTTGACAGGTTGGTGTGCTCCCATTTTAAGTTAAAATTAATTTAACTTATATGCTCATTCCATCGATGTACATAGAATGTGCTATTGAGGAATGCTTTAAAGATCATATTGGGCAGATGAAGAAAAGAGAACCTGAGAGGAGAAATGACCTGCCTGAGGTCAAGGAGTTTGCCACCGTGAAGACATGGCTCAGAGCCGTTCATTTCCATCCCACGACACACTGCTCGTTTTTCCGCTACGGTCCTGCCAAACAGAAGTGACTTATCTACAACAAGTTTAATCCCTAGCTGCTCTTATTAATTCCCTTAATAACTTAAGTAGTGTGTTACAAATTCATGCTGGCTGGCAAATCTTCAGCAAGCAGGGATTCTCATACCAGTTCTCTGTCTGCATCCAATTTCAGGGATTTGTGTTTTTCCTCTCTCTTTAAAAGCAGATCAAGAAATTAGTTTAAATGTGGAGTCATTTAGCATCCTTAATTTCACATGCCTCTTCATTTATTACCAAGCCTATTTCTCCCATGGTACTTTCTCCACTCTAGCCCATTAGCGAAATGATGTTTTCCCCTTCTTCTGTTTGACTTATAAATACCAATTGATGTAATATAGCTCAGTTTTTATATTTTTTCAAAATGTATTCCCCCAAACTTTTTGCTGTAGTCCTGATATCTTATTTGTTCTTCCTTAATACCATTTATTATTTAAATATTCTTCCCACGATCTAATGGCCCAGAGCAAAGGCTCTTGTTACAAATTCCTTGAGTTTCTCTTATGAATTCAATACAGACTAGTTAATTTAAGGTCTTAATGCAATAGTTGATATCTCTGTGCTTCATTTTCCTCCTCATTGAAAAACTCTTAGTGCTTTTTTATCTACTTTTGTGAGAATTAGTAAAACTATATATACATTAGCCATAATTATTTTATAAAAACAGTAATTTGGTAAGTTATTAACATTAAATTGGTTAGTCTAGATTTACTAATTATCCTTACTAGCTCGATTTTTCAAGGGAAATCTTTAAAGATGAGTGCAACAATAATAATTGAATGATCAAGGTTATTACAGAAATAAACTCATAAAACATTTTAAATATAAAGGAAATGTGGGCTTTAGCATGCAATCATGATGAAATAATGTATAATTTTAATGTGCATACCATAAAATGACTAGACAGAATATATGGAGCAATTATTTTGTTCATTACTTAATAAACAGCATAGAATTGTGATCTAAAGAGATTGGGGACACAGAAATGTAATCTGTCTTTGTCCAGAATCTCTAACATGTGGTACGTTGCCTTACTGACCCAGGAATGGAGATTACAAGGAAGAGTTCTCAGCATCAGAAGAGCTGATGTGTTTGGCATTAGTAGGGGAGAATACCAAAAATCAAGAGCAGCCAACAGATCTCTGTATTCATGAAGTATAGAGGAAAGAACACTGCATTTGGTATTGGTTCTACACAAATTGTTGGAGGAGGTATGGCTTCTCTATGTCCGGTTTCAGAATCTGTACGGATATCAGAGTATTTGAGGTTGGCTTGAGGGAACAAGAGAAGCATCCCTGAATATGGTCCCTTAATATGGCCCTCCTATCCATGATTCCCTATGACATATTCCAATTCTGGACTTTATACATGCAGAACTGTAGACCCTTGGGGGAGGGTATTCTCCACTATTGGAGATAAATAGGATGAGGGCAAGACCTGACCTTTGTACCAAACCAAACTCAATGCCGTGTAGTTGATACTGGCTCAGAGCTGCCATACAGCACAGATTGGAGCTGCTCCCCTGGGTCTCCAAGTCTGTAATTCGTGACTGGAGTAGGAAGCCCCGTCTCTTTCCTGAGCACCCCACTCATGGCTTTTAGATGTGGACCTCACAGCTCACAGTCCGTCACAAACAGTAAGCCACCAGGACTCTGACCTTAGGAACTGGCTGTGATTCAGCCACACTCTTCGTTATCCTCAGATAATGCCATCCATCCATGCCATACATTTCTACACTCTTGTTGCCTCTTCTGGGACTCAGACCTCTAATTTCCTGACTGAGTTTGGGTAAGAAGCAAGAAGACACTCTCTGTGCTTTGGACCTTTGTGGCTTCTGACTCTGGACCCTCTATTTGCTTGTCTTCTCCTGTATCGCAAATCTGGGACTAAGCAGCACTCACCCCCACATGAGACATTTCAACAGTGCTTCATGAGCTTCTGTGGGATACAGTAATGCATCCCAGAATCCAGGGATATGAAGGAATATCCTAAAGGAAGAGTGGAGAGAATTGGAGCTGAGTAGCCTTGTGGAAAGATTGGACATTTAGGACACCATTAATCTCTATGTCTTTGGGATAATTCTTCGAAAAGGAATTAATTATTATCACAATCATCAGTCAAGGAAAACTGAGAAACACTGGATTTTTAGGCTAGTCAATTTGAGGATACCACTTTGATAAACTCAGGAAGTCAATTAATATGGTGTGCATGTCTCACTGTGACATATTGTGTGTTAGAGTTAGGAACATGATCCCAGATTAAGGGGAAAGAAAACATACTCAACACATCCAGAAATAAAAACAAACCATATCGTATCAAGGTGTTCTACCTTTAATCCAATGACCTATAAGAACATTGTAATAAGCAAAAATATAGAAATACTGTCAATAATAGTAAAAGATTGAGAAGAATCACATGCTGATGTTAACAAAGACTTTAAAAGAATCGATTCAAAATTGAAGGACTTATTATTGAGTGTGCTTTGCAAGGAGATGGGTGAATCATATTAGAAAATGGAAATGAAAAAGGATCAAAGGGAAATTATATATTCTATGTGAATTAAATTATGTTGATAATCACCATATGAGTTTAACAGGGAATTGGATATTATCAAAGTTTAAAATAAAACACAGGTGGATTTTTGAGAAATAAAAATAAAAGCAAAAGCTTGAGACAAATGATCAGAGAAATCCTGTGAATACACTAAAGGAAACTGACATATATGTAATAGTCTCAAGAGAAAAAGATAGAATGCAGAAATAAATTTAAAAAATAGTGGCTAGCTATGTTTTTCTGATATGAATAATAAACTTTAACCAACATGTCTAAGAGGGATAGTGAGCCTCAAATATTGCAATCAGGGTGAAGCTTTTACATAAATTATTCACGCATAGATAAATAAAGACAAAGCAGTGTAGTAAAAAGACTTAAAATTAGACGCAAACATGTTTTAGATAAGTAACAATAAGCTGAATTATGGCTAACTAATCATAAGAAATAATGGGAGATGAGACTAGAATATTTAATGACCTTGCTGCTGATTTGGAAGATGGGGCAGTTAATCAGAAATACATATACAGTGCAGTATCTTTCAAAATTGAAGATGAAAAAATATGTTTTCAAATAAAGAAATTCTGAGAATATTTTCCAACAGAAAAACTATATTATAAAATGCTGTGATATAACTTTCTTCAGGCAGAAGAAAAATACCAAATTTATTAGAAATTGAATTTACAGAAAGAAATGAAGTTCCCTTTAAATAACGTGAGGGTTAATCCAAAATATACATGTTTATTTACTTAAAATAAAGCTGACTGGTTAAAGAAAAATAAGACAAAATTATAGAGGATTTAAATTATGCAGTTCATGCATATGTTAATATAAAGTATACCTACTCACTTATTGACCACCTGTTATATCACATTTATGACAGCATTAAAAATATATTACTCAATTATATCACATATTAATGATATAGAACTGGCAGAAATGAGTACCAACTTGCATAGTAGGAGTAATGGTGTCTTTGAAGTTTGAAGGTTTGTGTAAATACTTAGCCATGATTCCTAATAACAATTAAATCTGGAGTATGATTCTGAAGAGGTTGGTGGCTCAGAAATCATGCTATAATTATGTAATTATGAGAATGATGTCATCTTGTACTTATGATCTGATATGTTCTTGCTACATGTCTACATGCTGATCTTTGCCTAACAACCTGACTTATGGAACCTAGTCATATGAATAAATGAGGAGTTGTTGAAAGTGACCTAGCCCAAATAATAATTTGGTAAATGAAACAAAAATTCTGTAGCATAGTTAACTGTTATGTGAAGTTATGAATTCATCCTATTAAGTATATTTTGTTAAATTAAGGATACATATTATAATCTTTAGAGACTGAGTCATAGTACAAATAAGTGTGCCCCCAAAATAGTATAATAAATATAGAACATAAAAATGATATGCATATTAGAAAATAATTCTTGAAAAGAGAAATGAAGATAAATGATATAAGATTAACCGGACCCAAAATACATACTCATATAAGTAGAGTAAATGAACATTGTTTCAGGATATCAGTTGACTGTCAGGGTGGTTAAAAAAAGGAACCATATATTAGGTATACATTAAGTAGATTTGAGTATAATTAGGTCTATATTAAGAAGTATTAGGTATATGTAGTGAGGCACAAATAGAATCAAAGCATAGATGTGCACGAAGGAAACGGTGTTTTTGTTGTTACTATTGATTCAACTCTGAGCCATGTAATCTGATGCATAGCAACAGAGGGAATCACTGCCCTATCCCTTTCCCTCCATAGTACTTATGCCTGGACCCATTGATACAGCCACAGTGCCAATCCATCTCTTTGAAGGACTTCCCCTGTCTCACGGTCCCTCTACTGTACCAAGCCTAAAGTCCTCCAGGGACTGATTTCTCCTGACCAAATGTCTACTGTATGCAAGATAAAGTCTCACCATAGTTAGGGCTAAGAAGCCTTTTGGTCATACTTTTCTCAAGATAGACTTGTTTGCTCTTTTGGCAGTTCATAGTAGTTTCGATATTTATCAGCAGCACCGTATTCGAGTATATTGATTCCTCATAAGTCTTCCCTATTCAGTGTCCAATTACCATATGAATATAAATTGATTGAAAATACCATTCCTTTTGGAACATTAGCAAGGGATTTCCCTCCAGTTTCAGTGAGGCTGCTTGAGGTTAAGAAAATTTCTAGTGGCATTTGTGGTAGTAAGGAGGGGAGACATGATGGTTACATTTTTTTTTATAAACAAACCTGCATCAGGAATTTCAGTGTTTTGTCAGTGAAAGAATAGTACTCCCCTGGTATTACAGTATGGGACCTAGGAAGATGGAATCCACTCCATCATATGACTTAGTAAGACACGCTCAAGTTGCAGTCCTGATGCAATCAAGATGAAGGTGTTTCAAGGATGTGACCTTGAGGAAAATATTGCTCGGTTTTTAATGGGTCTAGTCCTTGCATTGAGCTCATTAACTTCTACCTCCTTGGGTTTGTGTCAATAGCCTGACATATTTCCTGAAAAACTCAGAAACCATCATTGGTCTGTTATGTGAGCTACCATCTTTGAGTTCATTCATCTCTACAGTCAAAAATCTACCGTATTGACCTTGAGTGTGTAGCCCTCTGGAGAAACCAGCTTGTGTGGACTCAGACTTGTCCACTTCTACAATTGTGTGAGGCATTTCTTGATGTAAATCTATAGCTATACCCTCCTATTTATCCTTTATGTCTATGTCTGCATCATATATACACCTATACCTTCATAAATACCCATATCTAATCATGTATATATTTTTTGTTATGTGTCATCATATTGGTTTCGACTAAGAGTGGTCTTATGTACAAGAGAATGAAACACTATCTGGTCCTGTGCCCTTTTTAAAAGTGTTGTTATGGGCTGAGCCCCGGTGGTGTAGTGGTTGAGTGCGGGATTGCGGTCCACTGGCTTGGCGGTTCAAATCCAGCAGCAGCTAGTTCTCCAGGAGCAAGGCTGGACCTCCCACTCCCACCAGAGGGCAGTGATGGCCCCCCTAAAAAAAACCTAAAAAGAGTAAAAAGAAAGTCTCATTAAAAAAAGAAGTGTTTTTATGCTTGAGCTCATTGTTGCAACCACTGGGAATGTCCATCTTGCTGAGGGTCTTCTCTTTGTCACTGCCTTTCTGCTTTTCCAAGCACAATTGACACCCTCTCCCAGGGCCTGATCTCTCCTGATAAGTTGTCCAAGTAAGTGAGAGGAGGCCTTGTCTTCCTGACTTCAAAGCAGCGTTCTGGCTGTTTTTATCCCAATAATTTTATTGGGGGCTCTGACAGCTCTTTTGACATTCACTTTTGTCCAAAGAATCTTTCAATGATACTCAGGGCTTGCAATGGGCTGCAATGGGCATCACGGCAATGACTGGATATGGAATATAATAATTAAATATGTGTGACTGGTTATCAAAATAATGTTTTATGCATTAACTTTAGAGGCTGCAGATAGGGTAACCCTTATTGTTTTCTTATGTAAATTGAATGGCAACTGCATAACTTTGTTCCAATAGTTCTGCTTTTCCTGTATGAGTATTTTTAGAAATATTTTATTAATTTTTATATTTAGTTGCCATTTCTGAAAGTAAAAGTTATATAGCTTACAAAAAGACCTTTCCAGGTTTTCTCACAGTTTCTGAACCTTTCAGTAAACTTTCATGTACATATTCCTCAGCTCAGGCAATATAACACATTGCCTAGGATCTGTGATGTTTTTGCAGTATTTTCCCCTGTGCTTCCAGGAAGGATGAATGGTGGCATTTTCAAATTTTGTCCTTTTAATGAACAGGATCCCTTGATATTAACAAGACATGGCACTGCAAGAGTTGGGTTGATGAACCAAAATGATTTGCTATCATTTTCATTCTGGAATGTGGCATGGCAATGTGAAGCTATTAAGTTTAATCAGATATGAGTACTTAACACCTTCAACACCTAATGGATGTAAGAGCAGCCATCATCTGAGTCTTCTTATCTGATAAAGTTATGGATTAGTTCCTCGTGGTATTGAAATGTGTTTTCTCCAGAATAACCACTGTTATAGTACAGACCCGAATTACCATGTGTTCCACCAGAATATGTGTTTTTAAACTATGGGGGTGAGGAGTGGTGTAAGAAAATGTAATTTTCCATTTTTAAAGACTTGTGTACAGTTATAAATTGCAATTTCTAATAAACCTAAAATAATAATAGTTGTTAAATCTGTATAAGGAATGCACACACAAATCTTTCTCTTTACATGATGCTGGAAATTAATTAAGGCAAAATATAATTGACAGAATCAAAACTTTGCATTCAATTTTCTCCTCACAAAAATAAAGAGGAGGAGAAAATCCAACGAAGAGTTGATTCTGACTTACAGAGATTCTGCCGGTGGTGCTCGAGACCTGAAATGTGAAAGGGAGGTTAGCAGGGTCCAACTCAGCTGAGAGTTAGATCAGGACTCTTCTCTGTACATAATTATCCCAAATCATTACCCCAGATTTGTGATTTTTAAGATACATTTTCTGACAGTGCTTTTTTTTTTTTTTTAATTACGGTGATACGCTTGGTTTACAAGATGCCTTTATGAAATTAAAATCTCTATTTACAGAGAATATTATGACTTGATCTTTCTTTGCAGCACAAAATAATACTTTCCTGACAGCTATTATTCACATTTCTGTGCAGATTATCAATTTCACATGAAATGCTCCATGCATTCTGTTCAAAATAACTCTTCCTCCAGTTTTGATGGTTTTAATGTTTCTTCTCATCTCTTTTCCTATAAAAACACATTAATCTGCCAATGGAAAAAATAAAAATAATGATCAAGTTCCTATCTAGGCCTCGGGATTTACCATGGAGAAGATTAGGTTGAGAAAGTGGAAATCACAATCACAGATTTACTTGGAAGGATAGATGGAATATATTATAAATGTTCTGTGAAAAATTACAGGGTGAATTTCAAATTATTTTTTTAAATGGATCAATTGAAGTCTGTTCTTGGATTGTCGTTCAATAACAATATATTTTGGACACACTTTTCTGAGATCGTATTTAAGTTTTTTGGTACAATGAATATTGACCAATTCTGAAGATTGGAATGATGATAAAATTACATATGGTTACATGGAAAGCTAAATAACTTTGATGATATCCTTTTTATATTACAGATGCTAATTAGCCCCTGCAAACAACTAATAAATTTGGAAAATTTTATAATTTGTGGTATTTATGATCATATGGTACATTTTTTCCGGAACCGAACCAAATAGGTCTCTGGAATGGTGATTAAATTATCTGCATAATAGCATTCATCCTTTAATAAGGGAAGTTTGTCAGGTTTGATATTTGTTTTTAATGGGCAATAGGAAGAATGAATGAGCTAATTACAGTTTAATCTAGGGTGAAAATAAATCTAATATCTTCACCTTTTAAAATTGTGTTTTCCTAGATTTACAGACTTAAAATATTGTTAACTCCCATTAACCAATTTGGACTTGTAATGCCTGTGACCTGGTTATATAAGTTCACTAGCATTATACAACATGTATGTCTCATTTGTATCACAGATCAAATGAGAGCCAGAAGATAATTTGGTTTCAGAGCCCCTACATCTACATGTAATGCTTTTAATATCAGAGCATCCTGCCTATCCCTGTATAACCAATGAAAACCCCAATAATATCTACAAGTTTCAGAGCAAAAGGGATGCTAACATCTTATAGGGGCTGAATTAAAAGCACAAAAAACTCTTATTTTTATTAATATACCACATTTTATGTAAATAATTATCTTATTTCTGCAAGCTGTATAACTTGCTCATAATTACTTTCCTATGCACATTGGATGCATGTTCACACTGTTTATAAAATATGCACACATGCTATTCATATAATATCTTCTTTGTTCATCCCAACCAAGCACACATACACATGATAAATAGGTGATGAATATTATGTATCTAATGGGTTGTGTGACCCTGATATTACTCAAATAATTGACCCAGGATTCTATAATTCTAGTTGGATTTAAGTTAGGATTTTATCCTAAATTTGATTTATTAAAAACCTATTAGTTCCATGATTTTATATTCTGCACTGTTTCAATCTGTCAAAAATTTGAAATAAGTTTGACATATCAATATCTATTATAGTTTCTCTTTTTATTCCCCTATGTTTTTAAATCATATTTAAACAATATTCAAGATATTTTGTACAGAAATACACTGCTTTTATGAAAGTGGTCTTTCTTTTGGAGAGCAGCAGGCAGGTTCAAACTGCTGACCTTGCCATTTGCAGTGCACTGCAAAAGCCACTCCACCATGTGATCTCATCTATATTTATGTCTGAGGAGATTAAGAGCCATAGCCTGTACTTCATTAGAGAACAGTAATGAGGGATTCAGTAATTGAGTACAAGTGAGGATAAAACTGTGCAAAAGCAACCTACTTTCTGGATTGAAATGAAAGAATTGCATATGATCTCTGATTAAATCTTCAATTTTAGCTGTTGAATATAGTCACTGTTTATAAAAGTAGGGACCCTGAGGTCACAATCATCTTCAATAAAATAGAGCCATGACAGTTTGCATTCAATTATACTCTCTAACCCATTTTATACATATGTATACACATCAAGAGTTTAAACTTTTCCTGATCCTTTATGACAAATGGACTAAGATTGAAGAGTGTTTGAAAACAGTTTGAAATGCAGAATCATTTCAAAACTCACTACTCAGTTTCAGATTGTTATAAAGGATAAGAAAGACTTAATATTAGAGGAAGATTATGATTCCATTGGTGATTATTCTTTCTTGGATAACTTCATTCAGTTTTAAGTATGGAAATGATATATGAGCTGTAAGGTTAAATGATTTGTTTAGATGATCAATGATTTCTTTATAATGATTATTGCAGATTTTTACCTCTCTCTTGCCTTCCCCCACCTAAAGATGAATTAAAGTGATTAAATTATGACATGAAATCTGAATTTCTATGTCTGTTATAAGACATAAACTTTACAGATAATGAACATCATTGAATAAAATGCTTCTAAAAACACTGAGTCTTCTTTGCTAGTTTAATACTGATGCACAATGAAAAAAAAGTCTTCTGTATCTAGCAAGCTGATTTACCAGAAAAGAATTATCTTTCAAGATTTCATTGTTTCCCTTTGTGCAAGATGTATTCCCTAGACAAATACTATTTTTCTGATTCTGATTTTTGCCCTTTCCCCCTCCAGTTACTGTGGAGAATTTCATTGCTAATTATGAAATGTTGAAATGGTTTAAAATTTCTGGGCTCAATCACCATTTGTCAGGTTTAGTTACATGCACTTTGTATGTACTACTTGCTTAGTACAACAGAGGACTTCCTGGGGTACAGAAAACAGGGAAGAGGGTGGAGGGAGACATCAGGCAGTGTATAATGTGACAAAGTAAATAATAATTTATAAATTATCAAGGGTTCACGAGGGAGAAGATAGTAGGGAGGGAGGGGAAAATGAGGAGCTAATGATGCCAAGGCCTTAAGTAGAAAGACAATGTTTTAAGAATCTTGATGGCGACAAATGTACAGATGTGCTTTGCATACAATGGATGCATGTTTGGAATGTGATGAGTTTTCTGAGCCTCCAATAAGATGACTTAAAAATTGATGCTTGAAAAGCCTTCAAAATATGTTTTATAAAGGTGTGTGTGTGTGTGTGTGTGTGTGTGTGTGTGATTCAACGCCTGGCAGTTGGCAAAAAATGAAGAGAGACAGAGAGTCCTTTGAAGGCAGGAAGTCAATCTGCTTTCAAAGGTCACTGCCTTGACCACCATATAGAGAACCTCTTCATGACACTTAAGAATTTCTGTTCTTGAAAGTGAGGGAGTTACTTATGTGGTCTCTAAGCCCTCGCCCAACTCTGAATATTTTTAGACTCTCCATTGACCTAATTTAGGCTCAACTACATTTTATATTATCTATGATAGAAACGTTAAAAATGAGTTAGCATCTCATAAAATTCTCTATTTTATTCAGTACTGACTCTTATTTAACAAAACTTTAGAGATGATTAACTTGCCATTTTATGGTAACCTAGATTTTGCTAATGTAGTGGAATTTGAATGATGAAATTATGTTATATGAATACCTCTGATCAGTTCAGATACGTTCCTATATTATTTTGATTCTTTGAAAGCTCCTGTGAACTATCTGTCATATTCCCAAGACGGATGTGAACCAATTTTGGTGTAAAATGAGTGAATGGATGACTCATATTAGTTTTTATCAAATTGATGGCCTATCTTAGAAAAGAACACTAAACTGTCTCCTGTCAAGAATGGAAGCACTCTAAGCCTCTACATTGACGACAACCACTGTATTTACTTTCTATAGCATGATCAGGATATGGCAATATTATATAAAAAGTTTATATAATATATTGCATACCATTATTAAATATAAAGAGAAAAATGTGTTGTAAGCTATTCTTAAACTGAGGTGAAATACATGCCAAATCTTTAGGTTATAGGACAAAAGAACTTCAGCTTTTCATTAGTAAAAAAATTTTATATCTTGATCCATCTTATATAGAATTCATAGTATAATCTATAGTTTTCTAAAATATGCATTCTATGTACAACCAGATATTTTAAATGGACTAATATGCATATGTTATATATACATATATGCATATGTATGTATTTGCAGGCATACATATGATTATTTGTAGTTGTATATATACATATTTATATAATAAGAATCTAAAGTGATTTAAGACAAATACTATCAATTATTGCCACAATGGGATGCCGGGATGTAAGTAGAGGCGTTAAAAAGGCTAAACTTGAAGAATTTGAGTTGACAGCATATATCGGTAAGTTCTGTTTAATGTGCAATTGAAAATAGCAAAGGAAACGTTGAAGGCAAATTTTCATGTTGCTAAACCATTTCATTTTGGTAACATTTGTCTCATGTCTGAAAAGGATGGCACTAATATTTGTCTATGCATATTTTTCCTTGATACAATCCATGCATTCAAATCAAAATGTGTTGTACATATTATAATGTGTTCTGATCCCGGAAACCACTTTATTATCCTGGGACCACAGTTCCTATAAACAGAATGTAATGGATGGAAATAAGAGAGGGACTTCACTTTCACCAGTGGATGTAATATTTCCCTGGTGAGTTCAGAGTGAATATATTAATTGATTGCAAGCTAAGGATGGATATGTAATGTCCCAGGACCGATGTTCAGAACTATATTTCTTTTAGGTGGTTTAAGGGCTAAAAAAATAGCATAAATAACTTTGCATTCTGCCTTGCATTCAATAGTAGACAGTAAAATAGTGAAACAGGTAAAAAGTCAGAAAATAAGGAAATTCTATCCTATATATTTTAAGTTTTTAATATGTTATCAAATAGAAAGTCAGAGATAGGATTGTATTCACATAATTTAACAAGTCACTAAGGCATGAAACAACTCACAAATTAAAACAGTACAAGAGTTACTTAGTAATTCCACTAAAGTTATAGACACATGAAGACATAGTGAGAAAACTCACTCTAGGAAAGCATAAAACAAACAAATATATCATAAATACCTCTGTTCTGTTTTAGGAAAATTTGAAAATATGTTGCCTTAAACATTTGATTAAAATTAAGTAAGGAATTCAATTATAAATATTAGCAGAAAACATAAGCAGACCATTCACCAACAATCTATCAAGATAGCTAATGTGTATATGGAGTGGTCATTTGTTGTAAGAGGAATGCAAATTAAAATAATGATGAGAGACTACCTCACAGCAGCACAGATAGCAAAATTAAAAGCAAACAAGTAAAGAAACAGAAAATAACACATTCTAGAGAAGATATGAAGAAATGGGAATCTTTCTAGTTGCCAGTGGGATTGCAGAGCTGTGCAGGAATTATAGGAAACAGTTTGACACCTCCTTAAACACATGTGAAGAGAAATATCATAATGAGCCAGCAGTCTCCTTGGTGAATATAACAGGCCAAAACAATGACCAAAACATAAACAGATATATGTTTACTGCACATCCATGTTTAC
The DNA here is from genome assembly GCA_004026705.1 of Nesogale talazaci. NCBI lineage: Eukaryota > Metazoa > Chordata > Mammalia > Afrosoricida > Tenrecidae > Nesogale > Nesogale talazaci. The sequence goes on from PVJH01002038.1 coordinate 71,055, forward strand.
TGTATCACTAGCCACAATCACAAAAAGGTGGAAACAAACCCAATATCCTTGAAATGGATAAATAAGCCTTGGCAGATACATAAAATGGAATCCTATTAGTCTCTTAATAAGCATTGATGAAAGAGTCAAACACTTCATCACATGGAAAAATTAGGAAAACATTATGTTCATCAAAGTTAGTCAATCTCATCAAAGCAAATACTGTGTGGAAAAAGTATTATAAAATTTAAAAATCATGATAAATGATTTTTGTCACACCATAGGGTAATTTTGATTACAGGGAAACCTGGGGAAGAGGTAAGGAATGGGACTAAGGAAGGAAATTAATTTACTAAGTTTTTTTAATTTATTAAGTTTTAAAATGACCTGATCACCATATTTTAAAAAAGAAGAAAAAGAGAAAGAGAGAGAGAGAGATCAAGGTGAAACAAAAGGAGTAAAGTCCAGACACTGGGTCTTGATAAGGGATGGCGCACACCTCAATATAAGATAGACATATAAATGGGCTGCAGCTTAGCTGTCCTTTGAATTTTTTTCTCATTTTTGTTTAATAAAGTTAATCCTTAAGAATGGGAAGATTTACAATGAGATGTGTCAAATAACCTCCAAGAGACAAATAAGAATGTGGTGGTGCTATGTCTATAAACTGGGGGTGGGTGGGTGGAGGAAATGGTGAACTGCTTCTGTGAGCTGGGAGGAAAGTGACACTCCGGCAGAACAAGGACATGTGGCATAGGTAGAAACTACAACTTGTATGAAATAAATGATCACAATGATCAAAGTTATAAGAAAAGATCAGAGACATTTACGTCAGGGGAATGAACTTCTACATAGTTAGCCGATGTAATGTTGAGAGAATTAATGGAATGGAATGCTGAAAACAATATGGAAAATGGTTGGAGTTTTACTGAGATAAAGGAAGACATGGATGTGTATCTAGGGAATGCTCATGGGGCTTTAGAAAAAGGAAAGTAAGGACCACGTCAATGTCACGGCCAGGCCATCATTGGAACTTTAGGGTCATGAGTAGAACTACTTCCAGTGTTTTTTTAACACCGCCTTTTGTGGAACCTGATCCCAGGCAAGGCAGCAGCGGGTCCATGGAGTCAGCTTGAGTTCCCAGCCTTTTGGTTAGTTTTCAATTGCACTGCTTAATCAACAGCACTGCTCAGAGACTCCCAAAATTGTAAGAAACATTACAGTTCAATTATTAATACAATAATATAAGAGCATTTTTACATCGCTGAATGAGTATGAGTGAATGAAATATATGACAGCAGCATTTATGTCCTATGGAACGCTATTGATGAGAGAAAGCCAGCAAAACATGTTCTCTAATGCAGGATGCCTCAGGAGTTTTATTTTGCATGTCTATATCTACTTCTCCAAAACTGGCCTGAAAGCAAAATCCTATTCTTCAATGTAAGAATATGATCTTATCCAATGATACTAGCATCATAGAACATATTTTTTAAGAGAAAGCATTTAGTAATCTATAAATGAATATTCACGTAAAATAGACAAAGCTTGACATTTCTTAGTGCTTCCAAAAGACTTGTCATGATAGGAGATATTTAAATAGTCACCTGAAATCCATGAGTTTCTGTCCTATATAATTAAATCCTTAGAATGGGTTGTGAAGAAATGGAAATGATAATAAAGAGTAACATGTACATTAGAGCAGGTCATTTGACTAAATAGTAACAATATCTAATTAAAGGTGTAAAGTTTGCCTATTGCTCTAGATCTAGTAAATTGTTTTTTCCCCCCCAGGAATGTAGGCCAAGCTTCTGCATTTTAAAAACATTACCAAGTTGATATTTTGTGAACTAAAATCTGAGAAATAGCCTTTCTAACTGATGCGTAGAACATTATTTTACTCACAGGAAATAGCAAAAAACTAGATGGTGGAAACATTCAAGTAGGAGTTTCTAGTAAACCTCTCTGATGCGAGTACCATTTTATCTGAAGTTTGAAGAATTGTCGGGATTCATCCTTAGGGATCACCTCATTTTAGTGAAATTCAGGGAGACGTCCAGTGCTCACATTGTCACTATGTGGATGCCCCAGGAAAGCCCCATTGTGTAACGTGCCCGCGCTGCTCCTTCTTGCCTAGAGCAATTAGTAACCAACAGACACACCTGTGGACTGTTGGCCACATAAAGAAAAGCAGTCACCTATCTCTTGTATTCTTGCCAACTACTAAAACCTCAGTAAGCTACCGTTACTAGTGAAATGATTGTCGAGGAAGGAACAATCTGTTCTATGTGGAAAACCATCAGAGTGTTATGCTGACCATGGCACAGAAGTAACAAAAGTCAAATGTTTTGAGCATGATAATGGCAACAAATGTACAAATGTGCTTGACCCAATGGATGGATGGATGGATTGTGATAAGAGCTCTGCGAGCCCCCCTCCTCCCAAAAAGATTTAAATACTGACACAATGCATGCATATCTGTGATTAGAGCTATATGAGCCCCCACTAAAATGATTTAAAAAAGAGAACTGCAATAGATAACAACATGTACTCTAGGTGATACATGAATTATTAAAAAAATAAATAAGTAAAGTAACTCAGCCATAGGTAAGCAAAAAAGGAAAGCACAGAAAGTTTTAGCTTCTGCCTCCCACCTCTCATTCAAGTTGCATGTGAAAGCTCATCCCTTTTCCATGAGAGGTAACTTTTTGAAGGATCTGAATCCCATTTGTCTTCTTTTAAATTTATATTAAAAGTCTTCATTTGTCAAACCACTACCCAGTCTCAAAATTAATTAGTGTCTTTTGCTCAGGCAGGCAATTTTGAACAGTCATTTTGTTGTAGCGGTGAGGACCCAGACAAAATAGCATGAGCCGCTTTTTATCATTACAGCAAACCTTTTCATTTTCTAAGAAGAATGTTGTTTATCTCATGAGTAACCATGAGCTCATGAAAATGTGTAAAAATAACAAATGTATCTTTATTTCAATTAGTATGATCATTTTACCATGGACCAATAATTGGAAATCTTATGTTTATAAAAGCTTTTTATAGTTAGTAATGTTTTGGTTTTATGAAAACATATATCCTTTAAAGAATTCAAAATTATTCATAATTCATAATTGGGGTAGTTCTTTTTGCTGAATAGTGACAGATAAAAATATGAAATGGAATACAAGGGATATATAAGAAGTTAAAAATAATTATGATACAGTTTTTACCTAATTACTTATGAACAGAAAATGTACAAGTTAGATGTTAGTGCAACTTCCAAATGTAAATTTCTTTAAAATAATGGGCCTTAAAACCAATAATATATTTTAACCTGTATTAGACATTAAATATCTTGTTTTTAAAATACAATATATTACTACTTTCATGTTTTTTCTGATAGATAATACTAGTTAAGTAGTTGTACTGAAAGGTATTATTTGATAATCACACACTAAAATATGGGAAATTTTTATACAACTAAGCAAAACACTTTCACTGGGTCAAGAATCAATCCAGATAAGTCCCAGATTGCACATAACCTTTTCAAAAATGAGTAAATTTGGTGATATTATTCATTATCAATCTTAAGGAATATTTCATAGATTGCATTTGGTGGTGAGAACTTAAAGATTCTACAAAGAAGTCAAGAGGCCAGTGTCACAAAGTTTCTGAAATATAGTTTCAAATGAAATACATAAACACCCATGTTAAAAATTTTAAATCTTATTTTGCACATGACAACACTTATATCTCACAACCTCATTAGAAAGTTCTTACATCGACAATGAAAGGTAAAAAGAAAGGTGTATCTATGATAAACACATACATATTTGATTCTGACAAGTTAATAAGTGTTATTTATTATTTACAATTTATGCTCTAGAGAGTTCAAAAGGTGCATACCTGTTTGTTTCTAGGCAACTACCTGAAGAAATTGTTCCAATGTATGTAGTACTATTTTATCTTATAGTTTCTGAGGAACAAAGACCCTTAGTGTTCTTTCCCAAATTGCAGTATGCCCCGGCTGTGAAAGCACCAGACTCTGCAGTTAACAGAAAGACTGGGGTTACAAGTCTGCTGAGAGTGCCAGGAAGCAAATTCTGGAGATCCACACCTGAAAAACAAGCCTCTGCACGCCTTTGGAGTAAGATTCTACTCTGGCAAAAACGGGGTCACTGGGTGTTGGCGTCAATTCAGTAGCCACTGTCCCTACAGTGCCAAGTTCATCCAACTGTTCTTGTCACTGTCGGTAGTACAACTCTGCTTTTCATACTACCTAGCTGACTTAATATTGTTTTCTTCTACTTTCATCTAAATCTAGTAGAAAAAAATCCATAATGAATCAAATACAAACAAATAACCCAGTAAGTCATGTGGAGATTAAATTTGTGGATGGGTAAGTCATTATTTAACAGATTAGGTGTCCATTTTTTGATCACGTGTTCTGGAATGGATCAGGTGGAGTGGGAGAAAATTGTGGAGTAAATCCAAAATGATACAAAGGGAGCTAGGTTTGTTGGCTGCATAGAAATTTGGGGTACCTGAGACGATGGTCTTTGGGCGTCCTTCATGTTTAGAACTGAACTCAGTTTTAATCAAAACAATAGATAGTCTTGCAATAGTAACAGCAACGTGAGTGAGGTCTACACACCTTAGAATAATCAGTCATTTGAGATCCAAAGGGCAGCATTTATTCATGGACAAAATTCACGGGGTCAGGTAGAAAGAATAACGGAAATATGAAACCCAGGGAGGAATGAGGGTAAATGACATCGCTTTGAGCACATAGCAATGGGCAAGGTAGAATCAGATGTGTACAAATTGCTGGATGTAAAACTCATGATGGGACTCTGGAAATTTTCACGCAATTGACAATATATATATTTTTTCTCTTTTTATAAAGATGAAGCTCCTAACAGGACACTGCCTTAAACACGCAGGACATAGCTGATAAAGGCTTTTTTGGTAAATGAAGGATTTTTTGGTAAATTTGTTTTTGGTAAATGAACAAATGCTAAAGAAATGCCTCTACCCAATTAAAAAATACATAATTAGACCTAATACTGATTTTTGTATGTGCATTAGTATGCACGGTAGCTTGGTGGTGCTTTGTAGGAAAGCATGACCTAAATGCTCTTGCTGTTAGTTTGATGGAATTTTCTCCCTTTTTTCTCTTTTCTTTCTTTCTTTCTTTTTTTTTCCTGGTAGTTATTTTGAAAACTTATCTTTAATTGAAAAGAATTTCTGTAAATGAAGGTTTTTTGTTGTTTTTAAAAAATCACTTTATTGTGGGCTCATATATCGGTTTTCACAATACATAAATACATATACTGTGCCCAGCATCTTCACAAGTCTGCTGCTGTCATCATTCTCGAAATAGCTGTTTTTCCACTTGAGCCCTTGATATCAGCTTCTCATTCTTTTCCCTCTGTCCTTGCTGCCCCCACCCCACCTACCCTCAATACTTTATAAATTATTATTGTTCTGTCATATCCTACACTGCCTGAAGTCTCTCCTCACCCACTCCTCCGATGTCCATCTTACAGATAGGAAGGTATGTGTAGATCCAGGCTCCCTCTCTCTACCCCACCTTTCCTCCACCCAACTTGTACCTCCCCTCTCACCATTGGAAGAGTAACTGACACCCTGGAATGACGACTCTCCGTGGCCTGCCTGGTCATACCTTTCTCAGGTTCCTGCTGGCCCGCTGGGTGGCCCAGTCTAGGCCATGTGCTTGTTTCTCTTTGCAAACCTCCAGGGAGCATACCCACTTTTTCGTGTGTAATTGGTGCTTTTGCTAGCGGCCACCTCGAAGCCACGCCTTACCCTCTTCTCTTAAACTGTAGGCGGGTTAGCATCAATTTCCCACGATTTGCTGAACCAGCCATTCTCACAATTGAAGTACCTTTTATGCTTCTTCATGTTCTGAGACTTATAATAGTTCTATCTTTACATTTATAATATTGATTTTTTTATTTGACTTATAGTTATTTCCTAAATTATAAATTTTCATTATCAGTCATTCTCATAATTGAAGTACCTATATGCTTCATCATGTTCTGAGACTTCTAATAGTTCTATCTTTACATTTATAATATTGATTTTTTTATTTGACTTATAGTTATTTCCTAAATAATAAATTTTATGTGACAAGTCAACATGGATTTTTGCTAGTTCCACTCCAATATATTAATACTACGTGAACAGTTCTCATTAGTTATTTACTGAATGGATACATAAGTACATATCAAAGGGTTAACGTTTATTTGTTAAATATGGATTCATTCCTGTTTTCATTTATATATGTTTGATGCAGGATTCATAGTGTAGACATAACTTTGAAAAAAATGTCATTTATTTTAACCTTTTCCCCAGTATTCTAGACCTAGTCATCAGCATTTCTAGTCAGTAGAATAAACACATTTAAACACATTTGTTTGGAATATAAGATAAATTGTATTAATTTGACTCACAAGTTATATATTGTTATTTATATTATATAATTAATAAGATTATATAATTTAAAGTAATATATAATATATAGGGATTATAGAATACTTTCTTTGTTTTTAGGCATCACTGCCTTGGTGGTGGGAGTAGAAGGCCCAGCCTTTGCTCCTGTGAGCGGGAATTGAACCTCCATCCCAGTGGGCCGCAGTCCCGTGTACAATCACTACGCCACCGGGGCTCAGCTAGAACACTTTCATAAACATTAAATCCTGTAGCTTTGAAAATATTATTGCTTAATTTCTGGAAGGCAGAAGTATCCCCATTAAAAAGTTAGGATATGTGCATTCCCCTGCTTATGGATATCCACATTTTAGTTATGAATCAACCTCTACCAAACTCATTGTATTTAAAAACTTGAGGTACACACAATGCCTAATTAAAGCAAATGGGCACTACTTTGCCTTGAACATCAAAACATTGTTATTATGAGATTATGTGTTTTAGTACATCTGAAAGTACTTTTATAAGTTATGCCTCGATGGCTAACATATACTATCTGCTATAAACCGAGACAGACATTTGACTTCCTAGTGTTAAGATAGGAACCACACCTGATTATTCCCACTTAACTTATATTTTGTCTAAAAGACAGATGTGGGAACACAAATCACTGCCAGCAAGGTTCATACTTGAAACTCATCAGAAAACTAAATAATTGTGTTTTTCTGTTTTTGAAACCAAATTCCTTTTCAGTAGTGAACAAATAAAATGTTCTATCCCTTCATTCTCTTGAATCTGTTATCTGCCATCGTTTCCGTGGCTGTGAGAGTGGGTTCTCTGGATCTTGAGCCTCCAGAATCATGACAGGCAGAAGGGCTGTTGGTGTTTCTCTCCACGACCGGATTCACCACAAGAGGGCACAAGCCTCTGCCAAACCAGTTCTTTCTCTGGGCATTAGTCTTCCAAATGATTTTAAGAAGGGAGGGAGAGGAGAGGGAAAGAGCAGGCAGTGGATGTTTTTAAGCAATTAAATTCCAACATTTTTGAATTCCAGTATTGCAGACACATGGTTAGAATTTTAAAGTATGTTTTATGCATTAAGTTAGGCAAACATAAATCCTGAAGATTTAAAAAGGTTTAGGAAAATGTATCATAAACAGGTTTATTAATACAGATTTTGGGATTCCATGGGGACTTCATTGCTTTGCTCCCTTTGCTGCTCTGTTGCACAGTCTTAGTGCTTCCCCCACTGTGGTGGGGTCAGGTTGGACACAACCCCCTCACTGTGTCTCCGGTGTTGGACATCATGGCTGGTGGCTTAGATAAGTTCTGCTCTCGCTTCTTCCCTCTTCATTTGCTCCTGTGTTGTCTGATCAGACACACCCCTCTCCCTGAGATGTAGCGTCAGTGTTGTCCTCTCTAGTGCATTCTTCAGGGCTGCAGAGGGGTGCTATAGTGATCCTCACAGCTGGGATTGAGGCAGCCACTCAGAATTCTCTATTGTTTCACTGCTTCCTGCTGATAAGAAATCGCCAATAACTAACAACTAGCTAACTAACTATGTACATATATTGCACATATTTATATTGAATATCAAATATCACACATATGTATATACACACATTTATCATTATATTATATATGGTATATATCTTTATAGTTAGTTATATCATATATGATATATATATATATCTTTGACTTGCAGAAAATATTTCACTTGACTACCATGATGATCTTCCTTTGGTACAGATGAAGCACAGCTGAAATATTGCTTCCTTTTGATCCACACACCCTTTATTATCAACCCCAATTTTCGTGTTTGGGATTCTTCTTTAATGTTATCAATCCTAAATATCACTCTTAGGAGTATTACCAATTGTACGCATCATCTGTAGATCCTGCCCACAGATTGAAAGTCCACTAGGGTTATCAGCTTATATGTGTGCTAAGAAGAAGATAGAAAGGTAGATTATGGAAGATGCACGAGTCTTTGCTTAGGCAACATTGAATTTATATTAATGGTAATAGAACAAAGTGGTAAGGGGTCTAAATAATGGTTGTCCAACACAAAGCATATAATCAGTGACAATGCATTATACATCTAGATGTTTTTGAATTGTGAATGTTTTTGTGTATGGTTTTGCCATAACTAAACAAAAATACATGAATAGCAATGACTGTGTAGCAAAAGGAAATGTTCCAAAAATTGATCGTGGTAAAGACTGTATAACTCTTCTTGTTATGGTTGAACAATTGAGTTGTATGTCATATGGATGAAGTGCCAAGAAAACTGTTTAAAAAGGAAAAAAAAGATCGTGGGACTTAGAAAGGGAGCTAGTTCCCAGAATCCTCATTATAAGGCTACACTCCAAAGGAGGCATCAGCCTATGAGCTGATTGACAGGCTATATTCCACTCCATTCAATATTAATATCCTCAAGTTGACCCAAGATTATGTAACTACCCCTTGTCAACTTGACACCTTTACTCAACTCAAATTATTCATACATAATTTTTAAAACAAAGATAATACTAAAACCATCTTTTTTGCCTAACAGGATAAAGCTGAAAGGTATGCAATTTAAAATGTGTCCCCCTCATGTAGACATAATACTCTCTAAATGAATAAAACAAAGATACTGTATACTTAACACTGGCAGTTATGTAAAAACCTACCCCAAAGTCCCATAATCCCATCAACATACTACTCCAATTATGAAAGTTTGTAAGCTAGCCACTCCATGTCTTAACTCTCCCCACTTTTTATATTGCCCAATTACATCTACCCAGTGCTCTGTGGAGTAAAGCATGTCCCTTGGGTGAAGAATCATCATTCCAATGGGAACCTTGTGATTCTGCATCCATAAGCAAGTCAAGTCAGGGCAAGTCATTCATAAAGTCAGCATCAGTGTGCATTAGTTCACAGGCTCAAAAATCACCTCTTCATCTGGTCAGGTTTGGTCTACCTGATGTGGGCTGCGACCTTGCTTAGAGCCTCACCAGGATGCCCATTGGTCACCTTGCCTTTCAACCATGGGTTCCTATGCAAATTCTAAATAACTCTAGATCCCTTGGGTTAGAATACAACTCCAGACCAACCTTCACACTCTGTGAACCAGGTTCATGAGTGTCAGTGCCCAGGCTCAACCTGTTTTTTATTGTTACATTCCTGCCACTTGCACTTACCAATGGATCCAGGTGGCCATATAGCAAGCGTTGCAGACTGCCTACTGCCTTTAACATTCAATCTGAGAGAGGAGAGTTCTGAAATTCTTCCAGTCAGGCACAAACCACAAGGTAAAAATTTAAAAAGCCAGCAAGTTCCTCTTTTTTAAATCTCTATCTTATGTCTGTCAAAAGCCTCCTAGGCAAATCTCTTCAAGTTCAAATTCCCTAATCACACAGGACATAGAGTGAGTCTCATCTTTTCAGAGTTTTGTTTACAGGCTTCTATACCCATTTAGAAAATCAATTTAATGACTCATGGCAATAGGCTGACCCAATTTATATTTTTTACTTCCCAATAATCTTCTCTATCAATTGAATCAATAACAATAGGCAGAAGAAAACCATTTAAACCTAGTACAGCCAGACCCTAAGTTCAATTCTTAAAACAGTTGAGTTCAGTCCTTATCTAGCTTATCTTGGTGTCTATCTAAACTATACAACGGATACAAAATATAGACTTAGGTCTCCGACTGCATCAAGCCAGGGTCAGGCTTTCTGTCAGCCATTTTGACAAAGTAGAAAGGTCTCACAGAATTTCAAGAGATCATTTTGCTCCGTTATCTCAAAATTTACATTTATCACATTCATTTTTGCCCTTTGAGACAGGATTAGTCAAAGGCTACTTCTATAAATGAAAACTTTCACTTCCCATGTCCTTGTCAGAAAACAGTGTGGCTTTATCTGGCCTCTGGCTAGAGGAAGAAGAAAAAACTCCCATGAGGCAAAAGTCAAAGAAGCATCCATTCTCCATCTTCATGGTCTGTTTCTCTAGTACCCCACTCCTGGCACCACCATGTGTGAGACTGTGCTGGATAAACAAATTAGTTGACACTCATATATGTGTAAGAGAGGACTTTATATCAAGAAGAAATTGTGCATCATTAAAACATACCAGATCAAGTCCATAAGTTCAGTCTTAGCTCACAAGTCTGATATTAGCCCACAAATTCCTCTTTAGACTCACACCTCACGTGAAATGCATCCAAATGCTGGAAGTTCCCTGAATGGGGTAATGGTAAAGGAAGCATCTCCGGGGCTCTAGCTGCTATCAGTGTGGTTCTGTATAGCTTGTAACATGGCAGACCAAGGGAGATAGAGAGTGTGTTCTGCTTCTAGAGAGCAAGAGAGGGAGTTTCCAGAATCCTAATAATAAAGCCACACACACAAGGAGGCATAGCACACTTAGACACATTAGAATGAAATACTAAGGAGCCTGATATTCACTTAAAATTACCAATGATTTGTTTAGGCCATTCAAAGTCAAATTAAGCCTCCTGGTGGTGCTGTGGTTTCAACATTGGGCTATGAATTTCAAACCACCAGTTTGTGCTCAGAAGAGGAATGAGATTGTCTGTTCTTGTGAACTCTTATTGGAGACCATGTATAAGATCACTCTGAGTCTCAATTGAATTGGTGACAATGAGTTTGCTTATTTTAGTTTGAGTAGGGGATTCATTTCTGCAAGGGAAAACCATTAAAATTAGTTTTATTTAATTTTTTTCCAATTATTTTATTGGGGGCTCTTACAGCTCTTGTAACATTTGATACATCATTTGTATCAAGCATATCTATACACGTTACCATATCCATTTTGAAATATTTTCCACTGGAGCCCTTGGTGTAAGCTCCTCCTTCTCCCTCCCTCCTTTTTTTAATGAATCATTTTATTGGGGCCTCATACAAACCCCATCACGATCCATACATGCATCAGTGGTATTCAGGCCACATTTGCACACTTATTGCCATCATCACTCTTAAAATATCCTCCCTCCATCCAGGCCCCCAGAATCAGCTCCCTATGTTTCCCTTCCTTCCCCCTTCCCCCCATGAACCTTTAGTAATTTACAAATGGTTATTATTTTCATACTGTACACTGTCCAATGTGTCCCAACACTCACTTCCCTGTTGTCCTTGTCCCAGAGAGGAGGCTAAGTGTAGATCCCTGAAGTTGGTTCTCCCTTTCTATTCCTCCATCCCTCCACCCTCCTGGTATTACCACTATTACTAGTCTTAAGGGATCATCTATCCACATTTCCCATGTTTCCAACTTTACTGTACATCTCCTGATCTATCTGGGTTTATGTGGTAGAATTGGGATAATGATTGTTATTTAATTTTTCTTATATTGTCAGCCAAAATAAAGCAAAACAAAAACAATTAGTCACTGATTTGATTCTGACTTACTGCTACTACCTTGTATTTCAGAGATTATCTGTGTTTCACTGCTCAGTGTAAAACTGTGTTAAACCAAGTTTTCACTGGATAAGTTTTTACTAAATTACCAGATCTTTCTCTATTATATCTATGGGTAGACTCGAACCTTCAACCATTTGAAGGTTTGATACACATATGAGTGCCAAATACTTAATGACTGGCCCAACTCAAGAAATAATCCGAACTTCATCTGTAAATAATTCCTTATTTGATTGTCATCAAGTTAATTTTGAGTGATAGTGACTTGATTGGACAGAGTAGAACTGCTCTTGTGGTTTTCTGAATATAATTATTTATGGGAGTAAAAAGCCCCATCTTTCTCTTTCAGAAAGACTAGAAGTTTTGAACAGTGGATAACACAACAGATACCATTGCAACAACAAAGTATTTTAATGAATTATTTGTATGCATGTCTATACTATTTAAGGCAAATATAAGCTGTATTTGCATTTTAAATAGTAAAGTATCAAAATACTAAATGAACATTGAAGCCAGTAAATGGATAGTTCAAAGAGCTATTATTGTGTAACTGTTGGGTTAATTCTGTGTCATTGTGATCACATAGGGTAGAGTTAGAATTGTCCTACGAGTTTCCTCGACAGTCATCATTATAGGATCGTCATGCCTAGCCTTTTAACCACAGAGCAGCTCAGCTGGTAGGTTTGAACTGCCGACCCTTTGATTATTAGCCCATCTCTTAACATTTGCCTTAACGAATTTCTTCAGAACAAGACATTAAGCATCTTTAATAACTATCTATTAGTATGCAGCAGCATGACAGAATTAAAATTCATCATCCAGAATTGTTCTTATCAGCTTCAAAAGCACAAATGGAGAATGCAAATACAGATAAAAATATTATTCAGAAATAATTCTGTGTATAAAATGATGAGCAGAATCTTGACTCAGCTGATGTATTTTACATGTATTTTTCTTAGGAAATGATTCTTGAAAATGAATTTAAATAATAATAACATATGTAAAATAAATTTTCATATATAAGTATGTTAATACCAAACTTCTGTTGTATTTTAATTCAACTTTTCTACAACCTTTTTGAAGCCCTCTCCTGTAAACACAATATACATTCACAGGGAGGATTCAGAAATATTAAGGAAAATGGAAGTAAAAGATAATGAAAAATTTCCATGAATTTTTGAAGCCACCCCACCTCCATATATAAATTAATACTTCAGTCCTGAGGTTACACAAGCATAAGACCTGACAGAATGTAGTGTACAGAAGAATTGAAGGGCACTTTAAGGAAATCAGACCCTAGAATGATTTATTATATAAAATATCTATGAAAGAGTAATATATGTAATGACCTATAAAATCTCTTTTCCTTTCAAAATCTACCTACTGTCTAATCTTTCAATAAGATTTTAAGAGAGAGCTTATAAAATATGTTGATGAAACATGCACATGGGAAGTTCAGGATTATTTCAAGGCATGAGGTTTTCATAATATTTGGAACATTATGAATGAAGACTAGTCTTTCCAAATAGGTTCTATCTCTATTATAGCTTTGAAAGCAGCAAAGAGGTTCAGAGGGAAAATGAATGGATATATAATTCAGCTGTGAGGGTAGCTTTCAGCACCGCTGATGAACTCAACAGGCTAGGGGATGCAAGAGGCTTGGTGTAGGAACTAGCATAAGTCAGCATTTGGTTAATAGCGAAGCACTTAATAATTTACACCTCTGAGGAACTCCAACTAATCAAGCCCAACTCAAGATTCTTCAACGAAAAAAACAAGTAAAACTGGAACTTAGGCACTGGCAAGAATTAAGCAGCAGAATACACCAAAATTCAAGTGGATGGTGTACTTTTATAGAGGTCAGAGTTTCCTCTAGGGAAAAAAAAAGATTTATTAGATTAAATCTGGTACAAGCATGAAGCTTTTGTGGTGACCATAGCTCTCACTGATGAAGAGGAATTATATCCTCTTGAATAAACAATTATTCAGCTTATTAGAGCTTATGCATTTGACAGGCTTTCAAAAGGAAAAGATTTCATAGGTTTTCTAATACATTGTCATCCTATATCACTTTTCACTTAATAAATTATTCTGGAGTAACAATTTCTTAAATCAAACTTTGAAAATTATTTCAATAGCCTGTTGATTAATATTTATTATGTTGATGGGAGACATAGTTCTTTTTTAAATAAAGTTATGTGTAGTTGAGTGTATATTGGTCCTGTTGGATCCAACTGTAATTCTTAATTTAAACCTGAGGTCCAATGCCTCAATACCTATCCATAATTTATTTCAATAATATTTGGAATGAATGAATTCATGAGAGAATATACTAAGAAAAGGAATAAAATAATGGAATGAGTGAATCAATGATGGAGACACATGATCGACAGCACATTCTGACAGGCATATGACGTTAGACACTTTCTACCCCAGATGAATGAAATGTTCACCAAGTAAAGATTTATGAGATATTCTTTAATGTACTGTTTGACTCATAAAAATAAACCTGCTTCTTTCCTCTATAATTATAAATAGTTTTAAGGAGATTGAAAAATAAATAATACTAATGTAAGGTAAATTATCAGCATGCTATTAAAAAAGCATAGACAATTTTTTTATAACTCTGTCTCACATGTTAAAAGTAGAAACCAGTTTCTGGAAATATATGTCATTTATGGTTTAGAGGGTTATCTAGAAAGAGAAAGAGGGTTAGTTAATAAGAGGAAAAATTTCAATATATCAATTGTGAGGATGGTGCAGGATGAAGTAGAGTTTCCTTCTGTTATTCATCGTGTAGATGTGAACTGGAGTTGACTTGAGGCACCTCATAGCAAAAGCAGTCTCAAGCAGAAGTCACCCATTTTCTGATCTCTAAACAAAGGGAGGGACTTTGACAAATATATAAAATGTGGCTGAATTTGGATTGCTAGATAGGATATCTACTGGGAAAATATCTGCCAGGCAATTGGGGGAGTTATTGAACGCTAGGCTGTTGTTCGGTGCCATTGAATCAGCCGTGAGGTGACGACAAGTTGATTTGGATGCATAGAAACCATAGGTACAACTGAATATAATGCTACCCAGCCTACCGTCATCCTCACATTGGTTGTGCTTGAATCCATGGTTGCTGCCACAGTGTCAGTCCATCTTGTTCTTGGTCTATTTTTTGCTGCCCTTCTATTTTACCAAGCATGATGCCTTTTGCAAGGGACTGTTATCATATATCTCTCCTCATAATAGTTCCAAAGTGTGGAAGACAGTCTTACAATCTGCTTCTAAGGAGCATTCAGACTGCATTATTTCCTAGACAGGTGTGTTTGCTTTTTTTCAAAGTATGTGGTCATTTTAATGTGTTGGATTATTTTTAGATAAAAACATAATTACAGGAATCTATGTAAAGTGCAAAATATAGTATTATGAAAGTTATATAGGCAATTAACATGTATAGCTCCTTCATAAAAATTAATTTCATGATATTAAAATTAAGCATTGACAGAAAATCTATCAAAACACGACCTTTGAAAGGGAAGAGACAACGTCTCTTGACAATAATTCTTATATATTCCTCTCACTGGCCAGTGAATTGTTTTCAAATATAGATTCTAAATTTATAGCCATAGAATCATGATCTGATCATACAAGGAGGTACATTCCCCCAAATCAGAATATGTATTTTTCCAAAGCTATGTATTTATTTTTTTACAAACCAACCTTTTACCTTCAAAGCACTCTCCATTACATGTAATACATTTGTCAAATCTGCTTTCCATTCCTGGAAGCAATTTTTGAACTTATCTGTTTGGATGACTGACAGAACTTCCCTCATTGTTTTCTTCGTGTCTTCTACATCTTCAAATTTTGTCCTTTCATTTCCCTATTCATTCATGGAAACAAAAAGAAGTCACATGGAGTGAACTTAGGTGAGCAATGTATATGAAACAAGAGAGGCATGCTCCCTGCCAATTTAGTGCTGCAACCATTGTTGGAGAAGCTTCAGGAAATAAACTATATCTTCTATCTCAGTGATTTTATTCTACAGTTTAAGCATTCTGTTGCATCACCTTTCCTTAGAATGGAAGTAATATTGATATTTTCTAGTCAGTTCATCAAGTAGCTGTCTGCCATAGACAATTAAGAGCTTCAAGTACTTTGTTGAGACACTTCGATTGGTATTCCCTCAATTCGTAGATTTTATATTCTCATTATGTCTTGAAACTAGATAGTATCATTTTCCATCTCTGTTCTTCTTCTGCATTATGGATTAGATTTGTAAATGCCTACAGTTCTTCATTAGCTGGTTGAAGTATTTCCATTGGTGTTCCATCAATTAAATCTTGCATATTTTCATCATAAACCTTGGAGATAGATACTAATCTCCCAACTCTTGGTGTTTGTTTTATTATTATGTTGGTTATTTTGGACTTTCCCATTTTCTTGTAAGCTTGAAATCAATTTTCTGATATCCAAAAAATATCTTTTTGCAATTGTATTGAATCTTTAGATTAAGGGTAGAATCACATTTTAATAATATTTCTTCCTACCCATGATCAGGAATAAACCTAAACTCATTTTATTTCATCAATTTTTTAGATTTTCTTCATAGATTTTATATGAAGGGACTTCAAAAATGCAGGAAAATCAATTTTCTCATATATTTTTGAAGTTCCTAGCTACACATTTTGCTAGTTCTTTACTTAAGTTCATTTTTTGCTTGTGTGTTCAATGTATAATTTTATTTATCCATTGTGGCAAGTAGGAGATTAATTGAATTTTAAAGATTATCCTGGAATTTTACAATAATTTACTGATGATTCCAGACGGTGTTGTTGTTAATTTCTTGGAATTTTCTGCAAAGATAATCATTTCATCTACAAAGTTAAATGTTTTCATTACCTGGTCTACCTATGTTATCTCAGTTTTCTTGCCTACTTGTAATCAAAAGGGTTTCCATCATAGTGTCGAATGGCAGTGGTAAGAGGGAATATCCTTATCTTGATCATGACTATAGTTGGAAATCATCCGATATCTTAATTTTAACTATGGTAACTGTAGAGCTTTGCTCTGCATTTTTTATGAAGTTCATAAGTTTCACCTTAATAAATAAATTGCTGTTTGTTGACTATTTAAAAAATCCCAAATGTTTGTTGAGATTTCCAAATGATTTTCCTGCTTCTATAATGTAGTTATGTTAGTGTTCTTTATCCTGTTATTATCATTTATCACATCGTTTTGAAAATATGAAGCTGATCTTACATGCCCTGGATAAATTGCAATTGACCATTGTGTATATTTTTTATACATTTTGTGTAAATATTCCTCTCAGATGCTTAATCTCACAGCAACAACAGATTTCTGCTCTGTGTTAAGGAATGGTATTTTAAGACAACCTAACACTCTAGCTTTTGGCATATTTTGCTATGAGACCCCTATTTTTGAAAGATATTTAAAAAGCTATTGATTTTGTGTATTTCAGCTATTGTTCACTTGAAAAAAGGGAAAACACTTCTAAATTCATTACAAGTTATGCTAAAATGTGAAGTCTTTCTGTACCACTTTTAAGTAATGACTTGATATGATGATCAAAATTATTTCATTGTGTTATTGTGAATTAGCTGCTGCTAGTTGGAATTGTGCCACTTATATTGGGAGGATTCTCTTTTTCTTAGTGCCCTACCTTTTCTGGGCTACGGCATGTGACATTGTGGGGACGTTGGTGTCTTTGTTGGTGTCATGTCCAAAGTAAGCGAGCCAATGCCTCACCATCCCTTGTTTTAGGGAAAATACTGGTTGTATTTTTTCTCCTAAATTGATTTATTCTTTTCTGAGTTCACAATATATGTTATTTCCTTGTAAATGCATCTAATCTTCTGCCTTTCCTTTTTTACTTTTTAGCTCCCGAACTTATCAGGTGATTGAAAATACCATGATTGAAGTCAGGCACACCTTAGCCATTAAAATGACATTTTCACAATTTGAAAGTTTAAAGATGTCTTTTATCACAGATTTTTTTCAGTGAATACATCATTTATTTCCTGGACTGCTGTTTTCATAAATATTTTTATTAATATAAATAGAATAATAGTCTTGATAAATTCAAATTCTTCCTTTTCTATCACAGTGTGGTCCAGGTGTGCAAATTTTTATTTTCAGGTGTGTTCATGCTAAGTTATAATGCATATGAAACTGTCTCTAAACATCAGCATATCCTTCAATTCTCTTTATTTTTAGATGCAAGTTTTCCCCCATATTATCCTATCTCCTGTTTTTGAATCATATGTAAGGTATTGCTGTGGAATCAAATATAATGTTCTTCTCCAAGATCTTTCAGAATTGTACCTCCCTAATAGTAGTGGAAGTGATAGCATCCCAGTGTGATGTCAACAAGCAGTGTGATGAGGTACTAAATAAGGAGTGTGCATGGGACTGCTCTTCGTGCTCTCCCCAGAATCCCCTTACCTATCTTTCCTATTACTAATAATACATGTAATGCAAAGGTATGATCAACATCTAAAGACATAACAGTCTATAAATGCAGCCAATACTCCCTAAATAATTGACGGAAAACTGCTAATACAGACAAGTAAAAGATTTCTAGAGAAATATCAACATAGCCATTCTCACAAAAAATTTGAGACACTGAAAACAAAACAGGGTGTGGTTTCTTATGTAAGGGGAAATTACCAGGACCTAGTACTTACAGGGACCATAATTGTATTAGACTGAGTTCTAGAGAGATAACAATCTGTCATGTAGGTAAATAGAGAGAGATGTTTATAGCAAGGAAAAATGGCTCACAGAGAGTTGTAGGAGCCAGCAAATCCAGTCCTATTCCAGTTTCAGGGTCAGACGGTACGCTGGAGGCACTGACTAAACCATGGAGGGGGGATGGTCCAGAAAGCAGGGTGTCTGTTGGTGAGTGTTAGCATATCAGGCCTGTGCCTGTCAAAGTTAAACAAATCCGAAGTTAGCAGATTTGACACCTCCAAGGATGGATGGGACCGGCAGTTTGGAAGACCGTTTTGTAGGGTTGGCACGCTGTTGGCTCAAGACCCAGAGATGGAGAGGACAGACACAAGATGCAGGCCAGTAAGAAGAAGTGACATTTTCCAGAGTGTTTACTTCAATATCACGTGGGTCACGTCCCTGAGGAGAACTCACCAGGACTATGACGGGAGTAAGTGCTGAACTCACAATCAACTCCAGCACAGAGTTGATTCCTTTGTTAGGTCACATCATGAAGGAAGATGCCAACTGCAAAACCGATGAGAATCATCACCCAAATAAGTTGGCACAAAGTTGGTCTACCTTTAGTAGACTGGATAGTTCGGCTATATAACCCCATAATCTTATGCACACCAGGTCTGCCGCCTGGGGTATTAAGTACAAGACGTAAATTCTTCTTTCAAAACTGTTTTACACTAAGGATCTCTTCTGGTTGAGTCATCCTGACTAGCATTATGACCTCCTCTGGAGTACATAGGCCAACATCCCAGAATAAGTCATCCCAGTCCAGGTAGAAACCTTTGCAGAATCTCTTAAAGACTTGCATTCTGTTGCCAGGGTTCCACCAGACTGAACCATCTCCTGGAATGCTGTCCATCCTTACCAATAAAAATACAGCTCTTTTCCCACTTGAGTCCCTTTTTCAACCCTGGCAACTTCTTATTGAGGGAGGTGAGTGTCAGCTTTGCTTAGGCCTTTGGCATCACTATTAAAACTAACAATCTTTTCTATCTCTCTTTTAAAATCATTTTATTGGGGGCTCATACAACTCATCACCATCCATATGTGTCCATTGTGTCAAGCACTTTTATGCATTTGTTGACATCATAGTTCTCAAAGCACTTGCTTTCTAATTGAGCCCCTGGTATCTGCTTCTCATCTTCCACCTTCCTCTTTTCTCCCCCTTCCCCTTGAACCCTTGATAATTTATAAATTATTATTTTTTTTATATCTTATACCCTCTGCTGTCTCCATTCACCACTTTCTCTGCTGTCTGTCTCCTAGGGAGAACGTTATATGTAGATCATTTCTGTCCTTCCTTTCTAGGGGATCAGCTATCAGGCATCAGAGAACAAAACATATCATTGTGAATGAGAGGGAGTGCACAGCGGGGACCTGAAGACCATCTGCAGGCAACTGAACATTCCCTCACAGAAGGGTTGTGGGGAAGAGATAAGCCAGTCAGGGTGCAGTGCAGCAACTATGAAAAATACAATGTTCCTCTAGTTGTTAAATGTTTCCCCCACCTCCACATTATCATGGTCCCAATTGTACCTTACAATCCAGCTGGAGGTACACTGGTACAGATAAGAAGTGGAAACACAGGAAATATAAGAGAAGAACCCCTCAGGAGCAGTGGTGAGAAGGGCAATGTTGGGAGGGTGGAAGGAAGGTGAGGTAGAAAGGGAGAATCTTCTTTCTCTTGACAAACCTTTTGTTCATATAGAAACTCAATGCCTTCTTTGATTATTTGTAGCGTAAAAATAAGCCAACTTGAGAGGGTAGTCTTGGGTATAATGCCACCCCCCAGCCCCGGGAACACTTTGACGGGAGCTATATTGTTTTATATTTAGACAATCACTCACTCTCTCTGCTATCGAGTTATTTTCAACTCAAGTGACCCTGTAACAGAACTGGTCCTGTGTAATTCTTTAGCAGAGGAGAAAGGCCAGTCTTACTCCAGGTATAGGAAGACCACCCTTGGGAAATGTCCAGAGCTCATGCGCATTCCGGCAAGAGAATCCTTACAACCGTGCAAACCTGAACTGTAAATTTAAAGTGATAAGAAAATATAGCAGTGCCATTTCTGTGTACTGTGAGCATACATTATGTTTTTGGTCATTATTAGCAAATCTCAGTAATACCTTTGGGAATCTTTGAGAGGATCCACACAGCCAAGAAAATGGCTGCATACATATTATGAGTAAATATCAAGCTAAAATTAATCAATGTAATTAAAGAACCAAAGAGGCAAATGCACACACACCCCAGTTCCACGGTTTTAAACCAAAGAAGTTTTGCAAAGATATGCAGTTGCAAGTAAAAAGAACCTACTGGTTTTTCTCTTCCAATGTTCAGAGGCACAATATTCAACGATAGAGATACTGAAGGCATGCTCTCTAGACGTGAAAAGGATGCGATGGAGTCTAGACATTGTACAATCTCTTCATACTTTCTTCACTGAGAGTTAGCTGTGGGAACCCGACCAGCTGATGTGCAGGAGACGTGTGGCAGCCGGCCCCTATAAAGGGTGCACAGACTAGGTAGCCCTATGAGGCAGTTGTACTTTGTCTTGTACCTCTATAGGACAGCAGTGGGTTTGGTTTGGGGATTGATCATCTCTTCATTATAGGTATTAATACATAACTACATATGGTCACAAACTTTTGCCAATAAATTATTTTTTATTATTTTTATTTTTATTTATTTATTTTTTTTGTTTTCTTGGGGAGCATCACTGCCCTCTGGTGGTCCTGGGAGCTACCCAGCCTTGCTCCTGAGAGCTGCCGCTGGATTTGAACTGTCAAGGCCGCGAGCCGCAGTCCCGCACTCAACCACTTATGCCACCGGGGCTCAGCCCAATAAATTCCTTTTAAAACTCACAATTAAAAATAGAAAAATCCCCCCCCCCCCCAATGACCTACACAATCTGCTAAATGTGACTCTCTGGTTAGACAAGAGTAAATATTCCAAGCATACCATATATACTTGTGTATAAGCCAAGTTTTTTCAGTACATATTTTTATGGAGTTTTGGGGGTAAAATTAGGTGACTCAGCTGATATTCAAGTAAGCTTATACTCGAGTATACACGGTAGTACACAATCTCTATTTATTTTTATTTTTATTTTTATTTATTTATTTTTTTAGGCATCACTGCCCTCAGGTGGTGGGAGTAGGAGGCCCAGCCTTTGCTCCTGGGAGCCGGAATTGAACCTCCGTCCCAGTGGGCCTCAGTCCCGCGCACAACCACTACGCCACCGGGGCTCAGCCCTCACAATCTCTATTTTTTACACAATAAAAAAACTAATTCATGTTGCTATGGTTACCACCTAATAAATAAATGTGTAACAATGAATGAGAAAAATCAGACTAATTATAGTAATTACTATTGAAAATGAAACCACAAGCAATAAAAACACAGAAGTGATCTGAATTCATTTTTTCTCATAAAAGTTAGTATAACATATTTAAATACATATTTTTGGTAATAATTTTAGTTGTAAATAAAACTAAATATTATAATTAAAAGAAAAATATTTAAAATTAAAAAATAAAAACTTAAACAATAATGGATACTGCTTTCTCTCTCCATACTGTGGTTTAAAGTGTTTGAATTCATCCCCAGCAGTTGAACTTACACATTTCTTGAGGATGTAGCAGGTTTCAACAGTGTGATTAAATTTTGATTTAATAAAACATAAGGTAATTTGTAATAAACTATTTGAAATTACAGCTATATATTTTAAGTCTATAATAAATTGTCATAATAAATGACTATGTTGTGCAGAGAATAAATTTCAGCCATTTTTATTTGATAGATGTTATATATGTATATATAGCACCCCAATCAAAGTTAGGTACATCGTGGGTTCTAGCAAAATTTTAGCAACAAGACTATTATGTATGCCACATATATGAACTACATATACTAGACAAATCTGTGGACACCAAAATATATCCAAGATTACCAAGGGTAGGGAGAGAAGGATAGTACTTAAGGAATATTTATCTTCTCTATGAGTGACAAAAAGATTTGGAAATGGATAATAAAGTTGGTCAAAAAACATGAAAAATGATTTATCATCATTGAATCCTTTAAGTTCAAAAATTAAAATAGGTAATATTAAGTGTACATTCAGCATAATAAGAAAAGTCTAAATAATTCAAAATATTAACTGAAGAATAATTCATATGGCTTCCTGAAACCTAAGAAAAAATATATATTTGTTTTGTAAGTGCAATCCTTCAATAGATGTTAGCTATCATTTTCTTATGGAGTGATAATGTAGAATCTATAATGGTCATAGACTAGTATGTTATTAGTTTAAGGTTTATGGTATAAATATGAATGCATTTTAAAACATTTCAATCTGAAAACTGTCAGATTTGTTCTTTCCCTTTGAAATCAATATGGATGAACTAAAATTCAAAAACAGTTACAGTAAATCAGATAGAACTTACCGTGGATATACATTAGGGCTGAATGTTGGGAATGCTTATCATTCTTAATACGGTATAATGACTACTTTCTGTGTAGAAGATAAGATGTGAACACATTACTTAAAACACTTTAGTAAGCATTAGTAAATATAATAAGATATCTAATTAGACAGTTGTCAATTATCATGTTTTATTTAGGTAAGTTATCTTACTGTGTAAACTTGTGTTTAAATATTTTAACTTGTAACTTTTATAAAAACTTGAATTTATTAATATTTTGATGTATTTTTTATTTAAATTCTGAATTAAAACATAATTCCTTGATCATAGACTTAGAGATACGTATTTTGACATGAGGAGCTATATCAAAGGCATTAGGAAGGTTGAGAACCACTTCTGTATTTAGATCTTTGCAAATACCCTTTGCCTTCTAGTTCTTTCCTCTATCTCCTTTTACTTTCCTCTTGTCCCACTCTCAGGCTCAGTCTTCATTTGGGTTTCAGTAATTCTTGCTTACATTACCCTTGATCGAGCCCTACCAGGCTTCCTACATCCTTCCTCACTATTGAGTTTGGATCACTTGTTGTTCCCTTGTCTCTGGGTTTCTTAACACCATTACTTTACTCCTACCTCCCCCTCTTTACTCCATGTCCCCTTGGAATCTTGGGTCTTGTTGTTTTCTTCTTCAGAGTGTTTGTCCCACTTATCTCAATAGTCCTGCAGAGACAATGTGAACAAAAAACAAGACAGAGCAAAGCAAAACAGCAAAAGAAGGCAAAACAATAACTGTAATTTTGCTACTGTTATCAATCAGGTGACCCATGTGAAAGGGTCATTTGACCCCCTAAGTGTCCATGACCCACAGGTTGAGAACTGCTGGAATAACATCATGTATATGTGTAAATATATTTATATATATGATGATGGGGAATATATATCTATGTGCATATATTTATATGTTTAGTGAAGTAGCAGATGGACACTGGGCCTCTACTTAAGTACTCCCTCAATGCAAAAACACATTGTTCTATTAACCTGACATTCCAGTATGCTCACCTTCCCAACAGGATCACTGAAGACAAAGCAGATGTATAAGCAAATGTGGTAAAGAAAGCTGATGGTGTCTGGCTCTTAAAAGATATAGTGTCTGGGCTCTTAAAGGCTTGAAGATACATAAGCAGCTATCTAGCTGAGAAGCTCAAAAGCCCACATTGAAGAAACACCATCAGCCTGTGTGATCATGAAGTGTTGATAGGATTGGGTATCAGTTATCAAAGACCCAGAACAACAACAAAAATATCATATCATTGTGAATGAGGGGAAATGCAGAGTGGAGACCCAAAGTCCGATTGGACATCTCCTTTCAGAAGGGTCATGGGGAGGAGATGAACTAGACAGGGTGTAGTATAGTACCATTGAACCATACCACTTTCCTCTGGTACTTTTATACTCCCCTCACCTACTAGTGTGACCCCAATGCTAAGTTACAAATTTGGTTAGGCCAAAAGATGTACACTGGTACATATAAGAGCTGAAAGCACAGGGAATCCAGGACAGACAACCCCCTCTGGGCAAATATTGAGAGTAGCCACACCAGAAGGGGAAGAGGAATGTGGAGTAGAAAGGGGAAACTGATCACAAGGATATGCATATAACTCCCTTTCTGGGGGACAGACAACAGAAAAGTGGGTGAAGAGAGATGCTCGGCAGTGTAAAAATGACAAAATTATAATAATGTATAGCTTATCAAAGGTTTACGGGTGAAGAAAGGGAGGGGAAAATGAGGAGCTGATACCAGAGGCTCAAATAGCAAGCAAATGTTTTGAGAATCATGATGGCAACAAATGCACAAATGTGCTTGACACAATGGATGTATATATAGATGGTGAAAAGCCCCCAATAAATTGATTTTTAAGAGAAAACAGTTTTAAAATGGAATTGTAGATATTACTTTTTCTTTTATCAATTTCTGTACTAATATAGCCCACTAGAGGCAAAGTTTCCTAAAGAACATATGTACATCTTCCTAATCGCAGTTTTGAAACAAAAATTAAAATAGTTGCTAATACAAATGGACTAATTATCGAGGGAGAAATACAAGACTATCTACTCCTTCAAAGATTGATAGTCTCACCAACTCCCAGGGGCAATTTAACTTAGCCTTATAGGGTTGTTATGAATCAGAAGTGACAGACCCTAAATAAACCTTCTGAAGTTTACATGAGTCCTCCCTCTCCCCTGAAACCAGCTTCTTTCTGCATCTTTCCTGTGTTTTCATCATGTCTTCGGAAAATCCTTCCAGACATTTTTGTTTTATTTATATGCTTCCAGCTGCTTGATTTTAGTCAATATATGTTTTACTTGTAGACTTTTTCAGTTTCTTTTTCATTCTAATTAATTCCACGTAAGTGTAAGTCACTCCCTGTCTTTGAGTCATGCCTGTTCGAGGCAGGGTGGCCTCCCCTTTGAGTTTCAGAGACTGTCACTGTGTAAAGGAGTAGAAAGCTCCATCTTCATCCCATAAATGTAAACATTCACCATTAAATATCATTTGCAGGAGCCCAGGTGGCATTGGGGGTTATGTTGGTGAGAGGCATAGCACCAGCTGCTTCTCAGGAGAAGAATGAAGCTTTTGATGTTGGCAAAGAGCTAAAGTCTTAAAAACTGAGAGGGACACTTGCCCTGTATGGTAGCTCTGAAGTGGGATCCAGTGAGAAATATTATATACAATTATTACCTAATACTAAACTCTATGGCATGTTTTTCATTTCCTAGTTAATATCTTTTTTATAACACATTCAGGAAGTTATACATGAAATGAACACTTGGTTTATTATTTATTACCATTTATAATTCCTTATTAGCCAACTCATAATGATACTACAGGACAGGGTAGAACTGTCCCTGTGGGTTTCTGAGACTGTGACTCTTTACTCGGTACGCTTCCTCCAACGGAGAAGCAGGTGGCTTCAAACTCGGGAGCTTGAGATGAGCAACCCAAGGTGAACCACTGCACCACCAAGCATCTGGATCCTTGAAATCACCACAGGATTCATCTGTTCTCCAACGTATTAACCTTTTCCTACCTTGGGGTATGACATAACTTTACTTTCTGCATTTAAAAAGAAACTATCTAATGATATATTCCTAGACATGCCGTTTTATTTAATTCACTGAATATGGTTTTGTGGATCATTAATGTATCTGCATACAATTGTGTCACCGTGGTTGCTGTGAGGGGTTGAAGAGTTGGTTCCCACTCATTGAGAGCCTGGGTGGAACAGAAGGAAACACCACATGTTCCTGTGCCTTCCCTGTGCACCCAGCCACACACACAACCTCACTGCCACCAAGTTTTTCCTCAGGCATGGCAACCCTGAGAGGGACTGAAGAGCGACTCCCTGGGAGACTTAAAGACTAAAACGCAACACTGAAACAGAAACTCATCTTTTCACCGCCTTCTTCCCAACTGTTTGTATATTTAAGCCCCTGGTTACCACTGTCCTTCCATCTTGTCCAGGATTTTTCTGTTTTGTGATGCCCCTCCACCATAGCAAGAATGGTATTGGTCTCCAGGAACTGGTATTTCCTGATAATGTGGCCATTTTCTCATCTCCATGATATTCTAGTATATTAATGTATCAAGATTGTTCATATGCATTTTGGCATGCATAGGTGTTCCCATGATTGATACAATGATGTCACTAAGAACATTCGTAAATGCCTCTTGTTCTCATGCATGTGGATTTCCTTTGCATGTGTGTTCCTGAGGATGATTCAAAAATTAAGAAATGTGGATCTGTCTTTAAATACAGTAGCAGCAAACTTTGTTGCTTTATCACAGTAGACCCGCTACAGATGTTTATGAGGGTTATTTATTCTTTGTATCCTTCCTGATCACAGATATTATCAATTTTATTGTTTAAGTTAATTTCAGACTCTTGGGAAAATCCTGTCATGGTTATAATGTTAATTGCCTTGATTATTTGGATATTCGTTTTTCCCCAATCCATAAAGCATTATTTGATTCAAAATTGAAAAAGAATTTTAGTGGTCAGGGTATCGTTGGCTATTCAGGATTGCCTCCTTTCAGTCATATCTGCAGGCTCACCTCTTTGTCCTCAGGCCTTCACCCACATCACCCCTCAGGGATCCCAGATTCCAAAACAATGCCCTCTTCCTCCTCTTCTTTCATGATGATAGTGAGATTCTTCCCTTCCTGCTTTTGAAATCGTCCATTATAGATCCAGCAGGATGGCAAAATAATCAACCATTCCCTCTGTTAAAGTCCCATACATTCTATTTCCCTGGCCACCTTAAGTTATTTTGTGAGAGTTACAAAGACTGGCAAGAAGAGTTGTTCAAGGGCATTTCCCCATTTCATTGTCGTTGAGCCTGGGCATACAGCTTTCATAGGTCCATGCAGCAAGAGAAGATGTGACACTGTCCACACGGGCCCAGAGCATGGCGGCGTCTCCTGTGTCCACTTGCTTCGCTTGCGTTGTTACTGTCACTATGGTAGTCACATAATCGGGAGTCAACTTGAGACTATTCAGAGTGAATGGGGTGGGATTTAGCCTGTCAATCAGGTTGCGGCTTGATGATCTCCTTTAGAGGGGCAAGGGAGATAAATAGCTTGCTGGAGGTCGGGCAAACACACTCTCCCTGCCCGACATTCCTGTGGACAAGCCACACTGAGCTACACCGATAGAGTCAGTGTATGTTTTATGTTTCCCATATTTCTTTAGAAGGAGAACAGCTGATCCAAGAACAAGAAACTTCACCCAAAGCACCTTTGCCCTGGCTTCTCTTCTGGGCTTGTGCACATAGGAAAAATCAAGTCACTGACTTTATTCTCAGTTCTGTGAGATCAAGAGAATGTGTCAGGAATGGAGAGAACACAGAGTCAAGATTATGGAAAATTGCGGGAATATGAATGGAATAAATATTTAGTAAGGAGGGATAAAAAGAAAAAAAAGAATAAAAGAAAAAAGAAAAAGAAAACGAAAAGTATCCTCTCTCTCTATGGAGGGTTTTAATTGGATATTGTTATTGGCATCATTTCTTGAGGTGGATTAGGCAAATATGTAGAGTATGCTTCTTTAAAAACAAAGCAAACAGGGGGCTAAGCCCCGGTGGTGTAGTGGCTGAGTGCAGGACTGTGCCCACTGGCTTGGCGGTTCAAATCCAGCAGCAACTCTCTAGAAGCAATGCTGGGCCTCCTGCTTCCACCGGAGGGCAGTGATGTAAAAAAAAAAAACAACAACAGAGGAAATTCTTCCAGATTCCTTATCCCTCAAACCTAAATAGTGGTTTGAATGAGGAGAAAAAAAGAGGAGAAAACATAAAATTGAAATAGACTTGGAGTATTTGGTGACAAACAAATACGTCTTAAACAATCAAAAATAGAATCATCCAAATTAAGCAATGGACCTGAAATATAAGCGTGATGGCATAAAGACATGTGATGTCACAACAGAGAAGAGAGAAATATGAAGGAGGTCCAGGTGCTGGTGGTGATTTTGAATGGGCTAGAATGAGAAATGATGAAAGTCAAAACAAAGGAGGATTCAAGGACAACCTTAAAATCAGTGCTGATATCATGGTGTATCAGTGTTCTATTGCAAGAACACCTCTGAGTAGCATGCCACTTGAAAACTCGATGGCACAGTCAGCATTCATATTCATCTCAGAGGTCAGTGGGTCAACTGGAATAGTTCTGTTCAATGTGCGTCTCATTCTTTAGCAGTTTCTTCCCAAGGTGAGTGTGTTATTCTGGGTTGACTAAGGAAACAAATCCAGAGGCACTCCAATATGCATAAGGAATATCTTTATATAAAGCATAATTGTATATTAAGCAAACATCCCAGCCCAGTCCAGATCAAGTCTATAAATTTGATATTAGTCCACATGTTTGGTACCAGTTTATAGATTCCTCTTCAGACTCATGCAACACATGCAATGATACTCAATGCAGGAAGGTCACAAGCAAGTGGGTGGAAAATCTTTGTATCCAGTGGTGGCTGAAGCATCTTAGAGCTGGTCTGAACACTGAAACATAAAACAGAAAACATAATCACCAACAAAACTTTCTGGAAGACATTTGTCTGACTTGGATGCACTGAGTCCCAAGGCCTTAATGCTGCTATGTACAGGAGCAAAACGACTTTCAATTCCCAAAGGACACCTAAAAACATTGTCTGTGATATGACTTCGATAATACAACATAATGCATTTATCTTGTAGTTAATTCAAAGGTTCCTTCGAGAGCTCAGGCAGCCAAGTAAGTGTATCGAGTTTGTTACAGTTTGGGATAATTGTATTTTCCATGTTCATGCTTTTCAAAGAAGCTTGCATCCAGGCAGGTAGCCTAGATGATCTTCAGGGTACTAGACATCACAAGATTTGGTTTGGTACCTGATGGCTGTGTTATGAGGTCTCAGACCCTGTGGATGGTCAGGATCTCAACAGTCAGTTCCATGCACAGTGCGAGCAGGAAGCCATTTGCCACAGAGCCTGAGGGAGTGGGCTAAAGGGACGTGCCAGGAAACTGGCTGGAGGGATCTGGTAGGAAGTGGAGATTCTTTTTAAATGCCAAATGGTATTTATAAATCCTCATTTGCGAGGACTTGCCAGGAAACTGGCTGGAGGGATCTGGTAGGAAGTGGAGATTCTTTTTAAATGCCAAATGATATTTATAAATCCTCATTTGCGAATTATTGTTTAGTTTTGTGTGCATATTTTTATTGTGTATCTTTCTTAGAAATTAAAATACTTATATGCAATGTATGCATTGGGTGCCATTTATGTGAGTTGTAAATATGTTTTCTCAGTGTATGACTCATTTATTATTTATTATCATTTATCATTTCTTATTAGCTGGCTCATAATGGCTTTATGGGACAGGGTAGTTCTGTCCCTATGAGTTTCTGAGAAACAATATGATTTGTTTTTACTGAATTAATTTGGAATTTTACTTTTGATCAGAGATATTTTATTTTATGTTGTCAAAATGTATTGCAATGTTCTGTCTTGCCAAAACATTTTGTGCCTTTTGTAGGAATTATTTCCTATAGAGAAATTCTATTCTACATCAACTTTTTAATTTTTGATATTTTCCATGCTGTGGCAGTCACTTAATCTGGTGTCAATTTGTGGATTAAGAGTGTAGGGGTGGGGTCTAGCCTGTCAATCTGGAGATCGTCAATGGGAACCATTTGGGCATGACTTTTGCCTGAGAATTCTAGAAATCCAGGGGACTTCCTTCTTGGAAGCAGGAGGGAGACATTCAGTCCCTTGGAAACACTCTACTGATAAGGATTACTTCCTTACTCATGCAAATTAATTGTTCTTAAATGAGAACGACAATTTCTTGTCAGTTTACAATCCATTCATAAACCTATGGTCTGATCTCCCTGTGAGACATCCTAAAGGGGAAGCCACATGGACCTACCCTGATGGAATCAGGCATCTGATGCCAGAAGAGTCACTTGCAGACCCCTGCCATCACTGAGATGTTTATAGTGTCACTGAGCCAAAGACATTGTACCCATCTGGCTTGTGATTATCTTGCATTCGGCATCATTGCCTGTGTTTCATGAGTCTGAAGAAGACTTTATAGACTGGTCTCGGACATATAGGATAATATCGAACCTGTAACTTTGGACTGGCCTGGGTTCGGGTGTTTTTCTTAATGTTCAATTGCTCTTGTATATAAACCTCTCCCTTATATACAGATGCCTGTCTATGAATGTTTCTCTAGTCTACGCGGACTGACACACATGCTTTCTCCTCCCTACACTCCACCCCCATGAGTGTTCACACAAACAATTCACTGGGATTGGTTTCTCATCATGTCATCATGTTGGGTATATGCATATGTACTTGGGTATCACCTCTGCAATCAGTTACGGAAATGATCTGTCCCTTTCAACCAATTTCCTGCGTCACATTGTTCATAAGTGGGTGAATCTCTTTCTTGGTGGTTCCTTTGTTCTATTGGTCTTACTGCATATTTATTTCTGCTAGAATATCACATTTTTGTTACAGTTTTATGGAAAATTTAAACTAAGCTTTTACATCAAGTAGGAGCAAGTCTTTTCATTAGTTGCTTGATGGTTTTGCCATTAGTTTTTTTTTTTTAAGAGATGTGTAATATTGCTCTCTGTGTGTGTACCAGTTTCTTTGATCCATTCTTCAAATGAACCTTTAGGTTGTTTCTATCTTCTTGCTGTTATGAACAATGATTGTAACTTCTTTCTATACTTGTAATTTACTTCTTTAGGCTTTACACCCAGCTGAGAGATTTCTATGGAGCTTGAGATTTCGATGATCAGTTGTTGGAGGTCATGCCATGCTTCTTCCCAAGGTGGTTGGGCATACCTATCATCCCTCCAGCAGTGGGTGAGTGAGTGCTCCACTCTTTTTGAAGTCACTCTAGTAGTTGTGATTTTCTGTTTCATTGTCTATCACTGTCATTATCTGCTTAAGGTGGTTTCTCATCATTGTTTCATCTGCATCTCCCAGAAGGCTGGTGGTTTTGGGTATTTCTTATATTTACTGGCCCTTTTTAAGTAATCTTAGTGAATCCAATCATGTTTTTTGGCCACTTTTTCAGTGTTTTATTTTGCTCTTATTGAGGTGCTGGTTTCCTATAGATTTTAAACATTATGACCTTCTCCATTGTTTGCTAAAGATTCCCCCCACTCTATATGTTTATGTGTTTTCTTCTTATTCTTTTGATGTACACAAGTGCTTTTTGGTTCATCTTTGTTATCTATTTTTATTTGCTATTTGCTTCCTTCATTATATTTGATGGTATATATATATATATATACTATATATATATATATATATATATATATATATCCAGAAGCAGCACCCTTAAATGTGGTCCTATTTTCTCATTGATGATATTTATAGCTAATGATTTTGCATTTGGGTCTTTGATTTATCAAGAGTTCACTTTTAACCGTGGGTGAGGTATTGGTCCTGTTTCATTCTTCTACAGGTGGAACCCATAATTTTTAGCATCATTTGTTGAAAAGAAGTTCTCATGATCATTGATCTGTTCATTTATATTTATTTTCTCAAAAATAAGTTGTCGGTGGGTTGGTTAATTTATTCTTGGTTCTCTATTTTCTTTCATTGTCTATACATGTGTCATTGTACTAGAACCTGCCTATTTTACCGTTAGGTCTAGACATGATAGGTCTCCTACTTTTCTCTTTTTATCAAGAAGTTAGCCCCTCTTCCTTTTTCCATGTAAATAATATGTGCCTCATTTGTATAATTTGACATCCATTTGCTAGATCTAATATTGTTTTTTAAATGACAAGGTATACACCAATGCACAGAAACTGAATAATACTATATATATTACATAAGTCACTTTCTTAAAGTTGAAAGTTATTCACCAAAGTAGTTTGGCAAATGCTGTTCTTGTTTAAGATAAAGATAATGTATTTCTGTGTAAACATAGGGATTAATGCTATTTCAAAATTCTTTCTTGGTTTTCTCAATCTACCTTGCAACTTTTAAAGGAAAAATGTAGTCTTTTTACATTTTTAACATAAAATTATATAAAATTGATTTTAAGATTCACTGTTAGTTAATAAATTAATTATCAATTGTAGATCGTGCCCAGCTGGTGCAAATGATAATGAGCCTTCAGCTAAAGGAAAGGATGAATGTTCCTTTCCACACACTGGCCTTTGGTACCTCGTGGTACCAGAATGCCACATCTGGGCCAGGTGATGTGGCTGGGACTTAAAGGCCAACAGGTCTATTGGCCAGCAGCTAAGCACTTAACTAGTGTGCACCCAAGGGACCTTGGCGCTGCCTTCAGGAACACACTCTCATTTCATAGGTAATGGAATGAGGCCGGTTACAGATGAACCCGGTCATAGGCTGGTGTGTTCTGTTATGGCACAGGGTAGCAGATGCAAGTCTCTCTATGACAGACACCAATTCTAGGGCTAGCCCTATTTTCAGAAGTGGAGTTTACTGAAAAGGTTGCATACAAACATCCTTTTAATTTTTGGAGCATTACTTCTTTGAGAATTTCTGGATTTCATGACAGTGTCACTGATGAGAAAATTCAACATAAAATGCTATCTAATTCAATCGCTTTATGGTAGGAGAGTAATTTGTGTGTGTGTGTTAACACTCAAATTGTAACAGTGATCCATATCAAAAAGAAACGAGAGAGGAAAAGACTAGCGGGAAATAGTACTTTTTTTTAAGCTGGAATGTTTTTTTGAGTGATATACTGACTGTTTAAAATTCATAATCCATGACCTTGGTTTTTGAACTGAAGATGGATAGATGATACTATTTTCAGTCTTATTTTGGATTTCACTCTCTCATGGCAAAAGTTTAGCTGGAGTGTACATTTTGAGTCTCAAATGTCTCATCTGAAATCGTATAAGCTTACCTTTCAGTCTATCTGAGAAGCAGAATGGGGTAAAAGCTAGAGAATTTTACTGCTAGTGACTACGTCAAATTGCTCTTTCTTAATATATCAGTTGACATTTTGTGAGTAGAATTCATGCATTTCTAATCGTCCCCACTGAATGTCAGCTTGTTCGGAACAGTAAGCTGTGAGAGGATGTCTTCAACAGCTGACTGCTGCCCCAATCCAAACCCCTGCCCCAGTGACGTGTCACAGGTAACCTTCTAGAATAATGTGGCCAAACTCTAAATGCCATCCACAATTCAAGTCCCTACATCCCCTCTGAAATTGAAATCTGCTTTTTTTCAGTGCGTCTGCACCATGCTGACAAAATAAAAAAGAAAGTTAAATTTGGAATGGTCTGGCTCAAAACAAATGAAACTTTTAACTTCACAAGTGAATAAGCCCATTTCGATATTAATCAAAGCAAATAATTTGCTGGCAAAATGTTCTTTCTTCCCTGCTGCCTTAACATACCCACTGCTGCTCGGTAAAATAGTAAAGGGAAGAAAAGGTGAAACTATGGAAAAAATTGTTTTCAAGTATTAATCTAAAAATATTTTTTATTTTTTAAACTTCAACTTTTGCTTATCTGAGTAGTAATTTATCTGGTAAACTGTTTTTTCCCTCTGTGATTAGACCTGGGCATTCTGCTCTACATTTAGTGACGGCACAATTTTTGTGGGTGAGCATGAAAAATTCTAGCAAGGCTACCTATCCTGAAGCCCAGCTCCCTGTCTTAAAAGCTGTGTGGCCTTTGATGTGTGACTTAGCTTCTCTGTGCTTTAATTTCTTTAGATGAGGAGTGTAAATGGTAGTAGAGTTGATATGTTTCTTGTGAAGATTAAACATACTTTTTTTTGGGGGGGGGAGAGCATCACTGCCCCCTGGTGGGAATAGGAGACCCAGCTTTGTTCCTGGAGAGCTGTTGCTGGATTTGAACTACCAGCCCTGTGGCAGTCCTGCACACAACCACACACCACCGGGGCTCAGCCCCAGATTAAGCAGATTTTTAACCATAGAACACATGAAAGTGTTGACCTCAACATCAGACATAAAATGTCCATGCTATCTGTTTCAACTGTGCTTCCTCTTTGGAGCCCTTTTGATGCAGTGGTTACATGTCGTACTGCTCAATTCCAAGAGAAACACTTTGTGACCTATGAGAGGAGGTGCACTCATCTCCCAAGAGTTAGACTCTGGAAAACTCACAGGGTTCTTCAACTCTTCTCCTGTGGCACCACTGGGAGTGGGCCTCGATGCCATGGCTGTGAATTTGTTATTTTTTTTGATTGTTTGCTTTGGGTAAATTATCTCCAGAATTTAAAATATTTTCTGAATTTATAATTTTATACTTTTCATATCCTTCTTTGCCCAATGCTTTGCTAAATATATCACCAGGCGAGGATATTAGGTTTACATTTTTATTATGCATGTTGTTATTTCACATAGATGAAGCTATAGCAGTTCCTACTGTGAGATGAAAACAGCAATGTATATAAGGATGGTGTACACGCACAGCAAGAGGTAAGATTTCCTTAATAGCAGGCGTATGTATGTATGATCTATTTGGGAAGGATCATGTAAGGAAACAAGTTTATGGGGTTACACACCCAAAGTAGAAGAGAAAACACAATCAGATATGTGATAAAAATTTTAACCATCTATCAATTGAAAGACATAATTAGCTATATAAGCATAACCCAAACTGACTTCCATGATTTGATTCTAATTGATTCATGATAGGGTTTATGAGGGTGTACATACTTACGAAAGCACTTTGCTTTCAAAGTGGCTAAAAAGCAGTCTGGCCTATAGGGTACAATGCCACCAGACCCATTTGCACACAGAGAGATGATAAAGTCAGAGGAAATTTAATGACTTCTATCATTGTATCACTCATACAAAATCCCCATTTGGCACACACTGTCATGTCTTTCCTGACCATATATCTTAGAGGAAGATCTTGCACCTGGAGAGAAAAATACTAGTGAAGAAACCACAAGCTGTCCATGTTGGTTAAATAAAGTCCTTGACTTATGCCACCTATCTGCATCCTTAAGCTTCAATAAAAGACAAAGGGATGCTGTGGCTTATCACCCAATATGTGGTTTCCACGAGCTGTTAAATGCAGGCACTTGTGTGTGTATGTGTGTGTGTTGGTATTTGCTGGTATAAGTGAGGTTTTGTGGTGAATATTGGTAACACTGGAAAAAGAAAAGAACCTTTCACAGTTCCACTTCCATGTCCATTTTCTCAAGTATAAACTGGGTAGAATATAAATTAAATCAATGCAAGGACCCTGCTCTCTGAGAAGACTTCTCTGGAGAGGATGATTAAAGAGCATCTTTAGTTGGGGGAAGACAAAGGCCAAATCTCTGGTGAAGCCTATGGGAAATGAGTGACCCTGAGCCTGATCTTCCCCTCCTGCAACTTATAACCCTCCAGGTGGTAACATTGAAAGGGAGGCCTGTGATCTGCTCATAAAAATGTACAGCCAAGCAAGTCATATAGAGTTAACATTCTGTATAATTCATGGAATTGCCATGAGTCAAAATTGACCTATCAACAATAGATAACTTTTTAAACAATATGCAGTAATTGTTATATGTTATAGAAGAAAAAAGAACCAAGAAAATAAAACAGCAAAATCAACAAAAAAAGTTCTCAAGTGAGAACAGCAGTGGTCAAACCTGGAACAGAACTTATAAAATTGAGTAAATGGTTTTGCTCTCTGTATTGCATTTACAGTGTACTCCCAAATCATGTCAACCTGGGCTTTATTAGGGAATCTCATTTTTTCCATATGCAGTTAGTTTAACTTCTTGAGGTGCTGTCATCCTGGATTTACAGTGCACTGGACAATGTGGTGCCTTGTGTCTTTTTACAAATACCCAGACAGGGGCAGTAGTAATGTGAAGAAAGTCATGCATTGCTGTGATATTGCCACCAAAACACAATGTCCAGAATGACAGAATCTGAGAGAAAGATGCAAGCCTGTTTCTTGCCTGTAGTCCTCCAAAAGAAATGGTCTGGCTATTATCTCCTTTAGGACTTTTTAGGGGCAGCCCTACCTGTCCCATAGGGTCTCAAAATGAGTCAGTATCAATTTCAGAGTGGTGACCTTTTATAAAGAAATACATTGAATAAATAATCAATAGCTATGTCTGTGGTGCATTTTTGCAGTAGCCACATGGAATTAATGAAGCTTTCGAGTGGCACAAACTGTTCAGTGTTCCACAACTGGACAAAGGATTGACAATTTGAAGCTGCCAAGCCAGGCAGTCTGCTTCTGAAAGGGCAGACCTTCTAAAATAGTTCCACTCTGAATCGGGGAAGCTAGGAACCAGACATTACTCTGCTGCAGAGAGAGCAACACCCCCTCCCCCAATCTCAGTTTCTCCATGCACACAAAAGCACTTTAGGAAGATTACATGAGAAAAGACTGTTTAAGCTATGATCCCTGGTCCAATATGATAGAATGTAAGCAAAATTATTCTTTTCTCTGACCCTAACATATATTTGTAATATATATAGTTCTTTATGCTTTCTGGAAAGAAAATCTGTAGACTATTGGCAATTTTTAACATACAGTAACATTGCATATTGACAATAGCATCAAGAATAACATTGTTTATATCACATTAACATAGCAATACTTATGTAATTTATGTTTTAAACATATATGTACTTTAAACAAAACTCCACCTTTCTCATGATCATTTATTAACCTTTATTTTTGTGAAGGAGCAAACTCAAATTGTTTCTAACTCTCCAAACTCACACATGTAAGTAATCTTTGGAGTGATCAAATGCCAGTGTAAATTCTTCAAACCTTCATGCATTATATAAATTGCAGGAGTTTCCAGTGCTAGGGATATGAAGGAAAATACTGAGTTGCATTAAATCCAATATTGAATAATGATTTGATTTGCTGGCCCACATGATGTAGACAACAAATTGTGATCTAAGATGCCTATAACCCCATGCCATTTGATTTCCAAAAAAAAAATCGTAAGCAGGCAAGAGTCTCAAATTCCACTCAGGAGCAGTAGAGTAGATTGTTATGTAAAAGCAAAATATCTTCAGAGTTTTCACTGATAAATAGTGAAGTAGCAAAATATCTTCATATTTCATGGTTAAATAGAAGAGTGTTTAATCAGACTTCAGAGCTATAGCTGAACATAAACACAGTGATTGGCAGAAAATCAATTAAAACCAGAAAAGATAGAAAGCAGGGTCCTAGTTGAACCACACTCTGATAATTCGGTTATGTGGTGCAGTTGTACCTCGGGCTGTACCTACTGCAGATACTAGTCCTTTGGTCATCAGAGAGAAGCTGGCCTTCAGCACCTACTGCAGATGTTAGCCCGGTGGTTATTAGAGAGAAATTTATATTCAGCACCTACTGTAGATGTTAGCCCCTTGGTTATCAGAGAGAAGTTTGCATTTGACAGCAGACCTCAGAACACAGTCTCACTTTCCATCTTTCAGACAGAGGGTTAGATCTGGGGTCAAATTTTTGAAAGGGAGTTAAAGTCTTAGATATCCAATAGCCTTTGTATCCTTCAGCCTTTCCTCAACTCCCCACCTATCTACAAGAATGGTGCATCCTGGGAAAACCCTTTCCCTGTAAGACCCTGTCACTAAAGGATCACATAGATCACCCTTCATGAATCCATGAAAAGGTTAAAAGGCAGAGTTCAATGGAACACATGCCCTTGTGTGGTCACCAAAGAGAAGTTATACTCATCATTCAGTTGATTTCTTCTTCTCCTTTTCTCAGTCCTAATCTTTCTTTTTAATAATGTACATATTTTATTGTCTGCATTTTTAAGAACTCTCGTGGCATTGTGAGTGAAGAGCGGGGCTGCTAACTGTGAGGTTAGTAGTTGGAAACCACCACCACTCCAAGGGAGAGAGGAGATGTTCCCCAGGGAGCTCTGAAACCAGAGGAGGAGTTCTATTCTGCACCACAGGTTGCTCTGAATTGCTAAGAACTTGATGGCAATTGGACTCTTTGCTTTGGTTTAGTTACCATTCTTATTAGGTTTCATAATGGAACCATTGAGAGAGTGATTGATTTTCAAATCCCTCCCACCCCCCCAAAAAAAAGAGTCACAAAAGCTTAGGAAATTTGAAGGACAAACAGGTAGACCACGAGGGTCAAAAGTTAAACCACAGCTCACAGTCTCAGGATTCTGTGAAAAATAGAGGCCTGAGAGCTCCAGCAGTGTCCTTCACTATGGGAAGAGCACATGTAGAAGATATGATTCTGTTTCATGACTACTCTTCAAAGTTTAAATGTTATGGCTTAGTCCACACAGTCAGTTATTTTGTATTTATTTAATTGGTAAATCCTGGTCAAAAGGAATAAGCACTTACACAGTGTTCTAACTAAGAGGGAGGAGTTAAGACAGACAAGAACTCCCTCTATGTAACAGATTTCTGATGTAGCTGTAGCTGCAGGTTTGAGCATTCTCTCCTCAGAGTGACTAGAGACTGTCACTCCTAAGTCAAATGTGTGAGTTTATAGAATTACTTCAATTCCATCTTTCAATGAATAAGCTAAGGAGGGCAAAACGGAAGCAATCTATTTGGAGATAAATATTATCCATATATTTATAAGTGATGACAGATTCATAGATCAGTTGACACTGACTCTTCGGCAGAATAGGTATTTCATATACTACATAGCAGCATGTAAGCTTATTTCCAAGATTAATGCTAATAACTCATGCCATTTGCTAGAATTTTGGACACCTTTTTTTGACACAGTATCTAGGTGTCTGTACAACCCTGTTTCAGCCACCACAGCTGGTCTGGGGTTCAGCTTGCAAAAGCTCCATCTCACCCCCTCCTGCTTCAAGTTGATTTTTAAGAAACAGGGCTGTGGAGGGAAAGGTAGACAAGTGTCCTGTGGCAGAAGCTAGGATAACAATGCACACGGCAAAAAGGAATATTTTAGTCCAGCCTGGCCTGGGATAGTGCTCGTGCTCCCAGCTGATTTTGTTGTTTGGGATATTCTCACTAAAAAGGGTGGAGTACAATGCCAATTATATTATTTGACCATTGAAAACTTGCAGGGGAACTTAGTCCTGGGATTGTTTCTAAGTTAGTTTTTGAAGGTTCTGTTTTGTAAAGCTCTACAGAGCACAGGTATGAAAAGTGACTCAATGACCGACACTTGTTTGTTCATTTGCATCAATATGAAGCTTTCAGTATCTCAGATCTAGAAATTAAATCTTTAAACAGAACCTGGATTGGGAATACACTGAGAGAAAATGATGGAGTGGAAGAGAATAATTACCCAATAGTCTATTTACTCAAAGAAATGACTCTAGCTTCTCAGTATTTGATTAAACGCAACTTCTGGCAGTAATGTGCTTATGTTAATTTCATGATTGAGATGTAGGGGTGGTCTAGCCAGTTAATGTGGGATGGGATACTTTCTTAATGTCCCATTCCTCTTGTATATAAATCTTACCCTTATATCTAGATGCGTGTCTATGAATTTTGTTTCTCTTGTCTACCTGGACTAATACACAACTCCTTCCCAGAGGCACAAGACCTTGTGAATCATATGGTTTCTTGAAAATCTGGAATTGAAACTGAGAGGAAATCATGTTAAATGTTCCTTAATATTCCAACTGAAAACATGGATGATAAACCATTGGGGACTTCTTGTATGATGTAGGTATGAAAATTGATCTCAGAGAATTTGTTTGAATAGCTAAATCCACACACATGTGTCTGTGTATTTCCATATTTCAATCACATATCAGTTTGGAGGCTTAATATTGGCCTGACTGGATTGATCCCAAAGCTGTATCAGAAGACTTCGGTATTTGTCTGAACTCTAGTATTGGCTGTGGGATTTTTGTGCTCAGCATTTTGCCTAATCTCTCTGAAACTCAACTTCTACAATGTATAAAACTAGTTTTTCCAACCTGAAGTTTTTAAGGGCACGTTGGTATATGTGAAAGTTTGTGAATTGTGATAAATCATACCGAGTGCATAATATCATCATCAATCATCTTGCAATGGTTTATATTTATTTGACAACAGCTTAGTTCAAATAATTGCACCGTTAAGGCATATGGAGAACTTACCTGATTTTCAAAATGAAAAGCTTGCAATTAATGGTACTTAGAATTTTATGGCTTGCACCTAAAAAGAAAATCCCATTTTCTTATGCAACTTCATTTGTAGAAATGCTTAGTATGGAAACTTGGTACATAAATATTCAGTGAACACTTTTCAAAAGCCATACAAATTGCTTTTCTAAAATATAAATATGTGTGAGAGGAAAAAATGAACTACTCAAATGGATTGTGTCTTTGTGTTCTCTCACAATAAGTCCCCATCAAGGAAGATAATGAGCTTTCATATTTGCATAGCACCTGTTTAAGCAGACTCGGGCTGAAAAGGAAATGCACCTTGCATCAATGTCCTAGGCTTAGGGATGCTAAGAACAATTTGAAAAATTACCTTCAAAGTAGCTGAAGCAGCTTCATGGCCCTTTTTAGTGAATATGCTATTCTCTTTGTTTTCTCTAGTTGCTTACAGTAAACACAGCTCATCAAAAGTATGAATTTAGTTTTTGTTTACTGTTGCTGACTACTAAGGCAAACAGATGCATTTCTTCCCTATTTGATGATGCCCATAGTTAGACATTTCTCCCCTAGAAAAAAAAATATATAACTTATTTTTCTCCTAGAATAAATTTAGTAATTTTATCAGTTTTTTTTAATTAATGGCACAGGATAAAGATTTGAAATTAGTTGTTCTTTTGAAATATCTTGTCCCAGTTATGATCAGAACCACCAATAGTAGCACATTAAAATAATAATAATAATAATAATAATTGGAAGCATTTTTTATAAAAATTATGCCTACAAACAATGAATCAATTACTTGACTGCTAATGGGAGCTTTACTTCTCTTTATTCCCAAGTTGATTGCTTTCATCAGCTTTTTCTATTAGGATTTATACTATATATGCACACAGAGACCTTATTTTTGGTTAACAGCTACACCCACACCTCACATTATGGACAAACTCCTAGGATAGAATCAACTTTATGGGAAATGTACCTGGTGTCTGGTTCTAGCTTGTTTTCTACCTTGGCACTCCCAGCTGGGCAGCTAGGGTCCTCTGCACCTGTGACTTTCTCTGGTCCCCAGACAAAGCAACCACACAAGGTGTAAGAAGTGGAATGGCACTAAGGAGGCAGAGTGAGCATCTTCCCATGAGACCCTCCACAGAGACCAGCATTGCCATCCAAACTGCCAACTCTCTTCCTGGCACCACTGACCAATGCTGTCCAGTGAGCCTAGCCTAGGGCCCTGATGAGGCACACCCAGGGAAAGCCAGGTGGCAGGAGTAGACATGTGAGGCAGAAGGAACCGGAGCTCTGCCAAGTCTGTAGCTTCCAAACCAAATGAACATCTACTGCAATCAAGTGGATTCAGACACAGAGTCATCCAAGAAGAAAGAGGGGAACTGCTTCTTAGAGTTTCTTAGACTGTAAATATCTACTCAAGCAAGCAGTCTTTCTTCCCACGGAGCAGCTAATCAGTTGGCTAGATCTGAAGGCATTTCTGTGAACAGTCTGATGGCTCTCACTATGTCACCAGGGTTCCTCCTGGGTTTCTGAAGGGGGATAAATACCACAAGGAGGGCCCCCTGCTATTTTTCCACATCAGTCATACATTGCATTGAGCAAGGTGTGCCCTTCAATGGAGTCGCTAATGCACAAATAATAGGATGGATTTTTATTACTGTTGTAAATGTGAAATATCAGATAGCATGGTATTCTATAAGGGATTATGAAATTATACAACATACTGCATAGTATAATTAATGAACAATGGGATTTAGCATCCCAAAGTCATATGTTAACCTTTTCACATGAACGAGATAACTTGCTATTTTGCTATCTTAATCTTTTTACAATATTGTTCATTTTCAGAAGGTGACCTTAGTTGTTTCAGACTTATTTTACAGTCAAGTTACTTATAATTTACTTATCTTTAAGACAATGTTGTTGTGAAATTAGGTTGAACACTGAGTGACCCTGTATACAATGGAACAAACCATCACTCACCCTAGGTTCCCTGCCATTATCACAGCTGTATGGAAATATAAGGTGCACATTTCACATGACCAGGGTTTGGATCTCAATTCTGTTTCATTTATATGTATAACCTTCAAAAAGTAATAGAACCTCTTTGAGCCCATTTCCTCATTCAGGAAATAAACAAAATATTTTAAAGCTTTTAAGAAGATAATGGTAATCAAATAAAATTGCTATGTTAAGCTGAGTCTCGGTGACGTAAGTGGTTGAATGCAGTCCCACGGGCGTGGCGGTTCAAATCCAGCAGCGGCTCTCAGGAGCAGAGCCCTAGGTAGCGCCCACGACCACCAGAGGCAGTGATGTCAACAAAAAAAATGCTGTTAAGGGAGCTAAAAAAATGTTAGTCACAATCATAGCTCTGTTCCCATGATCTATCACTCCCAGTAGGTTAAATTGGTGTATATATGTGTGTAATTATATATATAAATTACCAACATATATAGATGACTATTTATAGGTGACTGTATATAGGCGACCATATAGGTGATTGTGTGTGTATATGTGTGTGTGTGTGTGTATATATATATATATATATATATATATATAATATTGTAACTGGCGGTTCTCCCTCAAAAGCAGAATTGTTCTAGGCAGGCAGAACTGAACTTTCACAGCATGCCTTAACCTTGCTAGGCAAACATTGTGTAACTCTGAGTTCGTGTATCTAGTGACATCATCTGAGGGTTCTCTCTGCTCATAGTAAATTTTTTCATATCTGTTGTTTCTATCAAACCTCATTTTTTGGGATGACCAATTTAAAAGAACAGTGGGTAACTGTGAAATTTTGTTTCCTGCTTAGAAAAAAAATGCTGCAGAAACCGAGGTGATGTTGAACACAGCTTCCACGGACAGTGCTAAGGGAGAAACTCAAATATATGAGTGGTCTTCTCATTTCATTAAGGTGAAATGTTGATTGATGACAAATTCATTCTGGACATCCATCAACTTCCTGAACAGGCAAAAGTAGTGAATTTGGCATTCCTTCCATCAGGTCAGGCTGTTACTCAAGCATCCTGTTTAGAGGTTCTGAA
This sequence comes from Nesogale talazaci, assembly GCA_004026705.1. Classification (NCBI taxonomy): domain Eukaryota; kingdom Metazoa; phylum Chordata; class Mammalia; order Afrosoricida; family Tenrecidae; genus Nesogale; species Nesogale talazaci. Next base: position 114,690 of record PVJH01002038.1, read on the forward strand.
AAGATTGTGCAACTGGTTTGTGGCAGGCAGGGGATTGATTTTGCCTCTCTGACAATGCACCAGCTCACGCTGACATCTCTGTGCAAAAGCAAAACCAAAAACCAAACAAACAAAACAGCACGCCTCTCTTCCCCTATGCGCCTTACTCACCTGGGCTTTCTCTGTGCAGCTTCTCTTTGTTTCAGCAAATGCAGAAGGACATGAAAGAACAGTGATTTGAAGATGTAGACGAGGGAAAGAACAAAGAGGGAGGTGAGGTAAGCCATACAAACAGAAGCGTTTGAAAATACTACTGAGAGTGGAATTACAGATTGGACAAACATATTAAGTGTAATGAAGAGTATTTTGAAGATGATAAGATTGTTTTGTAAAAATAGTTACGTAGTTTGAGGGAAAAAAAAAAACTCCTATGGGTTTTTTGGGGGTGGTACCCACTGCACATACATAAAATTATTGTAAGTTAGACAGTGGGCTGATAAGCGTGAGGTCCCTTGGAGAGAAAGATAAGACTGTCTACTTCTGTAAAGAAGATCAGCCTCAGAAACCCTATCCAGACTTGTTAGGAGTTGGATTTGATCTGATGGCAGTAGATTTTGTTACACACCTAAATATACACATATACACACAAATATATGAGAAAGGGTTTAAACAGCTTGTGGAAATGTTTCATTGTTTTACTTCCATTTTTCTATGAATATTTTGAAGACCTTTCATATATGTCTATGCATATATATATTCACATATACACAAACAAATATTAGAAATCTTCAAATGTCTGTCTGTATATATATATATATATATATATATATATATATACACAACGTGCATAGTTTCCTTTTAGGATTTGACTGGTGGTAATGACTTTCTAAAATCAGATTAAAAGTGCTTTTTAAGAACTTATTCAATAGCTTATTTAGCAAGAAATCTATGACTTATTATGAAGGAAAAATACTTAACAAAGTTGGGATATTATGTTGTTTTTAAGAATGTACCACAAGGCACCTTTAAACTATAGAAGTACTTGGGTTTATGAAAGGTTTTATCCTATATTCCTAAATAGATTATTAGACCTTCTTTTCAAGTTTAAGGTTTCTAAATCTTTACTTTTGTCAATTTTCCCATATACATTTTATAGAGATGTCCACAGGTTGATAAATAAACTCAAATATCTCATAGAGAATACCCAGCTAAACATAAAATGACACTAAAATTTGTAGTGATGTCCATGTGAAGTGTGAAAGAATCCTTTAATGTGTTAAATAACAATTTGTGTAAATGCACTCTGCAAAATGTAGTCAAGAATGCAGAGATATATACAATCTATACCACCTTCACTCTCATTGAGAATAAAGAAGAGTAAATTATAAATTTGATATAGTATATTTTCATATGATTTTTTCACATAGCTTGATGTCACTTTGCTTCATTTTAATATCATGTGCTAAAGCCATTTATACTTGGTCCAAGAAAGAGTACAAATAATCCCACTGTAACCTGAAGGAGAAGCTTTTTCTTACACCCATTTGTATATTATTAAATGCATATTACCTGAATAAATGGTTTTCCCTGGATGTGCAAATGTGATACTTGGAAGTATTTTGATTTGTTTAGATATCTTGATGTAAATATTCCTGACATCTTGCTGAAACACTGCAATGGTATGTGTGGGTTCTTGTTCCTCATATAAAAGTTACTCAGGGCTTTATTGTTCTTGAACTTGTAGAGGCTGACAGATCAAGCTGACAGAGATGTCAGAAAATAGAAATTGCCCAGCAAATTTTCTATGGGAAAACTTTACATTCTTAAAAACAAAATCAAACATCTTTCCAGATTTGTAAACATTAAATAATTAAGAATCTGTTTCATACTTAAACAAGTTGCCATTATGCCTGTCTAGCATCATGTTGTTTGGTTGCGATTGCAAGCAAGGGCTAGGAACACACTCTGATGCCCACAGACTCGGCTGCTTCCATCTATTGGACGAGGGAATTAAGTGACAGACAAAAGGTCACATTCATTTGAAGGAATTCCTCATTATGTCCAAGAATACCTAAGGTACTATTTTAATTTCTAATAAATAATTTCATTTTACCTCTTGGTTTTTGGTAGTAAATATTTTTTTCATGATGCATACACACCAATAAATACTCATCATAAGTTTAAGTATTATATGTGCAGTTGTTATATATGTATAGCATATATTTGTTAACCAACAGAATTTCTATGTACATATGTGTCATTGCTTTTCTATGTTTTTCCACTCTTTCTTAGTGTTTCCTCCATGTATTATTAGAACTTATTCTGCTATTTATAAATAATGATTTATATGAGTTGCTGGCTTACAAATTGCAAGATTCTTAATGTATTATTTTTTCAAATATCTATATTTTATACACACGTATACAGAGAGTTTTTTCATATTAAGTAGCCTAAAGGCTGGCATGATGCAATTGCTGTGTCCTGTGGTATCAGTTCTCATTCTTAATAGCTAGAGGGGAGAGTACAACTGGGTTTCTAAGACTGTGGTCTTTATAAAACAGCTTGCCACATTTTTTTTACCTGCAGAATACTGGTGGGTTCAAACAACCCACATTGAGGTAAATGGCACTATGTTTCATCTCTATGCCTCTAGGACTCTTTGATGAAAAAACATATATGTTGTGGTTGCTACCGTTGTGTTCCATCGAGTCGCTTCCAACTCACCATGACCCATAGAAGCGATGAGAACTGGCATGTAGCACATGGACTTTCTTACACTATAATCTGAAAAGAGACTGAAAAATCTTTGCTACTGCAGCAAGACTTTAACTGAAGACAATTCAGTCAGCAGTTGAGCAATTTTATCACCGTGTTACCAAGGCTTGCCTTTGAGTATAATTAACAATATTTAACAAGTGGGACTTTGAATTTTGTAAACCAAATTACTTCGGCTTGACTCAAACAATTATTAGATTTGGCAGAACAAGTCTTCATTCTAAATAATAAAAAAAAAACAGTAATGGGTTGTTAAAGTTAAATCGGGATTGTTAAAGATAAAATGGTTTGTTAAAGGTCAGTTCCAGGCTAACACAAAATTAACCATTGTATCGAAGTAATTGTGTGTTTGGTTGCCTTGTATGCTTATCAAAATCGCACAGTGAAGAAGAAAGATTGAAAGAGAAACGACAGATTTAACCGATGATGGTGACTAAGAATAGTCAGTGTACCTTGGAAGGCAGGACAACAATAACCATATTTCGGAAGAAGTGCTCAATGTTTAAAAGAAAATAACTTAAATGATTTTAATACTATTTTTCCAAAAAGTTCTGTAATGAGAGTATATTTTGGGAGATCATGTAGATATTTGCAACAATCTTGGCAGGCTGAATTTAAATTTTGGTATACTAATATCAATCATCATGAAAGTCTGATTAGAAAAAGATTGACTAGATTTGAAGTTTATTTTTATTTAATAATTAAGTTTTACAGTAGTACTATTACATTTGAGAGAAATATTCTTATTTTTATTTTTCTCTTGATATATTAGATTTTCTCTTGCATGCAACTGCAATTTAGAAGTGTATATTGATGATTTTAATAGCCTAGGTACTTTTATTTTATACATTTCATAATTTTGATTATATTAATTTATATTAAGATAATGTTTTCTGTATCTTGCATTTAGTTTATATGTATAGTCAATTATGAAATCAATTATATCCATTTCACTGGAATATATAATGCATACTTCTCTCATGATTTCTAAAATACTTTTATATCAAGAAATCTTTATTTATATAACAACATTGCTTGTACCAAAAAGTTTTTTATTTAGATTAAAATTTTTATTTAGATTATTTTATTTAGATTCTATAGATCGATGTTCACTTTGCTAGATTTTAATATTGGAAATATATCGAATAAATTTATTGAGCCACTAAAAGGATTATGTAGAGCAAAACCAATAGGCACAACTGGATGGCTGTAGGCATTCATGCTATACTGCCTGCCTAACGCTGCACGATTTCATCCTGCTGGGATCCTGACAAGACAGCCCATCTGCTTCTGGAACACCCTGTGGAGGAATGGTGCGCTGTACACATGGAGTCATGATGAGTCTGGTTTTCCGACAATGATCCACCACCACAATAGGCCCCATCCATGTCAACATAGTGATATTGTCCAATATAGGAAGAAAGAGACAAATGTCATTAGAAAATTACATTGTTTCACTCTGTGCATATCCGAATCAGTGGTTCTCAACCTGCGGGGGGCAAACCCTTTGAGGTTCGAATGATCCTTTCACAGGAGTTGCCTAAGACCATCAGCAAACACATAAATATTTCACAATATATAATTATATATCATTGTGTGATTAATCACTATGCTTTAATTATATTTAATTTGTAACAATAAAATACATCCTACATATTAGATATTTACATTATGATTCATAGCTGTAGCAAAATTGCAGTTATGAAGTAGTCCTGAATGTGATTTTATGGTTGGGGGGATCTCCACAACATGAGGAACTGTACAAAAGGGTTGCAGCATTAGGAAGATGGAGAACCACTGACTTACATGTTTACCTTAAAGACATTCATATTTTTCCTCTGTATTTGTATTTATTATATATTACATGTCAGACAAACTGTCTGGAAAACTTTATAATAGATTCATGAAATGTATATATCAAGAAAGTATTAATGGGTAAATCAATATCTTATTATGATTAGGGATTAGACCACCACAACATGCCATAAACTACTTTGGTATATTCAGTACACCCATGGGTCACATTTAGAAAACATGCTCCAGACAAAAATGGTGATTTTTGTTATCCTTTCTACATGAAGCTGCTATATAGTTTGTCATAGGTATGTATACATTTCACATGAATATCATCTAATTTCAGAATTATCCCACACTTATATTGCCCATTCATCAGCAGTCCATAGTAGTTTACTTAGCTATAACTACAAAGTCATATATTGCCTACCAATCATCTGTTAGTTTGTCACATTTTGGTGTTTTGCTTGTTGTGACTATGGTGGATGCAACCTTCCCAGAATTTCAAATACCAGAAGCGTCACAAATGCTGAACCACTTTGAGTGCCCATGAGGACAGCTGACAGAGAAAAGAGTTAGAGTTGACTTCTGAAAATTAACCTATATAACTTTATGGATTGCAACAGAACACCGTTTGGTCTGTTTGCTTTAGACATTCCATCATGTGGGAGCAATGCGTGGTGGAAGAGCTAGTGTTGGGAAATGGAGAGCGTCCTTTTTTGAGATGGTTGTTAGATTAACCCCAATGATGGACATGTGCATGCGAGAGGACGTGACAATGGTGAAGGGGCAGAGAGGGCTCTTTGTTCTGCTCTTCCTAAGTTCGCCATGAATCAGAGTGAGGCGACTGTTGCGTGATCCTCTCCCTCTTGCTTATCTCTCTTTATCTAAAATCATCATCATCTACCCATCATCGGTATATGAGAGCACTATTAATTGATTGAATTTCCTCTTCCCTCCATTTTCTCATAAATTGAAGGCTATCTTGTTAATTCATCTTACTGTTTAATCTTTGTATTTTTCTTAGTATATAACCATGAATGTATATTATATATGTGTGTATATATGTATACAAATTAGAAAATACCCACCTTCTTCCTTGATATATACATTTAGTGGACTATTAAGAGGTTTTTAGGTTTCAGTACTACTCTCTCAGAAGACAAGTTAAGAATAATATTTCCATTAATAGGAATATCTCATTATTGGTAATAAGAGCAGCTCATTATTTTATGAGGAAATAAATGAGCCATAATTAGTTTACAGAAATCAAAGACATTCATCTGATTAGTTATATTAAAATACACAGGATTGTAATAACAAAGTAGGCAGATCAGGGAGAAAAAGCTGACATAGTTTGAAATTTTTTCAAATTAGTATTGTTCATTTTTTAACCAAAGCAAGTAAGTTTTATTTTCAGATACATTTCAGAATCTCTTAAATATGTTATTTAAATCTGAATATTTCCCCAAAAGAAACACAAAAGAGAATAAAATTGCCAACACTTATGGAAATTTTGACAGTGTATGTTGGTAGTGATCTCATAAAATGATTGATGTAATTGGGTGTATTTTATAGTCCATGTGGAACATATTGGATTTGAAAATATTGTATTTCATAGAAAAATAGAAATTTAAAAATGAGTCAAAGTGCATGAACAAATACCAAGTCACTTTCTTTTTGAGATTTTTTTTATTTTGGGGCGGGAGGGCATCACTGCCTTCTGGTGGTGGGAGTAGAAGGCCCAGCCTTTGCTCCTGTGGAGCCGCTGCTGGAATTGAACCACCATCCCAGTGGGCCGCAGTCCCGTGCACAACCATGCCAAGTCACTTTCTTTAAAGCACATTTTATTCAATATTTATTTTCTTTTGTCCTCAATGTTACTTTCATTCATGAAATATCCTTTGAATTTGCTTTTTTATTAAATAAAATAATCTTCCTTACTATTGTTCAACTCAGCACCAACTCTGAAGTTCAGGCTAGGCTTTTCTCATGGTTAAAGTAGTATAGCATACAAGGGGTTAGATGACAATACCTATTCCTCTGAAATAAAACCCCACAAGAACATGTCCACTCTCCTTCGAAATAGAACACCCAGTCCAACATTTCTATTGTGTTCCTCTCAGCAGTCCCAGAATGTTTCAACTTATTCCAAATTACTTCTAGAACTAACTCAATTAATTTCCCCACTTTTTTAAAATGTGGATTGCATGAAGTTTTATAGAATATATCAGTTTTGCTTTCAACAACTGATAACCATTTTATTTCAAATACTTGATCTTAAGCTCCACTATATAACATCACTTTCCTTATGTGCCATTTCTGATTTATAGGGCTCCTTTTCCAACGTTACTGTGTATATTTCAGGGTAAAATCCACTACCTTAATTTCAAATGAAGCGTTATGTGGTGTTTATTGTTCTGATTCTATTGTTTGGCTGAAAATTGAGCCACTGGGATGAATTCAGTTCCAGACATGAGTAATGACTGAGACTCAGTCTAGGGTTCCTTTCTTGTCTATCTTACCAAACCAAACCTGGTTTTTGGTTGTTTTCATTGTTTGTTTCCTTCAATAGTTTAGAACATGTTTTTTTTCTCACTCTATTTAGGACCGTCTAAAGAACTGGACAAACCAAAGAGAAAAAATCTAACATAGTTGGACTTTTTTTTTTAATTGTGCTCTTCATTCTTTAACTAAAGCAAGTAAAATACATTTTCGCTAGCATTTCAGAATGCCTTAAATATGTTCTTTCTGAGCTGGTGGTAGCCTTGCACCACTTTTTCTTTGGGTCGTTGGTGCAGAGAGACTGCTGTTCACGCAGTCCATTTGTCCGCTGTACTAATTATTGCCCCGTGTCTTCAAATTTCTGCTTTTCCCTGGATAAAGATTCACTTGTGAGATTTTAACTTTCTCTGTTAACCTATATTGAAGGATGTAGTTGTTGATCTTTGCTAGTAAATACTTTAAGCATTCTTTGTTCCTAGCAAAAGAAATTATATCATCTGCACAGTGCAGGTTGTTAATAAGTCTTCTGCCAATCCTGAGGCCCATGCTTCATATAGTGCAACTTCTGAGATAATGTTCTCACTATATAAAATGAATAACTTTGAAGGAAAATATATAACCCTCATGCACGTCTTTTCTGATTTTAAACCACAACATCTCCCTTGGTTTTCTTGGTCTATGTGCAGGTTCTACAAAAATTAATTGTTCCGGTATTTCCATTATTTGCAATGTTATCCATAGCATATTGTTATCCACCTAGCTGAATCCTTTGTATAGTCAATAAATTACAGGAAAACATCTATCTGGTACTCTTTCTGTTTTCATCCCTGATTCATCTGACATCGATACTGATATCCCTCTTTCCATATTATCTTCTAAATTTAGCTTGAATTTCTGACATTTCCATGTCGACAAACTGTAGAAAATTTTCTGATTTATATTTAGCAAAATGTGGGTGACTGTGTACAAGATTGAAGTTATCAAGGATTTCATTTTGCTTCAATCCACAATGAATACTCATGATGACAGTAGTCAAGAGGTCAAATGAAGCATTGCATTGGGTAATTCTGCAGTAAAAGACTTCTTTAAAGTGTTGAAGCAAGGATGTTACTTGGACTAAGGAGGATCAAGGTGCCTTGACCCAAGCCATGGTATTGCTCATCACTCCATATGGATGTGACTGTCGGACATTGAGTATATCAGGGAAGAATAGAGATATCTGAATTATGGCACTAGAAAATAACACTGAAAGTACCACAAGCTCTGAAAAGAATAGATTTATATTGGGGGAAAGGAGTAAAGGCAGCATGCTTCTTAGAAGGAAGGGTGATAAGACTTTATCTCACATACATTGTACAGGTATCAAGAGAGACTCGTGTCTACGAAAAGACATCATTCTTGGCAACAAAACAGAGGAAGATCCATGAGAAGTTTGATTGATACAGTGCCTGAAGCAAGGGGTTCAAACAAGAGAATTATGAGGATGGAGTAGGGCCAGGAAGAGTTCCATTTTATTGTACATGGAGCTGCTATGAGTCTGACTCAGTTCATTGGTACTTAACAACAATATTAGCAGCCACGAGGTGGACAGTATAAACCCACCAACCATTCCATGGGACGAAGACAAAGCTGTTTGCTGTCCTGAAATATTACTGTCTAGGAACCTGTACATTAGGTTACTCTCAATAGGAATCAACTCCACAGTTTTCAGCAACATTTTACTTATGTGTGACAGTAATTATACTACCAGATAATTTCATGTTCTTTTTAATAACAATCAATAGGGACACATTCCAATTATAATTAGCACTCTGTTATTATCTAGATCTTTCTTTGATCCAGAGATAGACAGAATACTAAACAACAGCAAAATCTGTTTTTAGTCAATGCCTTCATTGAATTTGTTTCCAGCACTATCAGTTCCTTGGTCATATGACACGTCTTGAAATGACTGAACATATTCACTGATTATTTTTGATACAGTGGCTCTGTTATGTAAGATTATCTAAAGAAACAAATTCAGCTACACCCATCTACTTCAAAGGAATGGATTTATACTAAGAACTAATTATATATTAAGAAAAGATTCCAGCCCAGTTCAGGTCCATAAGTCAGGTGATGTACCATAAGTCCCTGTGCAGACACATATAGCAAAATGCTAGTGGCACAGAATGGTGAGTCATGAAGCAGGAAAATCACAAGTCAATGGGATAAGGGGAATGTGCATGCAAACTTGGTGAAAACACAGCAGAGCTTGTGTAGCTCTCAGAGTCTATGAGGTGTCCCTGTAAGTAGTAAGTTAAAGGGGAAAAGAGAGAGGAAGATTTCCAATTTCCCTGCCCTGTACAAAGGCTGCACTCTTTGGAAGGCATCATCAGATTGTGATCTGATTGATCAATTGGATTCCACTCCATTCACTTTCATAAATCCTTAAATGAATAATCATTTTCCTACCACAATGACTCTCGGTATTCCTTTTATTTTTGTGTTGATTTCTGTACATGGAATTCTTCAAAATTTCATCTCTACTCTTGATTTCTTTCTTCAGTCATCAGGCTAGATATCTGAACGAATGAAATCTAGTGAAGGAGAAGCTTTTCTCTCTCCATTGTCCCTGGAGGGAGGCCTTTGTCTCTTCTGAGTTTCTATTGCTGGGAAATATATATGTGTCTTGTTACCTTCCATCTCTGTCAGCTTTTAGTTATCTCTTTAATATTTTAAATGAAAATAACTGAGATATGCCAGGCTATATTCCTGTCATATTAATTTAATAATGATAATATATTTCCAAATGAGACTATAACCATAAACATTATGATTTTAAACCCATGGCTTTTTGGGAAACAATTTAATCCATTCTAAGCTCTATAGTTGCATTTTGTAACTTTTTATGTATAGTAAATGAACTCATGTCCCAAATTATTAAAATTTGGGTATTGGCTTTTGGATTACCAAATGATCTATTATTGTACTAATATAAGGGTAAAGCACACATGTGAACATCAGAAACAATTTTAATTTTCATTACCTTGTTATTTTGATATCAACTGAAGACATTCTTACATCAATCACTCTCTATTCATGCCTTCATAAATTTTAGGCATCATGAGTTCTTTTTGGACACTTTGTCTTTTTCTGTCCACTTAAAATTTTCAGTATGGATAACAAGTCAATACGAAAAAAAATCCTCAGAACTGCATCCATAGGTAACCTCATGATGAATGAAGAAAGCAATCAAACAAGACTTCTGTCTTGTTTAGATCCAGAATGAACGCACCAGTGAAGAGATGAAATGGTGCATCTCTTTGGTTAAATCTTCTGTGAAAGACCTCCTGAAAGTGTTCAAAATCGAAGATATGACTTAGGACTTAGGTGCTCCTGACATGAGACATGGTATTTTCAGTCCTCAGATAGATGCGAGAGTTCAACTTTGAGTAAGGAAAACAGAAGGAAAACAGATGCATTTGATCCACGGACTTGAAAAAAATTAGTGAAAGTCCCAGGGCTTTCTAAAGACCAGACAACCTTTTTCCTGGAAGACATACTACTAGAATGATCCTTAGAGACAAAGAGGGAGTGACTCTGTGTAACATAATTTGGGCATCTGATAAGGAGAGCCTATTACCTGGAAAAGGATATCATGTCTGGAAAAGTGGAAGAGCAGTAAAAAAGAGAAAGGCGCCAATGAGATGGACTCTAACAATGGCTTTGAAGAGAAGACTGACACGGGATCTGGCGTCAGTCCTGTCGGTTGTATAGAGGCCCACGATGAGTTGGAACTGATACAGCAGTGCCCACAACATCTAGAAGTTGAAGGAGCTCTTGTGATTCCATGGTTAACAACTCAGTTGCTAGGGGGAAGGTGGATGATTTGCATTTCCCTAGTTCCAAATAGAAAGATGTTTCAGTCTGCTTCCCAAAAGATCATAGCCCTGGAAAAGCTACTATGTCCTGTCAAGATTTTTTCCCCCTCCTATGAAGATTTTATGGGTTGGCTTCAATTCAACAGCCATGTGTTTTCATGTTGGAACCGTATAGCTAAGTAAGTAAATAATTATGTGATTACATTTTACTTAAATTTCAGTTATAAGTAGGCTAGGATTATAAAGGGTAAAGTTTTATAAAATACTATATTGTGGAAGTTACTGCCTAAATTCAAATCCTGCTACTACCAACTTCAAATCTTGCTAGCACCAAGTTCAAGTGCTATCTCAATCGGTTTCTAAACATCATATTAGTTATATGATTTCAACAATCATAAGCTCTCTTTGCTTATTTAAAAACAGTGACTATAGGTGTATCTTCTCGTTAGGTTTATGGGAGCATTTGCCTAAATGACACTAACAAAATATTTGAATTGAATATTATATCTAAATTGCTTAAATTATTTCATGAAAATTGCTGTCACATGCAATATTATAAAGAAAACTATATACTATATACACACCTTTAAATCATGGCTGTGAATCTATAGAGAAGAAGAGCATTCAAAGTTCTCTTTTCATGTTCAAAGCAAGAGAAAGGGCTGGAAAGACCAAAGCTCTGACACATAGAGAGCAAGAGCACATAGGATGCCTATGACACAGAAAACAGATAACACACACATGGGGAAAAGGCACAAAGAAACTTCCTGAAAAGCTATGGCTTAAAATGCTTCAAAAGTAAAATTTTGGAAAGCAGAAATTATCTTTTATTTATTTCAGCATCAGAACGATATATTTGGAGAATATTATCCAAATGGAGAAACTCATCTATGATTGTTTATCTTATTTTACCAGCTGTTATAAAACACCAACTATCTCTAGAATAAAAACTGATATAGTAATGACAGTGTGAGGAAATCATTTATATGCCTTATGGAGGCTAGATTTAAGAAGGGAGAAAGGAGGAGGTGCTGTCCATTTAAAATCTGTTAGAGGCTGAGCCCCGGTGGCGTAGTGGTTGTGCATGGCACTGCGGCCCACTGGGATGGAAGTTCAATTCCCGCTCACAGGAGCAAAGGCTGGGCCTCCTACTCCCACCACCAGGACAGTGATGCCTTAAAAAAATCTTTTAGAATTTCACAGGTGATAATATAAATAAAGATCCTCTTAGTGCTGCGTGGCATGTATTAGATTGCTAACTACAAGATCAGTTCAAAGCCACCCTCTGGAGAGGGGTGCAGTTATGATCTCCCCTAAAGACTTACAGTCTCAGAAACTCTAGACTTGTCACAAATGGAAACCTCCATAATAGCAAGGTGTTAGCATTCCTATTACCTACATCAGAGAATAAAGACACAGAGAGAATGGGGGCAGAGATGAGACACTGTATGTAAAGAAAAAGAAGACAAAGGAATACATATATGGTTAAATTTGGTGAGGTGAAGTAAGGAACAAATGGTGATTCCAGAATGTGAGGGTTAATAACTAAAAATAATAATGATGCTGTAAATGAAGGAAATTGTGAAACTAGAGATTTTAAAATTCACTTACATACATTCCTTTCTAAATGGAGTCATTTAATTAATGAAGTGCTTAATAGATACTGTTTTTTATGAATACCATAATTATCATTATGGACTCACTGTTATCTAAAATATATGTTCATATTTCACCATTACTACACCTACTGTTCTGTCATTGTCATATTCAATAGGAGAAGCAAACACCAAGGTCCCTTTTGAATTGTAGCCTTATTTATTTATTTATTTATTTATTTATTTGACTTATGCCAGATTGATAAATTGACCTTTGCATAAAACAGCACAGACTGTTTATTGGTGAATAAACTGGTTGTTTTGAGCTGTGCCATCTGCTGTGCAGATGGCTCTGGGTCACTGGAGTTTCGGCTACCAGATGTGCCTCCAGGTGGTGGAGACTATTCTAGCCCATTTTGTTTCATATTATGCCAGTAAACTTGGTCTTCTCCAGCTGTGAGGTGCATAGATGAGCCTATAGAAACCACTCAACCTTGCCTATGATTTCTATGGAGGTAATTTTGGTGCTGAAACAAGGTAAATGATGACTCCCCACCCCACCATGTTAAAAGTCAGCACAAACTATGATTTTTGTTTAGTTTTGTTTCCTTCATAGAATTTTAATGCAGTGTGTGGTAATTATACAATTGTCAGTTTAAGGATTAAGTATGTAGGGGTAGAATTGAGCCTGTCATTCAGATAACAGCCTCTGTGTGGGCATGGCCTTCTCCTGAGAATTCTTGGAAATTCAAAATTTTCCTTTTGGAGGTGGGAGACACCTTTCTCTCTGCCACTTCCCGGAAACATTGCAGCTGATAAGACACATGGAGCTATGTTCATGCCCTAAGTTGGAGAAGCTACATGGACCTACCCTGATGCCAACAGACCTCTGAAGTGGGAGAAGTCACATAGAGACCCTTGTCAGTGCTGAGATGCTTACAACACCATGAGATTCAAAGACTTTATATCCCTGTCCTGTGATCATCCTGCATTCGGCATCATTGCATGTGTTTCGTGAGTCTGAAGAGAACTTTAGATTGCTGTTGGACATATGGGATAATATCAGACTTATGGACTTGATCTATACTGGGATGGGATGTTTTCTCAATTTTCAATTGCTCTCATATACAAACCTCTCCTTTATATGCATATGAATGTCTCCATGAATTTGTTACTGTAGCCTACCTAGACTAATATACAGTGAGAAAAGCCTATGTATATTTATAAATATATTCTATTCCTCCTTTATACCTAGAATATAATAAGGTTTTATTTAAAACCAATTTATTGGGATTTAATATAGATTTGTATTCTGATTATTCAATTACATCAAGTTGTACAACTGCTATCACAATCAGTTTTCTTTCCTAAACTCCTTGATACCAGATCCATTTTACCCATCGCCACCACTGTATCGCCCCAAACCCTTACTCTATTTGCACATAGTAAGTTTTAATACATGCTCATTAAGAACACTAAAATAATAAATAAGCAAACTCCTTTAATAAAAAAACCTTCTTTAAACTTATATATTTCAAAAGATTAGTAGAAACAATATAAATTTATCCCATTAATTGTTTAATTCCTCATTGCTGAGAGAACATTTTGTCCACACCAGTATAATATGACTAGTCATACCCTCTTTTAAATACATATAATTTTAAATTTCCTATTTATAAATCAACATTTAACCAGGAGCCTAATGTGTTTTGACTTCTGAGCAAAGCAACTGTAATTAAGTCAATGAGCACGCATGCATAGTGCTTACTTATCTGATGGAAACACAAGGCCACATGGTACAAGTTCTGTGTGCCACACAACACCTGGAAGCAGGGGGCAGGGTGGGGGTGAACAAAGAGAGGCAGGCAGTGTATGAGGAGGAACTAAGAGAGGATTTGTTTGCTGAGAGAGGATTTAAATTTTATTATGTGAAGCTAATACGTATATCCATTCACAGTTCCAGGGTTACTAATTGGGCTACTAATCATGAAGTTAGCAGTTTGAAACCATTGGCTGCTTCATGGGATAAGAATGAAGTTTTCTACTCCCTGAAGAGCAACAGTCTCAGAAAACCCCAGAGGCATTTCTCTACCCATGTCCTATCTGGTTATTATGAGTCAGAATTGACCAGCTGGTACTGAGTTTTTGATTGGGACAATAGAAATTCAGGTGGTATTGCATGATAGAACTTTGTCAAACCAGTTATTTTTCAATGAAATTAGCTTTTATCTTCAACAACATGAATTGTGACTATAGAACTAGTCTTCACCAGATTGAATGCAGAGGAATCAAACTGACTACATAAGTGGGCAGAAACAATGGAGAAGCTCAGTATAATCAGACAAAATAAACCTGATTCTACCCATCAATCAAGGTGGACTGTGAATTATGCTATCAATTGCTCATATTCAAGTTCAGGTTTATAATGAATATTAAAAGTCTATCAGAGTCAAGATATAACCTTGGCATTTTCTCCTAAATTTAGAAATCATTTCATGAACAGATTTGATGCATTTGATAATAAAGTCCTAAGATCTAAGCAGGTGTGAATCTGTATTGTGACATTGCAAAGCTAATATCCACAGTATCACCACCAATATAGGAGAGGAGAAGCTTTGGGTGATCAAGTGTTTGATATTTTCCAGCAGTTTTGTCAGTATGAGAAATATAGGGAAGCTGATTGGCAGGTCCCCCTTATAATAGAAAATGTGATCAAGGAAAGGGATAATCTTAGCACCACAGAAACAGCTCACTAAAAGCTAAACTAAAAACTAAAAGCTTCTGCATGTGTTACAGAGTCTTTTCTCTTCTATTCATAGAGTTAACATTGCCAAAAACCAAATCCAGAGTTTCATTATATGAATAGCTGCTGATTTACAGCATCAGCTGAATGACAGGTCTGGAACAGTGTCTGTTATTGAAGTAAGGGCATTAATCAGAAATAACCAGGACCCTGAAACATGGGATGGGATATATGGGCTAATGATGCAGAAGAGAAGGATATTGAATCCCTGCAGTCTATTGAGCCCCATCAGTCAATAGATCCACTCATCCCACCTGAAGAGATTAATCCACTATCAGTAAAACCATTCACAGCTGAGCAGGTTGTCCAAACTGTTCAAGCTGAAATGTCAGGTGGGGTTGCAGCTATAGCATTATTTGGGGGAGATGCCTCTCAAGGTATTGTGAAGAGCCCCCTGGAAATATCACCACCACCCATTATTTCCTCTAGACCTGTACCTAGAATTAAGTCTCAGAACGTTCCTAAAGGTGAGGTTCAGATGATGACTCAAGAAGGCGTGTGCTATACTCATAAAGATCTGCTTAAGTTTCCCAGCACATGCAAGCAGAAGCCTGGGAAATATCCCTGGGAATGGTTACTAATGGTGTGGGATACTGGTGCAAGAAATATACTAGTCTGAGTTTCTTCATACGGGGCCCCTAAGCACAGATTATTCCTTCAATGTCCTAGCAAGTAAGGTTAAGAGAGGATCTATTTGCTTATTTGGCTGATCCACTGAAGCATGGGCTTCCAGGTGGCTTAGATTAGACCATTAGGTACCTGCCTTTACATGGTACACTGTAGAGGACGGTATCCAAAATCTTAGGGCAATTGGTATGTTGGAATGCGTCTTTCAGGATAATCTTATGGATCCCCAAAGGGAGTGTCCCAAGGACATAACTTTCTGCCAAACAAGAAGAAACAAAATTATAAAGTGGGCCCCAGCATCTCTGACAACTTCAGTAATTGCTATTTTATGTACACCAGGACTTAACGGTGGGAACTGCCCTGGCAGACATTTGCCTACTACGAGACAGATTGGGTCCTATAGTGGCAGAGAGAAGGTGTGAGTACTGATTCAACAGAGATGTGGTTATTACAATGGACAGCAAGGTTTCCATAGTAATCAAAACAACCTATCTCTACTTAAGGCATTGGCTACTTAACCGTGGTATTCCTAGGGATACCTACATAGGAATACATGGAAAATCTACTAAATACTTAGGTGATCTATACAGACAGAAGAATGCTAGATCAGATGAACAACATAATGGAGAGTCACAACTTCTCAGTCAGTTTCCTGATTTGAGCCAGTTTTCAGACTCACAACCCCTTGAATGAGGGGAAGGCCAGGCCCTTTGAAGAAGGACCCTGCTACATTATATAAGGTTTATACTATTAGTCTTTCTTCTAGCCTTCCTCAAAGTGACCTGTGGCCTTTTACAAGTAGCTGTACATTTATGGTGCAGAAGAGGAAACACTCAAACTTTGGGGGATTACTGGGCACTAACTCTGAACTGACACTAATTGCAGGAGACCCAGAATGTTTTTGAGGTCTCCCAGTTAGAGTTGGGGCATATGGAGGTCAAGGTATTGATGGAGCTTTAGTTCAGGTAAACCCAATGAGCCCCTGAAGACATCTTATCATTATTTCCCCAATTCCAGAATGCATCATTAGAATAAGCATACTTAGTAACTGGCAGAATCCCCATATTGGATCCCTGAAATGTGGAATAAGGGATATCATTGTAGAGCACCACTAGCAATGCCATTGCATGGGAAAATAGTAAACCAAAAACACCACCACATTTCTGAATGGATTGCAGAGATCAGTGCCACCATCAAGGACTTGAAGTATGCAGGGCTGGTGATTCCTACCACAGTCCCACTTAACTTACCTAATTGGCCTGAAAAAACACAAACAAGCAAACAAATAGAAAGATGGATCCTGGAAAATGACAGAGAATTATGATACATTTAACTAGGTGGTGACTCAAATTGCAGCTGACATTCCAGATGTGATTTCATTGATTGAGAAAATTAATATTTCTCCTGGTACTTGGTATCCAGTTAATAATCTGGCCAATGCCTTCTTCTCAATACCAGTCTTGAAGGACAATCACAAACATTTGCCTTCAGCTGACAAAGGCAATAAAACTCTTTACAAGTCTCCCCAAGTGGTTCATCAACTCTTCTACTCTGTCCCATAATTTAGTTTGAAGAGAACTTGATTACCTGTCTCTTCTGCAAAATGTCACACTAGTCCAGTGGTTCTCAAACTTCCTAATGCCATGACCCTTTAGTACAGTTCCATTGTTGTGGTGACCCCAACCATAAAATTATTTTTGTTGCTACTTCAAAACTGTAATTTTGCTACTGTTATGAATCAGACAACCCCTATGAAAGGGTCATTCAACCCCCAAAGGGGTGATGACTCACAGGTTGAGAACCTCTGCAGCAGTCCATTATATTGATGGCATTATGCTAATGAGACACACTAAGGAGGATATATCAAAGACTTTACATTCATTGGTACAAGACCTGCATACAAGTGATTGGGAAATCAACCCAATCAACCACATTTGCTTATGCACATATTTGTCATCAGCAATCATATCAGGAAAGTGAGCATATAATGTTATGATTATTTGTTCTTAAAACCTGATAATTGATCCCTTTGGTATCTCTTAGTCCCATAGCTGGTGTACTTCTCCCATGTGTGCTTTGTTGTTTCTGAGCTGGATGATCTTGTTTACTCTCAAGTCTTTAAGTCCTCAGATGTCCATGTTTTGATAGCCGGGCACCATCAGCTTCCTTCACCATATTTGCTTATGCACACATCTGTTTTCTGTGATCATGTCAGGGAGCTGTGCATCATGAGATGCAAATTTAATAGAACAAAACGTTCCTGCACTGAGGACGTACCTGATTGAGGTCCAATGCCCATCTGCTGCAATAATTCTAAGCCTATAAGTAGATGCAAATTGATCTATTTCCCCTTCATCATATGAATATATGTACCGATGTATATGCCTGCATTTAATCTCTATAAATGCCCCTTTGGATTTTGGAGGCAACATATCCTCATTTGGATGTTCTACTTTTACCTCTGTATGAAGTGACACCAAAGGCCCCCATTTTGAGTCGGATCCAGAACAAGAAAAGGTTCTGCAACATGATCAGGCTGCTGTACAACTTCTTTGCCACTGGAATCATGTAATCCAGCTGACTCCATGGTGCCAGAGTTGTAGATTGAAGATGTAGATGCAGTGTGGAGTCTTTAGCAGATCCCTACAGGTGAATCACAGCCTACATCATTAGGGTTGTGGTGTAAAGTCCTGTCATACTCTGCAGACAACTACTCCCTTTTTGACAGAGAACCGTAGACCTATTACTGAATCTTAGTGGAGACTCACCATCAGGAACATCACACATG
This sequence comes from Nesogale talazaci, assembly GCA_004026705.1. Lineage (NCBI taxonomy): Eukaryota > Metazoa > Chordata > Mammalia > Afrosoricida > Tenrecidae > Nesogale > Nesogale talazaci. The sequence goes on from PVJH01002038.1 coordinate 133,419, forward strand.
AAGTGAGAGACTTATTGTGCTGAGTTGGCCCACAGGAACATATGGGATTAATAAAGTCATAGTTTGATTGGAGGGTAAAGATGCATGGCTCAGTTAGCACACCCCACCCCCGCCTTGCTCTCTGATAATCAGATTGTCGTCTGCTTAGGTAGTTCTTTGCCTCAACTCGTGAGTGACACTTCCTATGGAATAGCTATTCCATGGATTGTGTCACAGGAAATTGAGGTTCCTTTGTGGCTTGCTTTGCCATGCTGCTGATGTACGTATTGTTTGAGCTTGAGGCTCCTGTCATCTTGTATTTCTTGAGTTTGATATCCCAATAGTCCTGCTTTGCTAAGCTACTGAGCTGATGACTATTGCTGACACATCCTGCTGTTTGCTGCCTGTGGCCAGAATGCCTGCATTGCCTCAGGGAACACTCAGCTTTCTGTTTCCTTGGCCTTGGAGTCAGTAGCCAGCCTGAGTTGAAGAAGTTCCAGTGTATTAACTGCTCCACAGAGGTGAGTTGAATTGAGCCCTCTGTACTGCTGTGTGAACTGATTTTCTGTTATATTTCTTTGTGCTCTATATATCTATCTATTCATTAGTGTCCTTATTTTGTTTCTCTAGAAGACATTGTCTAACAATGAAAAAGTGAAATATCATTAAAATGAGAGGGAGATAATAAAATTATTGTCAGACGAGTCTCTAGAACTTCCTTTTGAGTGTATTATAAGTAAACAGATGGAGGGACTTATGGAGTAGAAGAGTGTTGAACTGAAGATACCGAAGGGCAACGTGAGAAGACAAAGTAAAATATTGCAATGGAATGTGCAAAGAGGAGTTAGAATACCAAAATTGTAGAACACACTGAGTACATCTCAATCTGAAAGAACAGATAAAAAAGAAAGCAATAACTTGAATTGGATTCCATGGGTTAAATAATGAATTATGAATTATGAAGGATGGATCAAAAGAAGATGGAAGGAATACACAAGTTCTATGTACCAAACACACTACAATTGTTTGCCATCCATATAAAGCAGTAGTATATGATCAAGAACTGATGATATGATAGGAAAAAAGTCTAAGCAAAACTGAAGGCATTTGGGAAAACAAATGCAGCACTGGAAGCACTCATGAGTCTGTGCTCAGACATTTAGAAGACAGTTACCTCACCACAGGACTGAGAGAGATCCATATTTGTGCCTGTTTCAAAGAAAGGTAATCCAACAGAGTGCATAACTTATTAAACAATACAATTAACAAAACATACATTATAAATTATTTCTAATCATTCAAATACTCTTTAGAAATATATACACAGATTGCGACCAGGCATTCAGATTAGATTCAAAAGAGGACATAGTATGAAGAATCAAATTGCTCATATCATATAGATTTTTACTGAAAGCAGAGCCTGTCACAAAGATGTTTACTTGTCTTTTATTGACTCTTTAGAGGCATTTGCTTTTATGAATGGTTAGAAACTATGGAAAATATGAAGCATGGGATTTCCAGAATTCATTGTGCTCCTGCAAATGTGTTCATTGACCTTGACAGAGTCATTAGAATGAAACCAGGGGATACTGTGAGATCTTAAAATCAGGAAAGCTGTGCTTCAGGGTGAAACACTTTCACCATACTCATTCAATTGGTATGCTAAACAAATGATTTAAGCATATGGATTATATAAAGAAGAGAAAGGCATCAGGCTTTGGGTAAGTCCGATTAGCAAGCTGTGATATGCAATAGCTGTGATGAAGCACTTACTGATGAGGATCAAAGAGGGCAGTCTTTAGTATGGATTGCACCACAGTGAAAAGGAAACCATAATCCTCACAACTGGGCAAAACACCAACAGCAAAAAGAGAAAACAAACAAAACATTATGAAATAAACAGAAAAGACTGACGTCAATGATTTTATTTTACTTATATCCATGAACAATGCTCAAGAAATCAAATGAAGTACATACATTTGGGAAAATCTTCTGCACATGACCTTCATAAAGCATTATAGATAAATTATCCTTCACAATATATTTTAGATTTAACTGTGAAAATGTCATTTTACATGTCAAAAGGATGCAATAAGAGCAATTTCATATAACTCACTTAGTACTTCATAGACTAGTTATTGAGTAACTGTGGAAAAATGACCTATACTCAAAAGAGGAAATGAAACTGCTAACGTCTATGACTGCAAAAATCAGTTGATCCACAGACTTGATTTTTCTCATATATAATGATCACCCTTAGAAAACATATAACATTTAATATTATATCTTATTTTCAAAGGAAATGATGAAACTTTTTTCTCAGACATTAAAAAATAGAAACTATTTAAAGAATATTTAATTGAGTTCATTGTGAATCTTTTAGATTTTGAGATAAAGAGTATATATTTATATATTTGATGATGATATGTTATTTTATTGTATTGTACCCCCACTCTGCTTCCCTGCTAAGCCTACTTAATGTCTACAGGTTTTTAGTTCTAATTAAAGACTCCCTGATGGTATAGTGGTTACACATTGGGCTTCAACTTGCAAGGTCAGCAGTTTAAAACCACCCGGTGTCCCTTGGGGGAAAAGAGAGGATATTCTCCTCTCATAAATAGTTGCAATCCTCAAACTCAAAGGGGCTGTTTTATCGTGTGCTATAGCATCGCTGTGAGCAGGCATCAGCTCAATGGCAACGAGTTCTAGTCCTTAGACATAAAGCTCATAAAACTCCATTTTATGAGAAAAAAGTTTGCTTTTGATTCAGATCATATGCATTAGGGTGCACAATGAATGGAGATGTAAGGCTAATATTTATTATTTTAATCCCCTTATTGTTTTATTATGGCATATCTGAATCTGATATTGCTACTTCTGGCTTTGTGAGTGAATATTATTGAAAATTTTGCCCTATCACCAACCTCCAGTATTTGTGTACTGTCCAGCCACTTAAAAGTTTAAACTGTATACATTAGCAATTCATGTAATGTGGTTCTTTGCCAGCCTATAATTGTATCATTCCCCTTTTTAAACAGTGATATAAATCCCATATCATTGACTCAATCAATGACACCATCAATAGAGCTGTCTTATGCTCCAGGGGGAAGGCTTGATAGTGTTCTGTAGCATAAAATGGCAATGATATGTCTAGGATGAACCAGATACATAAATAAAGGGCAAGTACAAGGATGGATTTAATTCCATTCCCAGTCTAAAAACAATTAGTTCTTATGAGATGGCCCTCCTTGATTAATTCTCTCATGAAGAGCTTACTGACGATATGGGAGTCAGATTAAAATATGAAGAAGAAACTAGTTGCTACCTGGCTATCAGGAAGCAGGGGGAAGCATTTGTTGTCTGTAAATAAGTAACCATCAAATTCACATGAAGTAAACAGACCAACCTATGTGATATTGGAGCTATGGTTCCCAACCTTCCTAATGCTGATCTTTCAACTCAGTTCCTTATGTTGTGGTCACCCCCCACAACTATAAACTTATTTTCATTGCTACTTCATGACTAATTTTGCTATTGTTTTGAGTTGGGTGGAAGAGTTGTTTGATCCCCAAAGGGGTCGCAACTCACAGGGTGAGAGCCACTGTATTAGAGGTTAGCAATGGAAATCTAGCTATGATGAATTAAAATAAATCTTGTAAATTATATTTTGAGGATATTGTTTCAAAGATCTCATGGTAGGCACACTGGAGGCATATTCTTTTTAGATTAAGCAATAGCAATAGTTCTTCCTTTAGAGGGGCTTATAATGACATAGTGGAGACAAATACTTATCCACACATTGGGCTGCGATGTGCTATGTGGAAGAATATGATTCATTATAGGAAAAAATGTTGAGTTGAAATGCTTTGCTAGCATGGATGAATCAAACATAAAATCTAATGACGCAAAGCCTCGCACTTGTGGATGAATAAGATTTTCCTCAGTAATGATAGTATTTAACCAAAGCTGTGATTTCCAGGGGTTTAAAACAGCATGTTTGAGAGTTAAATTCCCTGACATTGTGCTAGGTTTATTGTGCCAACTATAACCATGTGGGTGAAGTTTAATCAGATCACAGCTTGGAAGGAAAGGAGAGAAATGACTATCCAAGGTATGCCACTGTCTCTCTTTGTCCCTGGTGATCAGACCAGCTTGCTGCTGCTTGAGCTAGTTCTGAGCCTGAACCAATTACTGCCCTACCTGTGGACCTACCTAGACAGCTAGTGGATCCTGTTTCTAGAATTTGAAGCACCTTTGATAGCTGCTCTACTGTGGAACTGGCATGTATATTGTTGAACTTGAGGCTGGTGGTCATGTTGCTGTGCATCCTTGAGTTTGAGATTCCAAGGGGAATACTTCACTAACCCACACCCTCATATCCACTATACTGACTTGTTGGCCTACCCTGCTGTCTGCTGCTGGTGGACAGACTCTGCCTGTAATTCCTGAGGGTAGTCATAGCTATCTGCCTTCTTGATCTAGTACTGCCAGTCTAGGTGAGTTAAAAGACATACAGTGTATTAACTGTTCTACCAAAGTGAGTTGAACTGAGCCCTCTGTACTCCTGTGTGGACTAATTATATGTTATATTTCTTCATGCTGCAAAAACCTATCTGACTATCCATCCTTAAAATCATAAGTGTTCTGGTTTTGTTTCTCTGGAAAACACTGTCCAACACAACAACCCTCTCTTGATATCTTAAAATCTGCATTTGAATTTTGGTGCTGTGACCATGAGGTGTCACAGAGATCAGTTATCAGGCTTCAAGAACTAAAACTCAATACTGTGGGCTCACTTTCCTGATATGATCGCTGACGACAAATGTGTGCATAAGCAAACGTGATGAAGAAAGCTGTAGTGCCCGGCTATCAAAAGATATAGTGTCTGGGGTCTTGAAAAGCTTGAGTAAACAAGCGGCCATCCAGTTCAGAAACAACAAAGCCCACATGAAAGAAGCACACCAGCCTGTGTGACCAGAAAGTGTTAAAGGGATCCGGTGTCAGGTATCAAAGAACTAAAATTATACCATTATGAATAGGGGTGTGTACAGATTGGGGGCCCAAATCCTATCAATAGGTGAAGCGACATTCTCTTAAAGAGGGGTAACGGGGAGAAGATGAGCCAGTTAAAATACAGTGTAGTAACAATGAAATATGCAACTTTTCTCTTTTTCTCAAATACTTCCTCCCACCCATTATCATGCTCCCAGTTCTACCAGACAAGTCCAGCTAGAACAGAGGATGTATACTGGAGTGGGAAACATGGGGAATTTAGGTTAGATGTTCCCTCAGGACTAGTGATGGAAGTGGTAATACTGGGAGGGTGGAGGGATGGCAGAGTAGAATGGGGGAACCAATTTCAGGGATCCACATATAACCTCCTCTCTGGGGCATGGACAACAAGGAAGTGAGAGGGGACATTGGACAGTGTACAATATGAAAAAGCAGTAACATTTTGTAAATTATTAAGGGTTCATCGAGGAAGGGGAGGAGGGATGGGAAATATGGGGAGCCAGTACTGGGATCCTAAGTGGAGGGATGATATTTTGAGAGTGATGATGGCAGCAAGTTTGCAAATGCGGCCTGCATACAATTGATGTATGTATGGATTGTGAGCGGAGGTGTATGAGCCCCCAATAAAACGATTCATTAAAAAAGGGAAGGGGAAAGGAGTTTATACCAAGGACTGAAGTGAAAAATGTTTGGAAATGAATGTGGCAGCATGTGTGCAAATGTGCTTGGTACATATGGTGTATTGAATGTTAAAAGAGTTGTAAGATCCCCCAGAAAATTATTTTTAAAAAGAATATTGAAGGTACCATGGGCTGCTAAAAGGACAAATGGATCTGTCTCAGAAGAAGTAAGGTGAGAATGCTCCTTAGATGCAAGGATGGCAAGACTTGGTCTCAAATATTTGGGCATATTGGCAAGAAAGACTAGTCCCTAAAGAAGGGTATCATGCTTGGCAAAGTCGAGAGCAGTGGCACAGAAGCTGCATCAATGAGTTTAGGCATAGGAACAATTGGGAGGACAGCACAGGACTTTTCAATGTCTCCTTCTCTTGATCATAAACTTGTTATATGTCAGAGTCTGCCCAATAGCACCTTCAACAAGCAGGGTGACTAGGTTAACTACATCTACACATGGAGTGGATAATTAATCTATTCAAATAATTTTGCTTTTATCTTTGACTCCTGGTGATATTATATTATCATTCTTGGAAAGATTCAGATCACACTTAATAGCATATACTAAGAGGGTGATGCTAGGCAAACTAAGTTCTTGTCATACTGACCCTAGGAAATGAAGAAAGGCTAGAGATTACATTTAATTATGTGAATATCTCAACCATCAATACATACACAATGTTGTTGCTACTAGATGCTTCAAATCTAATCTAACTCGTGGAAATTCTGCTCAAAATTTCATGTGGCCATTTGAGGCATAAGTTTTTCATTGATTATTTTATATAAAGTATACTACCATATATTCCTTCCAAGTATGTCTTAGTCTGGAAGTTTTACTGAACTCTGTTCAACATCATAGCAACTCACAGGGCTCCACGGACAAACAGTTGGTGGTTGGCCATCATGTCCATTGTCCAGAACTCAGTTTTCTTTTTAGCAATTATGGTCTAAAGAAACAAATGTGATATCTGGATTGGGGATTAATAATTTTTAATATATGGATATGATGCTAATATTTATGTTTAACATTTTCTATGTCTTACACATAGTGCTCATTGTTTTTCACATATATCTATGATTCTGATAAAGCTTCATATTCACATGTGAAAATTGAGGATTAGTTATTAGGTAATTTTATTAGACTTTTATAGTTAATATGTATGGAGCCAAGATAATCTCTCTGCTTTGAAACCTCATCATTCTTTTCAATTTTAACATTTTTGCTCCTTCTTGGAGTTTTATTTGGTATTTAAAATAAGTTGCTGGTAAAGGATAATAAACTAGAAGAATATAATATGTGGCATTGTATTCTACTTAATGAATAATTGTTCGTATATAATTATGGATTTTCATTTGGTGAGAAAATAGTAAATTCATTTTTACCTTTGTCTAATACCTTTGCTGTAACTCTATCTCTAAAATAGGGTTTTAAAATCTTCTAGGGAAGGATAATGGTCTAAGAATTTTCTATAAAATCTTGATTGTGTGATAGATGATCTAATCAAGTTGTGATATATCATTTCCAATATTTTTAAAAGTAAATTTAGCCCTCATTGCACTCTATACATTAGATAAATTTTATTTGAAATTTTGGAAAGTGCTACCCAGTCATTCTTTGCACTTAAACTGAAAGGGAAATCTGTAAGTTTCACTAAAGCATGACACTTCCAAGTATATATTCATGATATATGTATTTTTTCACGTTTTTTTCCTTGAACACTTCACAGGTCAGTAAGCAAGATGTTATAGAGATAAGAATACTTAAATGTATTGCAAGTGTTTTAGAAGATTGATGTCTATTCTCATAAATTAAAGAAAAAGTCAAAGGCAGAAAACAGCCAGGCAGCAGTATTTTGTGTTCAATTAAAGCTACAAGATGGCACCAAGCCAGGTCCTTCATAGAACTTCTTCAATTACATCAGGGAGGCTTTGTGATACACTATGGAAGCTGATATGAACTTACATCCCAGAAACATTATTTATGTGATTGGATGGATTGATGAAATTTATTAGCATGATGCTCTTTTCCATTGAAAAGGGAAACATTTGTCAGGAAATAGAGCGGTGACTTGAGGCAAAAGAGAGGCAACTTCTCTCATCAGGGTTCAGAGCTGATCTCTTGCTTTGCTGACAAATAGACACACACTCATGACTGCCATTGGTTTATCCAGCAATCAGAGAAAGGATCATAATTTCCTGGGAGTTCAAAGACGGTGCTGCCGCCCTGAGTTACCAAAGGCAAGGTTTCCCCAAACCTTTGGTAAGCTGGTGGACAAAGTCTTTTGGTCTTCTGCTGGCAATGCGGTGCCTTCATTCCTCATAGTAACCCAGGGAGCTGTAATCAATGTTCTGCAGTCCTTGCTTACCCCCTGCTTGATGAGGTGTTAGTCCAGGTGGACTTGAGAAATAAATTCATAGACATTCATATGTGTACAAGAAAGAGCTTTATATCCAAGAGCAATCGTCTATTAAGAAAACATCACATCCCAGTCCAGATCAAGTCCATATGCCTGATACTAGCCCATATGCCTGATACCATTTTACAGATTCCTCTTCAGACTCATGCAGCACACGCAATGGGAGTGAATTCAGGAAAATAACAGGCCTGTGGATAGAGAGTCTTGTGAATCTAGCAGTAGTGGAAGCATCTCAGTGCTGTGGTGGGTCTCCACTGGTATGGCTCTCCACATGGCTCCTTTAGCGCCAGGGCTCTCCCTCCATCAGCACAGCTCCATGTGGCTTGTCAGCAGGAATGTCTCCCAGGAAGGGAAAGTGGAGAGAGTGTATATGGCCACCACTGCACTACTTATCTCCGTCCCTATTTATCACCTCCAAATGAAGTCGTCAAGCTGCGAATTTACTGACAAGCTAGACTCCATCCCTTCCTCAAGTTGACAGTAGATTATATACTTGCCACAGCTTGTGAAATAGATAATACGTTTTACATTTTAATATGGTCCATAAAGAGTTAAAGTGGAACAAAAACACAGATTGTTGCTGTTTGGCTAAGGTGCTGTATCAACAAATTTGAATAGTTGCAAGAGAGATTCTATAGCTGGTGAACACCTAACATGTCAAATATGTCCTTTTGCAGGAGAGTTTGTGATTCCTGTAGTGGACATTCAATCAATATTGTTCTATGGTGATTAAAATGCCAATATAATCATTAATTGGTATTATTATATATTTTTTCATTTGGATTTCAGGTATTCTCAAGGAGTCTTGGAATGGAGGTTGAAGGAGAGAAAAATGACACACACCCCAAACTTATAAAACCACATTAATTTAGCTAAATAGATATTTATCTGCAGAGTGGATCAAAAGATGAGACCTTTCTTCTTGCAGAATTGAGACAGCAGAAACCCTGTCTTGGGTACATTATGAAAAGTAGCTTGCCCTGGTAGTCATAACTAGAGCAGCATAGCATTCATTTATTTCTAACTGAGCTCAGTCTATGTACTACAAGCTTGTAGGAGGGAAACAACTTTATAGGGCATTTTGACATTTCTGATTTTCGATTATCTTTATTAACATGCTTCCCCAGTGAATGGGTGGTGGTTAACGACTAGTCAAAATGCCGATGGCTCAACTCCAACCATTGTGCACCTCTGATAATAGGCCTGGTTATCTGCTTCCCAAAGGTTTCAGCCTTGGAAAACATAAAATTGTTATATCCTCTACATGTTGGGTCATCATGAGATGGAAAAGACACTATAGCAACTCAAAACAACTATAAGTTGATATGATCATATTCTCTGATAGGTTACACCACATATTAAAATCTCATTGTGATGCTCCTGCAAAATTCCATATTAATGTTGCAGATGATCCTTTGCCACACCCAGCAATCATATAGGAGGATGAATGTTTGCTTTCCTCTTATATCGTGCTGAATCAAATATGGAGTCCAATGTGAACCAAATATCCGAAGTGCAGCATTTACTTTGTAACAGACAACACTCAAAGTTTTATCTTTGTGTTTATTTATTCAATATTCTTTCTCTTAGTTTTCTCAATATTTTAAGGGATGGGTGGAAAATAAGGTCATATTTATATTTATTACAATTTCTGTGGGATAAAATCTATATTCATTCTCTTCTATATTTGAGTAAATATAATAAATTTGAGTAAATATAAATAAATTTGAGTAAACATAATAAATATAATAAATTTAGAATCTTTTTTCTTTTTCTCAGTTGCATTTTTGCTGCTGTTGTTTGTTTTTAAAACTCTCACAAGCAGAAGAGATAAAAGACATTGTGGAGGTTTCAGAACAGACAATAAGGCATCGAGGTCATGTTACAATGATTTTACAGTATTTTCTATTGAAGTGATTTGGACAGTATAGTGCTACCACACACATAGTAGTCCTCAGCAGCAGCCAGCAGAACTTGAACCTTGTCATAGCCAGAATGCTGACACCACTGACTTGATCTTAGGAAACAGTTATCACCTCACAGCATAGTGGTGGTATTTCCACAATTTTATGTCAACTTAAAGGTGCATAAACATAGCGATGGAGTCTAGCAAGTCAAAACCTGATGGTTTTCCTTATAGGTGTGACCTTCCCATAAGGTAGGTCCTCAGAAACCCCGCCCTCCCCTCTCTCCTTTCACCTGCCTGTCACTGAGTCCTTTGGGGATCTGCTAGAGTCTTGCGATGCTTCCACCACCATTGGATCTACAAGACGTTGCACCCACCAGCCTGTGATCTCCCTGCATTTTGCATCATTGCTTGTGACTGTGTGAATTTAAAGAGGGATCTATGGACTTATAGAGTAGTGTCTTGACTTATGGACTTGGCCTGGATTGGGTTGGGATGTATTCATGATATGCAACTAGTTCTTGATATAAAGCTCACGATAACATTTATACGAGTGAATTTGTTTTTCTAACCAAACCGGAGTAACACAACAAGAAGCAAATATCCACTAAAATAGTGCTATGTTAGTGTTTGACAGAATACAACAATACGTCATGTTTCATTCACATGATGTGTAAAGCACTGAGTTTATTCGCATTTTCCCTGAGGTCATATCAGCCTAGTCAGGAAGGTAAGTACCTCATTCTTCCCCCATTTCCTGCTAAAATGCAGACATTTCTCTCTCTATCTAAATGTACACTGCTGCTCAAGCAGGGATGAGGAAATCTGCCAATGCTTTGCAAAGTGACATCTTGATATTCCCCAGTTACTTCTTGGGACAGAGCACTACAAATGACTTCTATTGCTCTGAGTTTAATCTAAGTGAAAAGTGACACTTCTTCTCCCCACAGAATCGAGGTATTTCTCTCATACTAGACATACTGACTTTGCTACTCAACAGTGTCACGTAAGTGTACAGAGTCATCAGTTCTTTTTTCACTCTTCATAAAGTGCTGTTTTTTTACTTCTATAGATGCTGTGACCAATATTTTCCTACTTTTTGCTAAGTTGAGTGTAGGCTATTTTCCCCAGCACTCTTCTAACCCAGTTCTACCACAAACTCTCTGTAGCTCCTTTCTACTTCCACATTTTGTTTATCTGCACTTTGGATCCTTTTACCATACAGTATTTATTCCTAAAGGAAATTGTTGGATGTTTTCTGTTATTTATCTTGAGAGTTTTTACTTTTAGTGTACATAGCACAAATTCACCTATTTTAAATTACAGTTTTATTCTTGTTCTAATATGTTCATATAATAGTTAAAAATACCACCCTATTCTAGTTTCAAAAATACAATCCCTAAAGCACCTTCATTCTTCTTTGTTGACCTATACTTCCACTTGTGCACCTTGATAGAAGCATCTTGATGCTATATGTGCTAGTCCAGGTTGACTAGAGAAACAAATTCAGAGACCTTCATAGATGTATTAGAACTTTATGTAAATATTCACTGTATATTAAGAACACATCCAGCCCAGTCCAGATCATGTACACAAGCCCGATATTAGCCCATATGTCTGATACCAGTCTATAGCTTCTTAGTCAAACTCACATAACACATGCAATGATGCTAAATACAGGAAGATCACAAGGGAATAGAAGGAGAGTCTTGCAGATCGAGTGATGGTGGTTGCATCTCAGCGCAGGTGTGGGTCTCCATGTGACCCCTCCAGCTCCAGGACTCTGACTGCCATCACTATAGCTCCATGTGACTTGTCAACAGGAATGTTCTGCAAAAGGACTATGTGTCCTGCTTTCAAGGAAGAAGACAGGAGTTCCCAGTATCCTCAGGAGAAGGCTATGCCCACACAGAGACCTCATTAGATATGACCTGATTGACAGACTAGATTCCACCCCTTCATTCAAGTTGACACTAGATAATGTAACTGCCACACTATCATTTTGAATTGAAAGAAAAGGAAAAAAATGTAAGTGAACTATTAATCTTAACCTTATGAGTAAACTTACTTCCCCTACACCACCAATAACATACATATAAATATAAACATTTGCTCCTTAAAAATGATATTATGTTTTCTCTTTTATATAAGCTAAGAGTTCTGTATATGATGATATACTAATAGCTGTAAGATTATTTGAATGTATGAGTTAAATAATCTTCACTAATAATAATTTATAAATTATCAATTGTTCATGGGGGAAGAGGAGCAGGGAGGGAGGGGAAAATGAAGAATAGATACCAGGGGCTCAAGTGGAAAGCAAGTGTCCTGAGAACAATGAGTGCAACAGATGTATAAAAGTGCTTGACACAATGGATGTCTGTGTGGATTGTGATGAGAGTTGTACAAGCCCCCGATAAAGTGATTTAATAAAAAATGCACATGGAACATGTTATTAGTGTCTTTGGAATTGTCATATCGTGTTCAAACAAAGTGCTCTACGTTGTTCCCTGCCAAACTGGTTAGCATAATAGAAAGCTAACTATTAGAGAGGGTCCTTTCACCTAAGTGAACTAAAATGCAAATGACAAAGAACAGGCCTTGTTCATACTGTTGGGAATTGACGCTAAGTGAAGTTAAGTTCTATCATATCTCCTCCTGAGCTCACTGTGACTCTTCTTCCGGCAGAGAGAAACGCCGCCTTGTCCTGGGCCATCCTCACAATGGGTGGTCTATCTAAACCCATTGTGAAGCCACTGTTGCAGCCCATCTCTTTGAGAGGCTCTCTGTTTTTTAGCTGACTCCACTTTCCTAAGCAAGAAGGCCTTTTCCAGCAACCAGCCTTTCCTGCTGGCATGCCCAATGTATGAGAAACGGTCTCTCTGCCCTTCCTTCTAAAGGAGCTTTCTGGTTGTACTTCTTCCGAGACAGATGGGTTGCTTCTTCTGGAAGCCTATATACTACTTTTAATATTCCTTGACAAAACAGAGATGCATGAACTCTTCTTGAATATTCATTTTTAATCACCCTGCTTTCCCATTCAAAGGAGTGAGTGGATGTATCATGGATTGGGGCAGATGCACTTTAATCCTAACTGGAACCGCTTTGTCTTTTAGCACTTTACATAGCCCTCATTCAGAAAATGTGTCCAATCTAATACTTCACTTCATTTCTTGACTGCAGTCTTTATGACTCTTGACTGTAGATCCAAATAAAATGAAATCTGTGACAACTTAATTGCCTTTACATATAATGATCCTTCTTTGGTCCAGTTGGAGAATTTTTTCTTTTATTACATTGAGTTATAATCCTTGTTGAAGAATGCAGACTTTGATAATCATCAAAGTGCTTCAAGCCCTCTTTGTTTTCAATGAGCCAGGTTCTGTCATCTGTCATTTCATAGGTTGCTAATGAGCCTTCTTCCAATCCTTATCAGATTGGATTATTTGCACCGTGCACATAGAGAGTAAGTATGAGGAAAGAATACAAGCTCTTCCAACATCTTTCCTGATTTTTGGATATTGAGTATCCCTTGTTTTGATCTAAAGGATGCTTAAGTCTGTGCAGTCCCTTACGCACACACAGGGAATTGTTCTGGAATTCTTATTCTTCTCAATGTTACATTTTTTTTAATGATCCACCTAATTGAATGCCTTTGCATAGTCTAAAAATAAAAGGAAACATCTTTGTTGTATACTCTATTCAGCTAAGGTCCATATGACTTCTGCAAAGGTATGTTATGTCCTGTTCTGCACTTGGATTGCATGTTTTCAAACACCCTTTGGATTGCATCATTGCAACCATCTTTAAAATGTCTTCAGCAAAATTTTATTTGTGACATTAATGATAGAGTTTTAAAATGAGGTATATGCTGAGTCTCCTTGCTTTGGAATAGGCACACATGGATCTCTTCCAGCAGCTGTCTTCCAAGTTTCCTGGCACAGATTACTGAGTGCTTCAAGTGCTGCATTTGTATATTAAGACATTTATTTTCTTCATTGATCATTTCATTATCTCTACTACACTGATTAGTATGATATTATACATTATATACTTGTATAGTTTTATGATGATGCCATGAGTAAATATATTGAATACATTTAGAAAAATGCCTGCCTATAGTGTGCTGTTATTAAACTGAACAATGAAAAGTATAGTCACAGAGCTAGGTTTTCAAAGATGAAGAAAATCTGTTTTAACTCTTCTAGGTATAGGGCCTAGAAGACATTGTTCCCTGTCAAAGTGTTTAGCATGATAGAGAACTTACTACAAAACAGATTTCTTTCACCTAAGTGAACTAAAATTCAAATTACAAAGAACAGACCTTGTTCATATTGTTGGAACTTGCCAAATTTTAGTATACTTAGGGAGCAAAATGAGGATAAAATCTAAATTCATTTAAATGTTGATATGTGTGTGTATATATATATATGAAGTGTGATTAGCATAGCCTTTAAGGAAGGAATTATTACCCATAATTAGGATTAGACCCATGAAAGGATGAGAGAGAGTTACTGGGTTTGCTAGCTGTATAATCCAGTAAGGCAAGGGGAGGCAGTGATTCCAAGAAAACACACCTCTATTCAATCTTAATGCTGCCCTTTGTTAGTTTTCTTTTTGATGCACAACAAATTCTGCCCCCACGTTCAGATAGAAACATTTATATAATTCCTAGGATACCTTACTGCTCATTGTGCTATCATTTGTATGTCTTTTAAATATCTTGTTGCCGTGGTCACCTCTATTTTTATTGTATTTAGCTCTACAGTTTCCAAATAAAGTTTGTTTCAGATATTTCTGATGTATTTGTTGTTGATCTTGTTGATATGTGTACTGTGTCAGTGTCTAGTCACTGCAACCCTCGGTACAAACATTGGCCCAGCCCCATACTTATTGTGTCTGTACTTTTTTTGTAGCTACTCTGCCAATCCATCTTGCTGAGGTATTCTTTGCTAGTACAATAATCCATCAGTGCTATCACGGACTGACCATCTATCTCAAATACACACATCTATGTGTATATTATGATTATTCAATATTGCTACCTATCATTTTTTCTAAAATCATAAATACAAAGTGATTGTAAGTAATGTCAACAATCAAGTAGGCCTATCCTTTTATTTCTTATCTCCAGGCATGGAATCACCTTGTAATCACCCATCTCAGTTGAGATGGTAAGCATTCTTTAACTGGCAAGGGAGGTTTGAGCACAGGAAAGTATATCTCATCTAAACTCTGGAAGGATTGATCCTGGGCTGATGCTGAGGGTGACCTCCTCCTTCTCCTTCTTCCTTGTGAAACTAGAAGATGTCCGACATAACCTGCATGCTCTTTTTACCCGATTCATCTCCTCATTTTTGTCTTTTGACCATAAATAATTCCTCTCACCTATATTCTTCTTGCAGTGGTCAGATATTTTAGAGCATTATGCAGAAAAGAAATAGGCATTTATTCTCTAAATCATCCAACTGTGAGTTTAGGATCAATATTTGAAAGTGGGGAAAAATGATTGACCAGTATTATAAAAATGATTTTGGTAGACCCATTCGGACTGAACTCCCTTAAAAAGCTGTGAAGTATTCAAGTGCAGCCTGGAAAAGTAACTACTTAGCAACTGAACGATAGCAGGAGATGGGTCACTGGACCATGTTGTCATTATATATGAATCATAAAACAGACGGAGATTTAAAAGGCACCTTAAAAGCATCACATTAGTTTTCAAAGGAAATGCACATCTTCCCAATGACTAAGTGACAAAAATGTGGCGGATGTGACAGCTTGTCACGAGGTGTCCATGGCAGCTTAAAATTGCCCCCCTCCTGCTTTTTATTAAGATTGTGTATGTCTTGAGCACCCATAAACTGAAAATCTTGTTTAGACCAGTGCTATGCAATTATCTTTAAATATAATATTTAATATAACAGTGGCTGGCAAGAAAGACTATGATCTTATTATGAGAAACACATATATTTTGTTGTTATAAAAATACATCACTAGGATTCAATTACATACCAATCACAGGTGTGTTTATGCTAGATTAGCTCAATTTATTTTGGCCATTTTGGCACCTTGGTTTTGCACCATTAACCATTGTCTTAAATATGAAAAATCTAATGTCATGATGGCTAAGGATGATCTGAAGCACTCATTAGAAATCCTTATTTCCCATCATTTTTTATATTCATTCTCCTGTCTGATGAAGCTTTTATATAATATTATGTGTGAGTATGAGAAAATCGATCGCTGTCAAGCTAGACTAGCTTAGGTTTTTTCGTAAGTGCACTAAAATCCCACCTTCAAACTCGTAGTTTTCTTTTGTAGGCTAAACTCTTGTTGTTGATCCAATTCAGGTTCACTTTTCCAGTGGAATCTTTTAGGGTTCGCCCGCTCTTTTAATGTGTCATTCCCTTCTTCTGGAGTTCGGGACAGGTGATCTTGCTTTCAGAGAATTATTTACACTTTACCACATCATAAAATTGTTGTGTCTTGTATACATTACAGTGCTAAGTTTCAGAAGCCTGTGTCATTTTTTCACATTAAGAAAAGTTCATTATAAGGAGAAGATGAATTACTGAGAACAACCCAATTAGATCTCTTCTGTTTCAGTGCAGCTTCTAGCGTACTGCCATAGATCTTACAGTCACACAGTTGCAAATGCTCACGTGTGAACTTTTCTTGCCAATACAGTCTTTGCTACCTTGACTTCTTTTTCTCCAACCTTACCTCTTTTTTGATTTTTATAATGCTATCTTTCTATTTATTTTTAAATGGGTTTGCTTTTGTACCTCTCCTTGAGATCTGAAAGTTTGATTTTACCAGTCGTGGGAACATTGCAGATTTTCATTTTCTCTTGAGACTGACCTCTTATGTGCAGAGTCCTCATGTCACATATTATGTCTGTGTACTGAAGAAAACCATCTGTCTACAACTAGTAAAGTCAATAGTCTGAAGAAATAGCTTCATATGCACACATTGAGAAGACTTTGAAGGGTCATCTCACCTTTATAGCTCTCGATGGAGCCTATAATAACCACATCCCTGTCAAGCTTCTTCTCTTTCCAATCACACTGGCTTCACTATCCCACAAGTTATGGTCCTAGAAGCCCACCTGTTAAAGTGTCTTCATCCAGTTTTCCTCAGAGTCTATTTCCCAGAAATCTCAATGTGCAATCATCAGTGACAATCTCATTCTAAGAAACTTGAGGTTAGAGTTGGATTGCATTTAGAATGGGTGCTGGGCAATAGCCAATGGGGGTCCTGACACTGGTTGATTTATCCAAATTTTCTATAGCAGTAAAAGTATTGCATCTTTCAAAGATCCAGAGTTGTGTTGAGATATAGGTGGAGACATATATGCATTAATGGTATGATTTACCACTCTTAGGGATAAATGGTTAAATGGTTATAATAAGGACAATTTGAATAAGTAGTTGGTGGGAACACACATGATGGGTTAGCTATATAAATGAACGACTTCGGGTTAATAATCAATTAGAAGCTATCTACAAAAACCAGAGGGCTTCTGTAATAACATCTTTAGGGAGGGAGCAGAATGAACCATGAATCACACCTGTGATTTATTTATAAGCCGAAAAATATCCTATAGAAGATCAGTGTGTCTAAAACATATGGTGAGCACCTGGGCTGTCACACTGAAAAATCGTGATTCTTCAAATGTGACATTTGGAGGGGTTTATGTCAGTTACACACTCCTGGCAAGGGGTGGAGCGAAACCTGTCAGTCAAATTGTAGTTGGATGGCAATTACTTGTGTGTGTGGCCTTGTGTATGAGGGTGAGGGTCTTGGGGAATGATCTCTTTCTCTGCTACTTTGCTTCCCTCCAGGCTGAAGCGTCACTGAGACTCCGTGTCCTCTGGCAGGGCTGGTGTCAGGTGGACCACTTGACTCTGAGCTCTGGTGGAGCCCTGCCCTATTTCTAATGACCTTGAATCCATAGACCTCTGCATCTACTGGCCTGTAATCTTCCTGCCTCTCTATTGCGCTCACCAGCGTGAAACTACATGAGTCTGAAGAAGGACTTGTGGACTAGCACCAGTCTGATTGACAGGAGTCTGACTGGCCTGGGATGTCTTCTTTGGGTATAAGTTGATACACAGTTCTTTCTTATACAGCATGAGTGTCACTGAATTTGTTATTCTAGACACCCTGGCCCAAGACAGCAGATTTCTATGAATTCTCTAGACCCACAAAAAAGGCTAGATTTCTTGTTCAGGAATAGCACTCCCATAAGTCTTTTGTGGATATTATCAAAGCTCAGCTTAATAATAATAATAATTTTCCTTTTAGACCATGCTTTTCCCTTACTCACTAGCCACTAGGTCAAAGGCTATGGCTGGTTCACAGCATCACCTGTCCAAGGAGTACTAGATCTGAACCAAAGGAGAACGTTTCGATTAGAAAGAGCTGCAAGTGTAGGCGATGGGGGGGCTGAGACCAGATGGTGTAATGGTTGTAATGGGACTACGGCCCACTGGCTTGGCAGTTCAAATCCAGCAGCAGCTCTTCAGGAGCAAGGCTAGGCCTCCCACTCCCACCAGAGGGCAGTGATGCCCCCGCCCCAAACAAAACAAAACAAATGTAGATAATAGGTACTAAGTATGTTGCATGAAAGGAAACCTAAAGTTGGGTAGGTTGGAGATATTCATATGAGATAAACCTCTCCCAGGACACAATGCATGGCATCTGGTTACTCCTCAGAAGGCTGTGTTTACATTTAGCTACTTTGCCTCATGGAAGTTTTGGGAATAACGATTGAAGCTTGGTGGCACAGAAATAGGAGAACTGACAGCAGCTATTGTGAAAGAAAGAACCAAATGACTCCTCACCTCTGAAGTTAAATTACCCAGGGAATTCCCTTCTTAGACAAAATCTTTGAAAAACTCGTGTCAGACAGTGAACAATAAGCAATGCATCATGAGTAATGTGCAGCCTCCTTCAAGAAGAAGTAAATGCTTGGCCCCTGTGCACCAGCTTAGTTCCTGAAGAGTTTCCAGGTATCAGAGTAACAGAAAAACCCAGTCATCTCCAGATTCTCCCTCAGTCAAGCCTGCCTAGATTTGACATTGTGAAGCTGAGAAAGCTACTTCTGCAGGGCAGGACTCTGCAAAATGGACGGTGTCTTGGGTAAGATGTTCTCAGAGGGGTCTCCAGTTTGGGGATAGAGTCTCACATGCACAAACGTGGAATGAAATAGTACCAACACTACTCTTCTTGAATCAACCAACTCTGCAGCTCATAGGAGTGACATGCTGAAATTGTACTAGATGAAGATAAGCATTTTACACTGTATGTTTTGTGGTATAATAATCTTTGAAGGCCGAGATGGTCAACTTGAAGGTGTGCATTATAAATCCTGGAATGGTTTCTATTAATTTCTTGTGAAGATCATGACTTCACAATTTATTATATTCCCCTTAGTCCATTGTCATAATTGCAGACACAATTCACAGCTTTATACAGATATAAAAATAAGGTAGGAAGTAAGGTCACTCTGATGTTTATGCTTAGACAGCAGCAGTACAAGGTACTGCCTTATCAGCAAGAAGCTCCTTCCTCTGGCAGGAACATAAAGTTTCATTGCACCTGAATTTCTGAACAACACTTCATCTATTGAAGTATTATCTTAGGGAAAAATGGAAAGCCGGTTCTCTCTAAATGGTATAGTTTTGAAACTCATTCAGCGCACTTCACATTAGAAGATCAATGGATTTTAATTTTCCTGCCTTTCTTTAAATAAAAACAAAAAGTCTGAATTTAGATTGTTTATTCTGGGAACTTTGCTGAAATGAATCTTTTCCATGTGACAGAAAAATGATTTAATTCTATGAAAATAAAATTTGAGCAACAATCATATTATGAATATTAAACTGCTGCATCCTTCTTTTGTAGTAATGAAATTATTATAAATCATTTTTCTAACAAGGAGGTACTAATATTGTTTTAGTACCTTTTGCATGCTTATTTATCCCCTCTCTATGGCCAAGATTACTGTTACTTATTATGGCATTGGAGCCCAAGATTACAAAGTCCAGAACATGATCCCTCTTTCAAATTATGGCTACATATTTTTCATTTTCTACAATATGTTTGCGCCCAATGTTGCTTGCATTCACAAATAATTGCAATTTTTCTGACAATTAAATTTAGGATTATGTAAAGTGGTTATAATATTTGTTTATATCTAAAAAAACAAAATAAATATTTCACTATGGCTACTCATGGTAGAAAACCAAGCAAGCATAGATAATGCACAAAAAGAAAAGTAGATGTGTTCCTCACATTATAGAAACAAACCTGCTAGATGCTTTAAACAGGGAAATCACCTGAATATAAAGCATCTAGCATATATGTGTGTGTGTACACACATGCGGTATGTGTCTCTGTGTGTGTATATATATGTACACACATACATATACATATGCACATGTATAGAGATAATTGGAATGGGTATATTTCTAATGAGAAAATTATATATATTCTCTATTTTTCCTTATACATTTATTTCAGTAGAATTTCTAGCCAGGATTAAAGATTTTTGGAGTTATTTTCTAATACATGTAAGAGTGTCATAACAATTCAAACTTTCATTAAAATGTGTCTATTATTTCAAACACATTGCCGATGCTTATATTGTATGTTCTAAAAATTGGGATAAATGTTTGACTCACCAAATAGAAAACAGGTCTGAGTCCCGGTGGCATAGTGGTTGTGTGCGCGACTGAGGACCACAGGGTTGGCGGTTCAAATCCAGCAGCAGCTGTCCAGGAGCAAGGTTGGGCCTCCTACTTCCACCAGGGGGCAGTGATGCCCATAAAAAAGAAAACAATTATGATTGAGATCTAGATAGTGTAATTAATATTATTAATTTAAAAACACTTGATTTACTAATATTGAAGCATGCACTTTTATTTTGTAAAAGTAACCTTATTTTTAGTTAATAAAAACTGACACATAGAAATAAATTGTCTTAATCAGTTTACAGTCAAAGTAATAGTGTTACTGTTATGAGGTCTTAAAATATTTAAATTTATAGCGAAACACAAAGATAGGTGGAATGAAATAATTAAAATTCAATTAATTAATAGTGAGAATGAAAGAAAATGGTAACAGATAATAAAACACCGAATAAAATATTTAAGAATAAGTGATTCTAGAAACAAGGAATAGATGTATACTCTGTATCATTCTTAATTTTGAAAACTCTGCAAATATTCTAATTGTATCTGAATAGCTATAGTAACCAATTTTATGTGATCAGAAACATTATAAATATACAATGAGAAAGTACTGAATTAGGAGTCTTTGTTCATTTTGGTTTTGTATTGTTTTTGCTTTGTTTTTTGGGTGGGGGCATCACTGCCTCTGGTGGTCGTGAGCGCTACCCAGTGCTGCTCCTGGGAGCTGCCGCTGGATTTGAAACGCCAAGCCCGCGGGCAGCAGTCCCGCACTCAACCACTTACACCACCGGGCTCAGCTCTGTTTTTGTGTTGTTTTTGTGGGCATCACTGCCACCTGGTGGGAGTAGGAGCCTTGCTACTGGAGAGCTGCTGCTGGATTTTGAACCTCCAACCCTGTGGGGTGCATTCCCGCACACAACCACAATGCCACCTGGGCTCAGCCCGAATTAGAAGTCGTTAACCTAAATAGTCCTTAGAAAACCTGATTGAGATTAAAACCCCAATGTGAATGCCAATGAAATGCATAAATCTCCAGTAGCTTATTTAGCAATCTTTACATAAAGTAAAAGAGACATAAAAAAATAAAAATATATGAGTGAATAAATTCAGTTTAGAAAAAGTCATAAAATATCGATAACTGAAATGAACATTATTGCTGATTTGCTAAGGTCCTATGAAAATTTCTATATTACAGATGACTCGGGGAAATTAGGATAGGTAAATTATTACAGAAAAAGGACAATTTTCAAAGAATTAGCTTCTCAAAAGTTCCAGACATTTTACAGTTGAATTAATTAAAAACTTTAAGAAAGACATAATTCAGAGTCAAAGGGGTTAATAAAGTACTAACTGCCAAACTATAATTAAAAAGCTAAAAAATCACAGATGCTAATATCTAATAATATGAAAAATGTATAGATCAATATCTTATGTAAATATAAATTGTATAAGTTTTAGTTAATTAAAACTAGTGGTACACTTAATGATTAATATACTTCAAGTGAATGAGTGTGTGGAAACTACCTCTTAGCTTACATCAAAGTTAATGTGCTAAAAAAGCTTGACTTCTTTCTTTTTTTTTTTCTCGCATCATTGTCCTGGTGGGAGCAGGAAGCCCAGCCTTGCTCCTGGAGAGCTGCTGTTGGATTGGAACCACCCACCCTGTGGGGTGCAGTCCCGCACACAACCACTATGCCATTGGGGCTCAGCTAAAAGTTTGACTTCTAAAATGATAAACAATACAAAATTTTGCTGTTTAAAATCTTAGCAATAAGTAGACCACCTCCCACTCCTTTCTGGAGAATTTGGGACCTATGTGTCTGTGTGCCCCAGAGAAGCAGCGCAGATTTGCAACAGGTGCAGACAGGGGTATTGTTCACAAAATCCCTCATTCAATCTCACTTTGCAGGATCCCAGTAAACAACACCTGGACTCTCCTTGTCTGTTCTTTTGGTCCTGGTTTATGATTTTCCAACATTTTGTAAAACTGTGATTTTAAGTGGTTATGGCTAAGGTTAAATATTCATCTTTTTTTCTTGGGCACACGTTTTCCTCAGCCACCTTTCTGAATAGTTGCTACCAATGTCATGTTGACCATATATTGCTCCTGTCTCCTGAAAAGAATTAATGAGATAAGAGATTTCAAATTGCTTAACTGTTTTTGCCTAATGACCAGAGTTATGTTAGAGTGACTCTTGGCTTCTCCTAGTTTCTCATGAAAATCATTTATTAAAGTAGTGATTGCAATTAGTGTTATGTAACTATTTGAGTATAAAGTGATGAATAGGAAACTAATTTGCTTTGTAATCTATCCCAAGCCATAAGAAAATAAAAATATAAAATGGTCATTAATTACAAACCTAACTCATAGGTCATCCTTCCAACTCCCTCTGATTTTTCACATTGTGCTCTGCAGTGGGCTATGATGGGGAATCCCACTTCCTTGCTTCAGAAAGTTAATAACCCACTGAAGTTAGAGGTCTTTATCTGAAGAGGTTTTTCAGTATTTAATTTCAGATAAGGAATGTAATAAATTTCTGTCATTAAGAAATGTCAATTATCTTACTTGATATCAACAATATTCTTGTGAAAAAAGCACAAGGAATACATGGGTTAATTTATATATAACATAATCATAAAAGGTCATAAATGAAATCATGTCTAGGTCACTAATTTTCATTTGAAAATATAAAGACTTGAAAGGACACTTTCTGATTAGCAGATCGTTGTTCTATTTGCTAATCAGCCATGGTTTTAAAAAAATCACACAACACACAGACCAAAATCAATAGAGTCTTCTGTGTTTACTTTCCAAAGAGTGTGCAAGATTAATATTTTTCCATTTTTGATGGTATATATAAAAATAAGTCCTTTAAAATGCTGCATTGAGTTTTAATTATATACTAATTTTTCTATACAAAAAAGAATATATTGAATACTATACATGCTGTTTGACTTTTGAATATGAATACTAAAATCATTGTATAACCTGAATGTTATCATTTTTTAGCTCTTCAGAGGTATAAAGGAGAGATTCCTACATGTTACAGTTCCAGTAAGGCAAACCAAAATCATCACCACCAAGTTAAATCTGACATAAAGAAATCGTATGTAATATTTTCTAAGACTAAATCCTTGGGAAGCAGACAGACTCATTTTTCTCTTGAGGAGAAACTGATGGACTCTAACTGCTGACATTGGAGTTAGCAACCGAATTCCCACGCCACAGAGGCACAATGCACCTTTGGATTTTTAAATCTACAGTACTAAAATATTATGGGTTGAAATTTATTTGAGAACCGAGAAATAAAATCTAGGATCTGCAAACATTTGTTTTTGTTTGTTTGTTTGATAAGGGGCAAGCACACATTACTGAGGGAAAGAGTCTCTTCAATAAATGGTGATGGGCAAGTTGGATTGATCTCCTCTTATAAAACAATGGAACAGAAATCAAACCTCACATCACATATAAAAACAGACAGTAGATGGGTTACAGACCCTAGAACTACAATTATCATAGATGAAAAAATAGGAACAAACTTAAGGTCCCTAATATAAGACACACCTATCATCCTGAATATAATGAGAAGCACCCTGGTTACAGAAAGCCAAATAATTCATCTGAGAGTGAAAAGAGAGATCCCAGATGAGGAAACATATTTGGCATTGATATATCAGATAAAAACTAATTTCAAACATCTACATAAAGCTGAAATACTTTAATATGAAAAATACAAAAAAGCCAATTAAATGGGAACAAACTGAATTTAGAATTTAATAAAGATTACATCCAAGGATCCAAAATAATATAAGGAAATGTTCATGATCATCAGCTATAAGGAAAACACAAATTAAATAATGGTGAAATACTACCTCACTTGAAAAGTTTTAGGAAAATTAAACAATAATACACAATAACAAATGCTAACAAACATGTAGCTAGACCGACACATCACTAGTGGGATGACAGAATGATTTGGCACATGATATAAAACAATATTGCCCTTTCTTAAAGAAACTCAAGTAGAAATATTCTGACTCTCAGTTTATCCACTCTCTGTAAAGCCTAAAGAAATAAAGAATGAAAAAATAAACAGGTGTACATGCAGGTATTTTAGCACAGCAATTTTTACAATAGCAAAAGTATTAAGACATCAAAACCTCTCTTATGAAGGAATAGATAAATAAACTTGGGTACATAAGCACAGTGGAATATTGTGCAACCCTGAAAAATAATGAAGTTATCAAACACTTCATGACATGGTAAAACTCTGGAAGCCATGCTCAGCAAAGTTAGTAAATCTCATAAATATAAATATCTCATGACAACATCATTAAAAAAGAGGAAAAAAAGAAAAACAGTTTGCACACAATGGAAAATTCTTTAAAGGCTATGAGGAGACCAGGCATAGGAGGGTGAGAAGGGGATAGTAGGGGAGGAAGATGAATGCGCCAGATGAACAACAGATTGTGTAAAAGAAGAAAGAACCACATAGAGAAGGAATTTAATGGGAAACTGTCAATGGTATAAGGAGTTGGGCTGTGAAACTAAGTATAGTTCGGTTTTCTTTGTCCTATAGTCTGCAAAAAAAAAAGGGCAAAATACAAATACATCAATAGGGTATATAAATAAGCAAATTTAATTTAAAAACAATAAAAGAAAGGAGGAAGGAGGGGCCATAAACTTGAAATCCCTCCAGTTTCCTTTTCCTTTCCCTCTAAAAGCTGGTCACAGTGGTTAAGGAAGGAAGAAAAAAAAAACTGAAACCGATGCACTGCCTTTGAGACACAAAAGGTAGTAGGTGCAGACGGTTGTGAAAAAAAAAAACACAGTGGTTTGAACAAATAGACTCAAGGGATAGGAAGACTCTTAGGAAGGAAAAGATATGAGAGTATGGACAATTCAGTTATCAAACCAAAAAAAAAAAGAAAAACCAAAAAGACAACAACCAAACTTACTCCCATCAAGGGGATTTCAATTCATTGCAAATCTCGAAGACAAGGTAGAAATGCCCCTGCAGGTTTCCTAGGCATGAGCGCTTCATCTTTCTGTCTCGATCAGTTGGTGATTTTGAATTCCTAGCCCTGTGGGGAAACCAGGAAGTCTTATTACAGATATGACATAACACAAAACTATAAAACACATAACAGCCTGCTTGCAGAAAATGCACCTGGAATGTTGAAGAAAGTTCATCCATATGATGATCGATATTAATACCAGAATAGATACAGCTAGCATATGATAAGATATTTTAAAGTGGAGCATAATTAAGCAATTGTAACTTAATAAATTAAATTGGGAAAATGTGTCATAATTTTAGAATTAGTTTGTTCTTCTCCTAAAGTACATTATAAATGAACCAGTGGTTTAATAACAAAAACTGAAACCATAAAACCAAGTTGCGTGATTTATTCATTTCATAATCTTGGAGTGGGGAATATTTGTCAAAGCATGATATAAAATGCATTACTCTTAAAGTTGATGTTTCTGCTAGTTCCCATCCTTTAAATTCTGCCCCACGGTGATGCCTCATGGTACAAGCACTCGTTTTAAAACTAATATCTTTCAGAAGCCTGTCTTCCAAGGCACTTTGAGCTGACTTGAACTCTCAACTATTAGATTAGGAGTCCATTGCTTAATTATGGTACCACCTAAGGGCTCCATTGTTAAAGGTAAGAGTAGCAAATTTGACTACATAAATATTAAAAGGGTCTTATAAAATAAATATTTTTAAAATTTTAGTACTTAATATTTTAATATTCTCTCTTTTTAGAGAGAATATAAATGACAAACTTTATAAAATATCTGCAATTTAAAGCAACGATATAATTGCTATACTAAAAACAAAAATCTGTTAAATAAAAACAAAAGAAATTAAAATTTGCTATATCTTGAACCCTTCCATCATCTCAGTGCTTCAAACTATCTCATTTTATGTAGAAGTTTCTTGAATGAAAACTTTGGTTAAATAATGTATGTACAATTTCTGAAAGGAATTTCCAAAAATAAGATAGGCAAAGTGAATACTAAGAAACCATAGTAAAGTACTTATCTATATATGCCAGCTCTTTTTGCTATTTGAAAACAGTTGTTTTAATTGTGTGACCTAATTTTAAATAATATCATTATAATGTTTTAGTTGTTGACTCTTAGATTCTATTTTAAATATCTTTCTAGAATATGTTAATTTTAATTACAGATGATTCAAATTGGCTTTGCATATATTTATTGGACTGTAATTTTTATTTTGAGTTTAAGTTTTGTAAGCATATTGACAATTGTTTAACACCTGGAGTTCTCTTATAGACTGAAAGCAATAGCCATGCCATTTTTCCCCCAAATTACGTACATTTTTCATTTTAAAAAACATGTGTGTGAATCTAGCTCAGAACCACCAAAACCCACATGGAAGAAGCACACCAGCTTGTGTGACCACAAGTTGTCAAAGGGACCAGGTAGCAGGCATCAAAGAACTGAAAAACATACTGTCATAAATGAGGGAGAGTACCGAATGGGTAAACAAAATCCATCTGCTTGGGGAAACGGCATCCCCTTACAGAAGGTTCGCAAGGAGGAGATGAGCCAGTCAGGGTACAGTGTAGCAACGATGAAATATGCAACTTTCATCTAGTTCTTAAATGCTTTCTCCCTCCCACTATCCCTACATTGAGACCTCATTGGATGCTCAATGGCTATCTCCAGATTAACAGGCTAGACTCCACCCCTACTACATTTCAATCATAAAATTAACATAAGCACATGACTGCCACATAATATATCATATATATATACATAAATATCAGATATAAGCCAGAAGTCCTGAGAGTAAAGATAATTAAAGTTGACTAAGTTAATCATAGGAGTCCTCCTGGCCCAGTGGGGGCTCTGGTAGCATAAAAGGTTAAGTGCTGGACTGCTACCCAGAAGGTCACCATCAGAAACCACCAGTTACTCCACAGGAAAATGAGTGGGGTTTCTACTTCTTTAAAGAGTTCCAGGCTCAGAAACCCATGGGGTACTTCTAGTCCCTCTCTCTCTGAGTCAGTGTAGACTTGATGGCAGTCAGTGAGTGACACATGATTGTAGGTTAAGCTGCTAATAACCCATTGCTTGCTCAATAGGAAAACGATGTGGTCCTGTGGTCCTAAAGAAAATCACCTTGGAGATCTTGTGGGAACGTTTGACTTTGGCCTACAGTCTCATCATGAGTCAGGTTGTACATGGTGTCAACACATTTGAATTTGTCTAGGGTTATACTAATAAAAATAAATAGTTACTATTACTGCTAATAATAGAATAGGAATCTTGGTGCACAATGGTTAAATGCTTGGCTGCGATCAATAAAGATTATAACCAAACAATTTTGTGAGGAAGTACTCAAGTGGAATATCTATAAGTTGAAATTGACACAATGCCCCAGAAAAGCAATAGCAATAAAAGTTCTAATAATAATAATAATAGTATTAATACAGAAATGATAAGTGTAAGAAGATTTTTAGTTTTGGTTACAGCTACTTGATATCCTTATCAATTATTGAGTTCAAGAACAATAGAAATGAATGTAATTCAAAAAATATGAATAAGATAAAACTGCCAAACAGAATGCATGAATTGCTTGAGCCACAAAAGGAAAATGCCTTGAAATGTAATGAGGGATAGAAATCAATAGGTATGTAACAAGAACAATACGGGTGAAATGCTGTCTCAATGGTGAATAAGATTATCAATGCTTTTGGTAGACAGAAATTATTCAGAGAAAAGCTTACCGATAGAGAACCTAGCAATCTAAAAGATGTGATAAAGTTGTTAGAATAAAAAATAATACACCTCCAAACTTGTGCAGAAATGTTGAGCTTAAAGCTAGCAGCAACTACAGAAGGTGAAAATGAAAAGATGTGCACACTGGGAAAGAAACACCAACAGGCAGGGATAGCCCCAGTAATGATAGGAAGTGTTATTTTCAACACTCATGCTATGATCCGGATGGAATGTTGCCAACAGCTAGCCAGCTCGAGAGCCAGCTCTAAAATGCCCAACATTTTACTTGTTGTACATAGAATCATAGTCAGGGCCCTTGCATAAAGATAGTTGTGTTAGAAAGAACAGACTCACCATCACTGCTCATGCCTCTGTTTCTTTATCTCCCTCTCTTTTTTGAAAAACTAATGATCAAAGATCAAAGGTCAAAAACCAAAAGTATGACATGCCTCATTGAATAAAGCATGTCTTCTGATACTTTCTGACAAAATGGTAATGCAAAGGCTAAGAGCATCTATGGATGATATTGTAATGAGTAGTTGTGGTTTGGTGCTGTTCAGTCAATTCTGACCCACTGTGACCCTCTCCACAATAGAACAGAACGCTTCCCAGTCCTCTTTCATATACATGGGTTCCTATGCTTGAATCCAGGGCTGCGGCCCCTGTGTCAAATACCCCTCTCTTTTGCTGCCCCTCTAGTTGACCACCCAGAATGTCCTTCTCCAGGAACTGACAAGGTACCACAGTCTGTAGATAAAGTCTTGCCATCAATTCTGTTCAGGGCCATCTGACTGAACTCCTTGGCAGGCATTGGGTAGGCCATGATACTTCTGACATACTTCTTCAGCACCGACCCCTCCCAATATTTTTTTCCTCATTCATGGTCCAACTTTGCATGCATATGAGACAATCAAAAATAACATGGCTTGGGTCAGGGGCATCTTAATCCTCAAAGTAGCATCCTAGCTTTCCAATACTCTAAGAGAGTTTTGTCCAGTAAAGTTACCCAATGCAGCTGTTTTTCGATCTCCTGATTAAAATGCAAATAAAATAAGTTGTAAATAAAATAAGCAATATCTCGACAGAATATTCTCACATTAGGAGAAAGTCTAAGACTGAACCCAAGACAAGAGCAAGTCAGTAACAGAACCCAAGACAGAGGTCAGTAACAGAAAGAATCAGGATCACCATGAGAAGGTTAAGCCCAGAGGACATAGCACATCAGGAATTACAGATGTGTTTATTTACAGGTTTATTTGCTATTAATATACAGAGAATACTGAATAACTGCCTGTATTAAAATCTGCAGCAGTGGTTCTCAACCTTCCTAATGCCATGGCCCTTTAATACAATTCCTCATGTGTTGGTGACACCCCAACCATAAAATTTTGTTTTTTGGCCATGTCATAGCTGTTATTTTGTTACTGGCTGCTGTTATGAATCAGGAAACTCCTGTGAAAGGGTCCTTTGACCCCTCTACCCTCCCAAGGGGTTGCTACTCACAGATTCTAAACCAGAGACCTAGAGGGAGTAGCAAGGGTAAACAACAATTAAAATGCATTCTCATGAAATTTTAAAAGTATAAAGAGAATATTCTGGAGGTACCTCTCATTTGAAGAAAAAATAATCAAATAGCCATAATTTTTGGTAAGAATGTCTACTATCTTTAAATAGTAGTATATCAGTGCTTTGGAAAGTTTGAACAAAGTTTTTTCTTTCAATTGAATGAAGATCTGTGCCATATTATATAAATTTACAGAGGTAACCACCAGAATTCTGAATCTGTTTTTGTCTAAATAAGAAGAATTAAGATAATAATTCAGAATAGAGGACATGACTTCATCAACAGCTGAAGTGTAGTTTCTTAAAACTGGTATATTCTTAATTTGAAGTTAAAATAAAAGAAAATAGGAGTTTGAAATTTTTCGTATGGGACTGATAAGGAGTAATTGGTTGTATGAAACCACTAGCCACTTTGAGAGAGAAAGATGAGGCTATCAGATCCTATAACAATGTACAGACTAAGAAATCCTGTGTAAGATGACTACAAATTGGAATTCACTGAATAGCAGTGAGCTTGACTTGATATAAACTCAGATTAGTTTCCTATTCAGAAGGATTTATTGCTTATAAACTGTATTTTATTTTAATGCCACCTTATTTGGTATAGATCAGCAAAATAAGGTGTTTCTGTAACTCAGAAAAATGAAGAAGAAATTTAATTAAAACATAATAATGATTATAGTATGAAGTAAAAATCCATTATTGTCCGCTCTTCATCTCTGAGGTATCTCATTTTCAGTGACCACATCCTTCATTCTTCTTTCTCTTAATATTGTTTCACTTTATTCTTTCAGGCCAGATTACAGTAACTTTGGGTTTTCATGCTCTCTACTATGAAGCGATTGAAGAAATATATCTAACATAAGTCACAGTCATTATTCTTACAGAAATTTTTATTATATTTTTGTCTTGAACTATGTCAAAATGAGCCATATTGTCATCTGGTTCTGTCGTTTTCTTGAAAGCTAAGCTTGTATTTGTTAGGTTTGTGATTTGCTGCAGTTACGAGTGAGGATCATGGCTGTAAAATAGGACCGTTCGGGCTTGTAGGTTCCTTCTCAAAGCGACTCTATGGAGACCAGAAGGAAGCACAGCCCACATCAATGCTGTCCTCACGATGATTCGAATGTTGCAGCCACTACACCAGTGCACATGAAGGAAGGCCTTCCTTGTTTTCTATGCCCCTCTCCTTTACCAAGACTGGTCCCTTCTAGTCACGTGCCCAAGCTAATGTGAAGACATCTTCTCAGGCATGCTTCAAAGAAGCTTTCTTGAGCATATCTCTTCCGAGTATGACTTTCCAGTGTTGCATATTCATTGTCCGACATTCAAATGCCTAAGGTGAATTTTGTTAAAAAAAAAACTGGCAAGAATTAGGCACATGTTAGATTTTAAAGTAAAATATTTGCTCTCTGACATTTTATTTTTGAAATTGATTATGATGTGGGAGTTAACACATAAACCATGCTATTCCTCTAGAGTCGCTGCTGGATTTGAACCGCCAAGCCCGTGGGCCGCAGTCCCGCACACAACCACTGCCTGACTGGGCCTCAGCCCTTTCTTAAAAGTTTTTTCATGCTGAGTTTTAAATTTTCTCTTAGTTTTAAATTTAGACTAATGATACTCCTTTTGCAATGTCTAGTCTAAAAATCACACCATTCAGAATATGATATAAAATTTAAAATGCTGTTTTATTACATTTTGTCAAAAAGAGCTGAACTTGGCTTATCATAGTATTCATTTCTCTTTGTACTATATTAACTTATTTTACAAATTCTTAATCTAGAGATTGTAACTTTTTGATACTTTCTTTAATCCTACCATTGTTGCACCTAATTTTTAGAATAATTTATTCTGCTAAAAATTTCTCTTCATAGAAATTTTCCCCTTAAGATTTTGGAGTCTCTTTTACTCCAGGCAAAGTTAGGAGGAAAACCTACTGCTAATATTTAGAGCGCTTTTTCTCGGCAGCATTGTCTCTGCCAGCGTTCACACACATAAATTTTACCTTCCTCTCTTCCTAGATGTTCAATATTTGTTTTCACAACCTAGAAGGAGATAGAGTTCTTTTAGGGTCCTCACCCCTGTTCTTCAACCTGAAAATGGCCTCCAGGGGATGCTCTGGAAAACAATAGACTCAGTCAATTTGATTATCTTTCCCTAGGAATCACATTCTTGCACTACTAATGAGTAAAAAGATAAGTTCTGCCTAGTTTCCTGCTTATTTATGACAAGCTGGCAATCCCTGCATCAGTTGATCTGCATGGACAAAAGTGGCAATAGTTCTGTCCGAAATTTAAATTTGGATCTCTCATGATGCACATTCCTCTTTCCCTCTCATTTTCACACATTTGCTCCAAATAATCTCCTGCAGCCCACTTACTTTAATTATTATGCATATACTGATGATTCGAGTGTATGTTTTCTACCTCAGACATTCCTCGCAGTTCCATTATAACCCATTGCCTACAGGAAATCTCCTCTTTTAGTCTTTACTGCATTAATCAGCTCCAAAGAGAACTATTGATCCTTTGGCCTGCAATAAATTGAACCACTATTCATCCAGATGTTTAGGCCAAAAATCTGTGAGACATCATCGATCTCTCTCTCTTTCTTTAACCTTGCACCCAATCTGTCAATGAATTCTGAAACTCTGTCTCCAAAGTGTATGATTTCCCCCCACAATTTCTTGGCATTTTCATGGCTCTAGGCCTAGTTTAAACCAACAACATTAATCAGATGTCACTCCTCTCATTAAAATCCAATTTTATACAATGAAATATCCTATATCAACCAAGTCCGAGGTGGTTACTCAATTCTATTTATTTAGGACACTAATGGACTATGGTCAGGACCTACTAGTCCTAGGACTTACTCCCTTTTTCTTGGGGGCTGCATATTTCCTCTTCATCTCCTTCCCTTAGATTTGGACATAGTTCAAATTCTACATTTCTTATCTCTCTCTCTCTCTCTCTCTCTCTCTCTCTCTCATGTCACCTGGCTTTCTATGAAATTATGGGTCTTATTATAAGTATCTCTATAAATTTAATCTCTGCTATTGTTTTCATTCATTGTCTATTTAATTTCTCTTTTATTCAATTAGAAGAAGATTATGCGAATGTTGAGTGGGAATTTATTTTACTAACCAATAAATTATCAGTGCATAGAAGAATACCCATTAGAAACCAAATGAGTACTTATTGATTTAATGAATATATTACAGTCCTTCCCATCTTCTCTATTTTTTATATATGATGAATTTATTGATGTAGCCACTACATCATTGCAGATCATTGAAGGTCTTCTTCTGATTTCCTGTTACTTAGATGAACAAGATGTCTTTTTCCAGGGGCTGGCCTCTCCTGGTAACAATTCTCACATCTTGACATCATGTCTAAGGGACATTCTCTCCATATCTATTCCAAATATATGTGTTTTGTTTTATTTTTTCCTTCAGGCAGCCTATGGTACCTTCAATATCACCCACATGATCATTCAACTGCATTGATTCTTCAGTGCTTGTTCTTATTTGGTGTTCAATTTTCAAATGTAAATGATGCAATTGAAAATACTTGATGATTGTACCTTAGGCTTCAAAGTAATATCCTTACTCTTCAATACTTTATAGAAATTTTGTGCAATATATTAGAACAGTCTAATGTGCCCTTTAGTCATCAGTGATGACCTTGCTCTTCCACGCTTTAGAATGGTTTAGTGCAACTTTTTAGCACACTGTAATGTGTCCTTTAATTTCTTGACCACTGTTACCATCAGCAGTAATTGTAGACGCAAGCAAACAAATTATTGATCACTTCCATCTTTTTTTCCCATTTATCATAATGCCATGTATTAGTTTAGTAGCGAGAGCTCTTGTTTTCCTTATTTTGAATGATAATGCATACTCAACACTGCGATCCTTGAGCTTCACTAGCACGTTCTTCATATCCTCCTCACTGTCACCAGGTACAGTTCTGTTATCCCCATAGTGCAGGTTTGTAAGGTCTTCACTGTCCTGACACCATATTCTTCTAGAGAATCGAATAAAGAAGAACATACATGTGAAAGGATTGAACTTCTCCTCATTGAGTCAGGAACTCTTCAGCCTTCAAAGTGATGTCTCTGCTGCTTCCACTTTAATAAAATTTTAAGCAGATTTTTCAAATAGTTATATCCTTTGATTTCTTGACCACTGGTTTTATGAAGATTGATTGGGGATCCAATTGAAATGAAATATTTGACTACTTCAAACAGTATTATGCTAGTACAGGCTAGCTTTGGGAATGCTCTTTTTGTCTATGAATATAATACTATTCTGAATTTTAATTTAAATTTGAAGGCCAAGATTTCAGCCTTTGGATTCGGTGACAACTCAATGTCAAAAGGCTAAAATGATCACAAATGGACCAATAGGCAACCTCACAATAAAAGGAGGAAATATTGAAGTTGTCAGGGATGTTGTCTTATTAGACCTTTGGTCAATACTATGAAAACAGGAGTCGAGATATCTAAGGACACATGCATTGTGTGAATCTGCTACATAAGACCTCTTAAAGGTGTGCAAAACACAAATGCTATTTGCAGGACTAAGGTGAGCAAGAATAAAATCATGAAAATTTTAATTGACTCACATGCATATATAATTTGAACATTAAGAAATACTGAAGAAGAATCACAACATTTGAATTGTGGTACTGGAGAACAATATTGAAAGTAGCATGGATTGCCAAAAATACAAACACATCTGTCTTGGAAGAAGTACAAGGCAAAATGATCATTAAAAGTGAGAATGGAGGACTGATCCCTGGTGGCATAGTGGTTGAGCGCGGGACTGTGGCCCACTGGATTGGCAGTTTAAACCCAGCAGCAGCTCTCTAGGAGCAAGACTGGGCCTCCCACTCCCACCAGAGGGCAGTGTTGCACCCCCCCCAATACAACAACAACAACAACAACAACAGCAACCAAAAAAAACAAAAAAGCACTAAATAAAGTGAGAATGGCAAGATTTTATCTTTAAGTACTTTAGATAAGTTATCAGAAAAGGCCAGTCTCTGGAAAAGCCATCGTTCTTGGCAAGTTAAAGGGCTAGTAGAAAAGAGAAAGACCCGTGACAAGATGAACTGATACAAATGACTGCAACCTTAGGCTCAAACACATGAACAACCATGAGAGTGGCACAGGAGCAGACAGCCATGCTGACTCAAGAACGCCTGACAATAATGATCCGTACCTTCCCCCAGCACCATCAAGGAACGAAGAGGCAACTGACCAACCATAGCTCTTTATATTTAATGATCATGAAAGTCAGGGATATACAGATAGAAATCTGAATGAAGTGAATAGATGACAAAGATAGAGTCTCAGTCTATGGTCTATTGGAGAAGACAGGTACACATAAAGATAAATTATTCTCACTGACATAATTACCATGAGAGAATATTAAATTCGAAGCTCTGTCCTAATCCCACCACCAGAGGGCAGTGGTGCCTCCCCCAAAAAACAAACAAACAAAAAAATAATGCCGTGATCCTTTACTAAAGGTCCTCATGGTGTGGTGTCCGAAACCATTAAATTCTTTTTGTTGCT
This sequence comes from Nesogale talazaci, assembly GCA_004026705.1. NCBI lineage: Eukaryota > Metazoa > Chordata > Mammalia > Afrosoricida > Tenrecidae > Nesogale > Nesogale talazaci. Next base: position 169,010 of record PVJH01002038.1, read on the forward strand.
CCTTCATAACTGTGATTTTGCTACTGTTATAAATTGTAATGTAAATATATGATATGCGGGTTGCATTTTCATCGTTATAAATGGAAAATAATTAAAGCATAGAGATTAATCACAAAACAGTATGCAATTATATAATGTGAACTATTTATTTCTAATTGCAAATAAATGAAATTTTGTCTTGAAGTATGTATGGTGTAGCACGGGTAACAGTCTTCATGCCAGGTATTCCTAGGTGGTCATATCTGCATATGGGCGGATCCGCCTTGAGATGGATAAAGAAGCAGTGTCTCAGTTCCTAAAACCACCGGAAATAGGTGCTTTCTGATGCTCTTAGGTGACCCCAAAGGGAAGTCATACTTAGCAGAGGTACTAGGCTTTACAAAGTTGGTCATACTCAAGAATTAATATATTTGCAACAAATTAGCTGAATGTGAGTTAAAGAATAGCAGAAACTGAGATCTGCATAGGTTAGCATCAAAACCCACATAGCTTAGGAATTTTCTAGAAATTGTATCCAATTTTTCATGGCACATTAAAACAATATTAGTAACTGGAATACACAAAATAGTTTATGGTCTTTGCAGCACACTTTTCAGGGATGATACCCTGAGCTAATATTACAACACAGCACAGTTTGCTTTGTAAAATGTTGCCTATCTTTTTTCATAGATTTTAGATCATATTCACTTAAAGAGAGATTACAATTTCAGATCTAGCCCTATAGTCTCTCTCATAGAACATAACCATGCCTCCAGTAATCCACTAATGCCGTGATTTTAATAAAGATAGAGTGGTAATCATTGGTTCATCACATCTGGCTTTTGCTTATGAAACAAGGATACTCTTTAAATCTTCTCATTTATAATAGAAACTAAAGTTTGTTATGATTCAGCCAGACAACTGTGTTTACATAGTCAATAGAAAACACAAGAAAACATTTTTCTAGTGTTCTCTGCTCTCAGTCAAGATATACCTGCTTTCAGCAATGAGACTTGTCATTTTTCTTCTTCTTCTGAATCTTCCTGGATTTTCTGGTGGCTCCTGGTATTTGTCCTGCTCCATCCTGTGTTGAATTATCTTCAGCAAAATTCTACTTCCATGTGATAGTAATGATTTTATTAATCAATCCCAATATTTTGTTGGCTCACTTTTATTTGAACAGAGTACAAATATGGATCTCTTCCAATTGAACAGCAAGATAGATGTCCTCCAGAGTTTTTGACATTTGGGAGGAAGGCTTCCTGTGCTTAATTAGATTACAGCAACATTTTACCTTTTATTCCATCAATTCCTGGAGTCTTGTTTTACACTGCTAGCTTCAGTGACATTAGGATTGCTTCTATCTTCTGTCTGTATCATTGGTTCTACTTTGGGGGCTTTCAACCTGTGCATTGCAACCCCCTTGGGGTCGCCTAAGAGCATCAGAAAGCACCTATTTCTGGACGTCTTAGGAACTGAGACACTGCTCCTTTGTCCATCTCCAGGTGGGTCCGCCCATATGCAGATATGCCCACCTAGGAATACCTGACATGAAGACTGTTACCCTTGCTACACTATACTTCAAGACAAAATTTCATTGATTTGTAATTAGCAATAAATAGTTCACATTATATAATTACATACTGTTTTGTGATTAATCTCTATGCTTAATTATATTCCATTTATAACAATGAAAATGCAACCTGTATATCATGTATTTACATTACAGTTTATCACAGTAGCAAAATTACAGTTATGAAGTAGTAACGAAAATAATTTTTTTTTTTTTTGGACATCACTGCTCTCCAGTGGTGGGAGTTGGAGGCCTAGAGCCACTGCTGGAATTGAACCACCGTCCCAGTGGGCCGCAGTCCCGTGCACAACCACTATGCCACTGGGGCTCAGCCCACAAAAAGAATTTAATGGTTGTTGGTCACCCCAACATGAGGAACTTAAGTAAAGCATCACAGCATTAGGCAGTTTGAGAGTCATAGTTCTAGATTATGTGTAACTTTTTATAATGGTTGAATGTGGACTAGTTTACGTTGATTTACCAAATTTTTGTATTCCTTCTATCTTCTTTGGACACATGTTCAATATTTTGTCCCTATATATATATTTTTTGATATTGTAACTTGAGGCTTTAACATTTTCTTTAGTTCTTTTGGCTTAACATTTTCTGAACCTGATTTTTCTTTTTGGTTTTCTAGCTATGGATATTTGTGTTTTTAATTTTAAAGTAGCTAAAATATTTTATTTTGCCTTCTTAAATTTACCCAGAAATTTCTACCCAATTACTTAAATTACTAGTTTCTTCCATTTCTTTTAGCCACTATAAAATTGGAAGCAAGTTTCAGTTTCTTCTAATATTAATTTTGATAGTTTCTTTCTAAACTGTCTTTTTGATCATCTGCTATTTTCTTCACAGACGATGTTCTTGATGCCATTTGCTAACCACGAATAACTTTGACGGCTGAAATCCATTAGTTTCTCCAAGGGAGAAGAAGGCAGGTACTCATCGCCATATGTATTTGCAGTCTTGGTAACTCTGTGTATGTTAGCCCTGATTTGGAATCAACCTGATGGTGCACTTGCTATTTTTGCATGCATATTGCATGGTTTACTAATAAAAAAATTCAAAATTACACACAAGCACTTGGTTAATTTGGTTTTTATATTCCTTCATTTCATGGTAGATGCATGTCTGTTGGTGTTAGATGTCACTGGTTTAGTTCTGACTCACACAGTGCTAAATCAAAAGGAGGAATGAGATCCTCCCCAGTCCCGTGCCATCCTGACAATCAGTGCTGTGCTCAAGCCCCTTGTCCCCACGACTGACGCCATCTGCCTTGTTGAGGGTGGTCTGCCGCTATTTCCCTCGTCCTCTACTAACCTTGAGGTCCCTTTTCAGATGCTGGTCTTTTGAGATCATATCTCCCTAGTAATCACACAATCCTCTCCTTTAGTGAGCACTCTGGCTCTTTTCAACAGAGATTTTCCCAATGAATATATCTATGATTAAATATTTTGGTCAAATTATGGAAGCCATTGTCATACAGAGTCTCAGTACAGGCTATGGTGCTACATTCTAACAATAGAGACATGGAATTACAGGACTCTGACATTTGAAGTCCTAACTGGTGCAATATGCTGTCTTCTCAGTCAAATAGACATTTTTTTCCCCTTTGAGTTAAAGCAAATGAGTGACTGATGGATACTACTCTCTTCCTCAACTCTGAATTTGTAAACAGTTCTCTTTGTCATAGCTTTAGGAACAGTTTTTTCTTACTAATTCACTGTCTTTCAGTGATTTGTGGTGACCCTATAGGACAGGGGAGGATTTTCCCTGTGTGTTTTCACGTCTGTGATTCTCTACAGGTATAGAAGGTGACATCTATATCTTGCAGAATCTGCTGGAACTTTTGAACTGCTGGCCCTGTGGTTAGAAGCTTAACACATAGCTACTATACAGTTTTACTACACTATGTCTATCTCTCTATCTATCTATCCATCTATCTATCTATCTATCATCTATCTCTCTCTATCATCTATCTATATATATCTATCCATCTATCTATCATCTATCTATATCATCTATATCCATATTAAGCTGTTTCTGATTCATATTATTAAAGGACAGGTATGGTAATTTGATAAAGAAGCATCGTGAAAATATGTGTCCTATCCATCTGTTCTTGTAAGTTTGGAAATGCTTTCTATGCAGACATTTTAGGAGATCAGTGGAAACCTTATCCATCCAAGGTGAAGGAATTTTTATTAAGTTACACCATGCATGCCATTTACCAGAGCTTAATGCACGGAGATTAGAACTAGAAACTGAAGATAAGTGGTAGTTTGGAGTGAGTAAACATATGGCTCATAGAAATATATTTTAATTAATGCTTACTCTAAAGGACTGATCATTTTCTCCTGAGGGATTGTCATTACACAGGGGCTCCATAGTGTCTATAAAATATGCTTAGGAATTATTTCTATATCAGTTTTCATTTAATATATTAAAGAATATTCTCGATCACAGGAACAATAACAATCTTCTTGATAAGGAATGTTATATATATCTTTAATAGCATTTTGTAATGAACCATGTCTAGATGGGCAACACTAATTGACTCTAGCTCAAACATAGTTCCAAAGAAGTTACAGTATTAGTACATTTCAGAAATGGGTTTAAAATTATATTATGTTTAACCTCAAGGAACAGATAGGAATTTTTCAAAATTTATCTTGTGTCTACAATATGCCCTTTACTTCTGAAATAAAAATTTACTGATATTTTGATTATACTAATGATTGTCCTTTTAATAGCCTTTCATGTTTTAATTCTGATTTAACCCTTATATCACTCAAATGTGTTATAATAATTGAATGGTCTCACATTTTGCAAATGTATAATAAAATGTTAATATGTAAATATGTAACATATAATATATTAAATTAATTATTACATCCCAAATTTCTATACTAAAGGACTATGGAATATACAGCAGAACCCTGTCCCTCAATGTTAATCCATTTGAGAAGGAGGGTTGAGATTCAATGCCTTGGAGTACTGAATCAATTTTTCCCATAAGAAATATCTGAAAACAGATTAGTCTGTTCTCAGTCACCAAGTTTTTACTTTAACCTCACCTTTTAAAACAAAACATCACACAGAAATTTCAAAATAAATCAGTTCAGAGTTAAATAACATAACAAATAAGAAACACAACATTAAAAGTTTTTAGCAACAGCAGTGTGGCCTATACCTTGAAAATGATCTGGATCTGTGGACATTGATGTGGAGAGAAGGGATGGAGAGTCATTGTGTGGAAAGGGAATTCCTTTTCATAATATTAACACGTAGCTGCTTTTCAGGACTTTTTTTTTCTTCTTTGCCATTTTTCACTAGGACTGCCTAGATTTCTCTAAAAAAATAATCTGTCTAATGTGGTCTACTGTTGGTCTTTCCTTAACGCTTTTCTTAAAGGTTTACAAAATTATCATCAACAATATTGATAGCATGGTTAGCCAGTTCCTTATTATGATAATTATTTTCAAAAAGCTCTTTCTTAGGACCAATGTTTTTTATAAAAAACTTACAAAAAGCCACAAAAACTAAGGAAATTATAGCAAAATGCATGGAACTGAGCAGCAAAAGATTTAAACAATGCGTTCTAACAACACCAACTAACGCCAACTGAGCGAAACACCAACTATCTTTGTTTACAAAAATCACGTGCATTTGGGTCAGATTCCCGATGTTTTGTTTTGTTCAAGTCCCGAGGCAAAATTTTCTCATCATTTTCTTTCAAAATCCCATTTTTGTCATTACTGATGCGTTCGAGTACCGGGCTGTACTGCATATCAAGTTACAGTTATGTTAACGATAGTGAAAACTCTAGCAGTTTCCTGACCATTGATTTGTGATAAAAAGAAAAGGACAGTCATACTTAAAGAACACAAACTTTTACAAACTTTACCGTGGAGAGGGAGTCGTTCAATCTGGGCTCTGCCCTTGAATTAAAAAGAAAATCATATAAATTGATGGTAATTTAGAGGAAATCATTTCTTGTACCATACAGAATAAGTCCAAATTGTAGTCACTCTATCAGTTTGAGTGTCACACGTTCACATATTTGCTTCATAATCACATTTATGTCAACCTGTGCCTAGCAATAATTGAAGAATATGGCAGCTATGCTACTGGAATGGTAGACACCTGTTTTGCTTTGGTACTTAACTAGGGCCTTGAAGGTTGAGTAAATTACATTATACTTTATGACTTAAGGATATAAGATACACTGATATCACTAAATAACAATTTTTATGATTTAGCATTTCTTTTAATGTGTGCAATTACTTTCCACTACAGGGTAGAAAAATAACTTTTCATCTGCAACAATTGGACATAACATCTGGAAAACAAATAATCTAAGATAAATATGTGTAAGTAATTGCACACCTAAAGCTTGTTACATTTTACACACTCAATTAAAAATACAGATACTCTCTATTTTTCCTCGCCCGCCTGTAATCTGTAATTTTTAAGTCTTCTACTTGCAATGTTTTTGAATTAGATGTCAAATGTGTTCTGTCATATTTTTAATTTTTACATATCTTATTGCTAATATGTCCTCAAAGAACAAAGTTACAGAAAAATGAATGCCAGAGGCATGGACACATTGCTGAGCTATGTGCACACATTGTGAGCACTTGGCAAGAGTATTCTAAAGAAAAAGTTTAGTAGAAAGATCATCTATATGATAAAAAGACTAACTTTAAAATATACTTCCTCTTTTGAACATCTCACAGTGATCACAAAAATCAAAGAATTGACAGATTGGGACAGAATATATTTTGAAGAAGTAAGAAAAAGCATGAAAAGCAATGAAAAGTTGTCAACAATTTTTTTCATGAGAGATTCTGAAATTTTCATTCAGAGATTTTTTTAACTACATCAAGGATTCCAGTTGCTTAAAAATATGAACACAAATGTTTATTTCTTTGGTACAGAAGAAAGGCAAATTCAGAAAGCAGTGAAATGCTAAAACAAAGCAACAAAAAAAGAAATGCTAAAAACATATATGAAAAGAATTTCATAGACAGTCATCACTATCTTTCTGATTAGAAACTACCTTCATTCCCATGAGATAACAGCGACAAATCATTCTGAGCATTCCACAGGTGGAGTAACTAGTGCTACTAAAGAAAGGCTGACTTTGTCCAACTTCTCTTTATAATCAAGTAATTATTTTAATTTGTGTATTTTGTAATCATTTTATAGGGGTTCATAAAACACTTATCACAATACACGCATACATACATACATTGTATCAAGCACATTTGTACCTTTGATGCCATCATCACTTTCAAAACATTTTCTTTCTACTTGAACTCTTGGTATCAGCTCCTAATTTAATTTGTATATTTTTATGTATGTATATTAAATATATATTTGTACGTTTATAAGCATTAAGTTAAAAAGTATAGCTTCTAAGAATTCTAATTTATATTTTTATGGGCTTGCTCCTCACAGACCTATTGAAGTATGTGGCAGAGATTGGTGGATAGTTAAAGGAAAAGTCTCTCAGTACTACCCTTGTGGATGTCTCATTACAGTGCCTTCAGAAAAGAAAAAAAAAAGACTGACCATCAGTGGCTTTCAAGTAGATCTGTAGTTGTTATTGGTTGTGTTAGGCCTCATTCAATTGTTTCCTACTCACACTGACCTCCTGCACAACACGGCTCTTTTTGGCAACCTGTTAACATTTGTTATTATACTTGAGCCCATTGCTGCAGCCCCCGTATCAGTCCATCATGTCTATCTCGGCCAGTTAAATTCAAGGAGAGAAGTCAGAGGAATGTAGAGACTGTTTTGTTTTTGCTGTTGTTGTTGTTGATGTTTAATTCTTCCAAGGAGATTATCTTGCTAGATTTACTCAAGGAGCACAGGATTACTAGAAATAATTTTTTTAAGAAAACTGAAAATGGCATTAATGAGAAAAAGACCAGGGAAGCTACACAGAGGTATTTTAATTTTTCCATTATGTTATATCTGCATATATTTTGAGCATAGTGAGAGCTGTCTGACAAGAATTCCTTTTGGGAGGTTACTTTCTCAACTTTCCAACCCATACCTTGACCTTCTCAACTCCTTTTTGTTTCTCAACCCAAAGAACATTGAAATAGCACATAATTTGAGTCTCATAGAGATGCCAAAACTTTCATTTCCATGTAGTGTCAATTGAAAAGGCATAATTTGTGAGGAGATGGGTAGAATCATCCCTTCATAAATGCTTAGACTTTCACAGAGAAAAGTCTTGAGAAATGAACCTTTGCATTTTGACAATTTTATTCAGTAAGTGTCTATAAGTTTTAGCAATACTTTGGGCGCATCCTGTTATATATAATGCTTATAAGTATCATAATGTTTGAATTTATAAATATGATGATAATAAAATGCAATAATACAGTTTTTATGAGATTTTTGATTTATTCAGTAACAATCTGGAAAATGCAAGTGATATAACCTTGCTAACTGAAATCAAAGAGACTGGAAGCACATAGTGATGACAATCAATAGGGATGTAGGTCAATTTCAGGGAAAAATAGACTCCCACAATTATATCAATAAGCAGGTCCCCATTGACAGAGAAAACACTGCCACTGTAAAGGATTTAATTGTACATTGATTAATAATCAATGCTTCTGGAATTCAAACATGGCAAAGTCACTGCCATGGAGCAGATTCCAACCCTGCCACCCCTGACCCTAGTAAATAATTTATTGCATTAGGCAAATCTGCTACCAAAGATCTCTTTATAATATTAGAACACTAAAGGTCAGCGGAGACCAGGATGCATCTGTATCAAATAATGATATTTCAGCTGCCATATATGCATATGGACAATGAATGAAGAAGAACGGATGCTGCTGAATTTTAAATGTTGACAAAGTTTAGTAAATGTGCTATGGACTGCTTGATTTTTTTTAAGCTGTGCTAGAAATACTGCCAGAAATCCCCTTAGAATGGGTTTCTTATGTTGTTGGATATGCTATTAGGAGGAATAGGCCCCTAGAGAAGAACATAGTGCTTGATAAGTTTGAGGGTCAATGAAAACAGGAGAGACTCAAGGAGATACATTTTCATAGAGACTGCACCAATGAGGAACAAGGTGAAGACAGCATCAGACAAGACACTTTCTCAGAGTCCCTACTAGGTCAGGATTAACTCTAGTACTTAACAGCAACAAATGCTAGTTATTATTAATGTTCAGGGTTACATGCCTAGGAAGAGGGAAAGTCAAATTATCCTAATTGAAATTGTAATTATTTTTCTCTATGGTGTATATTCGAAATGAAGTTTTATTCTTTTATCAGTCTTTCATTTCCATTCCTTAACTAACACTGATATTGAGGGGAAAAAATCTAATGTGGCTTTTCTTGTATGGGACACTCCCAAGAGCCAGCCTATAAGAACATGAGTAATAACAATGAATCAGATGCTATACGATTCCATAGGAAACATGATTAGATGATCAGTTTAAAAGAAAGATCAAATTATCAGTAAAAAGTTGTGTTTTACGTATTTTGGCAGCAGATAGCAAATGACAGCATAATTTATTTTGTATTAAAAATGCCTTATATTTATCTAGAAATTTCCTACTAAACATTTTGTGGAAGCCATGTTTTCTTGTGTCAATTCATGATTGGGAATATGGGGGTGGAGTCTAAGTTATCAGTCTGGAGATAGCCAATGGGACTTCTGTGTGGGTATGGCTTTCTCCTGAGAATTCTGGGAAATCCCCTGGTATCAGAGGTGGCCGGCCTCTGATACACTTACACCAAGGGTTCAGCAGGCAGCTGTACAATGATAATTATTATTTATTATAACAACGATATAGAGATCATGACAGAGAGAGAAAGAAAGTAACAATAAGAGTCAGATATACATAGCATCAGGGTAACATGCTCACCTCCTCCCTAGGAGAATGAACATTAATTTTCCCCATTTATGTAGCCTAACAGGGGACACAATTTCTCTAGTCACCGATCAGGACACATTGTCAGGGGGTGAGGGGCAGTCTTAAGGGCTATAAGATGATAATGTGATAATGGCTTAGGGATGACTCATGACTAAGAGGAAAGGGATGCAATAAGGAGGGACTTCAGACTCCTGGGGGTAGGTGAACAGGTCTATATTGTTAGGGGTCATTGACAATGACTCTTGAATCCCACCCATAGGCCTCCAGGGAAGCAGCTCACTATCCTAACTTGAGTCATGCAAAGCCCGCAGATAACTGGGGGCATCAGGGAGATCAGCCCCCAAACAAGAGTCACACAAAGACCTCATAAAATTGGGAGTTTCAGTGAGAATGGCTAGCACACTAAATGTTGGTAAATTGCTTGCTTAATATTTTAGAGTATAATAATTGTGGAAAAGTTCTGTCTTCATCCCACACCATGGTATTTTCCCCTTGGAGATGAGAGAGACAAGACTCAGTCCTTGGGAGACATTGCAACTGACAAGGCAACATGGCAGCATGCTGATGGATCCTAAATCCTGGTAACTGGAGGAGCCGGAGAAGAAGCTACATGGGTTTCTCCTGAAAGAACCAGACAGCTGAAGCCAGAAAATCCAGGTATAAATCCCTGCAAGTGCTTAGATGCTTCTACCACCACTGGATACAAAACACTGTGTACCCACTGGCCTATGATTGTTCTGGTGTCATTGCATGTGACTTATATGTCTGAAGGAGACTTAAGTCCTTTTTTTGAGTCAAGTCAAATTTGTAAAATAGAATTGGGATCATAATAGTCCATGGAGAGGGAGGGTGGAGGAAGCATTTAGGAAAATAGGGGAAAATTGCATATTTCATCTTTGCTACACTGTACTCTGACTGGCTCATTGCCTCCCTACAATCTTTTTGCAAAGGGATGTTCAGTTGCCTAAAGATGGTATTTTGATAGCCAGGAACCACCAACTTTCTTCACTAATTTTGCTTATGTTCCCATTAGTTTGTAATTTTATTATATTCTCCAATGTTACTGTTTTTAGTAAATACACAGTAATTTAATGGGTTCATATATAGATGGATGAATCATAATTTGCTTGTGATTTGTACCCATTTTTGTTGTTTTTTGGGCATCACTGCCCTCTGGTGGTGGGAGTAGGAGGCCCAGCCTTTGCTCATGTGGAGCCACTGCTGGAATTGAACCTCCATCCCAGTGGGCTGCAGTCCCATGCACAACCACTATGCGACCGGGGCTCAGCCCTGGATTTGTACCCATTTTTAAAGAACTTCTCTGTGGACTTCAGGGGCTGTAATTGCTTATGGGATTAGAAAATATCAACATTCTTTTTCCTGCAGAGCAGTTGCTGCTTTTGAACTCTGCACTTTGTGTCAACAATCGAATTTATAATTTCTATGCCACCCTATCCTTTGGAGGTGATATGATTTAGAACCTCTCAATGGCAGTGAGTTTGAAGTTTGGGGACTCCCTATTTGCAGGTGCCATGAAGTTCGGTCCAACACTTAGCAACCCTGTGTACAACAGAAGGAAACCTTGCCAGGTTCTGTCATTTCCTTTCAGTCGTTATTAAGCATGGCATCATTGTTAAGCCACGGTTTCCATCTGCCCTTTGAGGATCTCCCTCTTTTCCCCCAACCTTTACCAGTATAATGTGCTCCTCTAGAATCTGTTCTCTGTTAATAATGTGTCCAAAGTAGATGAGAGAGAATCTTGCAGTATAGTTTCTGAGGGATATTCTGGCTGTACTTCCTTCAAACAGACTTCATCCTTCCTCTGGGAGCGAGTGGTACTTTCTGTATTCTTCTCCTGTACTTTGCTTCAAGTCATATTGAAGTCATAATCAAGTCAAGTAATGATTCTTTGAACTTCATTACTGATAGCACTGATTGCATTCTAATCTGAAGAGATTGAAAAAAATCGTGGCTTGGGTCAAGCATATTTTAGTCCTAAAATTCAATCTCTGCTCTGTAACATTTTGCATATTTGTCCAGTGCAATATCTATTTTCACTATTCTCCATATAGCCCAGTTTCTTGTATTATTTGCTTTGTATGCAGACTGAGTATGTACGGTGGAAGTCTACATCCTGAAGCACACCTTTCTTGATTCGAAACCATACAGCACATATAAACTTGTTTTGTTCCAATGACTGTTTCTTTATTTGTGCATAAGTCCTGGGATTCCTATCTTTTGCAAATGAGACATATAGATTGTTCTTTTTCACAGAGTATAGTTCTTTTGCATAATCAATAAAATACAAGTAGCGACCCTTGTGACATATTCTTATTACCGTCAAAATCCATCTGATATCACCAATGTTATCTCTTATTCAAGGTCCTCTTTTGAATCCACCTGCAATTTCCGGCAGCTTGCTGTAGATGTAGTGATATTATTGTTTTTAAAATACTTTCAGCATAATTTTTCTTGCATATGATATGAATTATATTTTCAATAATATTCATATTCTTTTAAGTCATCTTTATTTGGAAAACTTCCAATATGATGGATGACCAGGTAGGTGCCTGGCATGCACTAATAAGTCTTTCTAGTCCTGAATTCATTTTTGGAAACATTTCATAAATTCTTGAACATTGGTTTTTGCTAATGTCTTTAATGAATCTAGCAGTTACACCTTCAAAATGATTGGTTCTTGGTCATATGCTACTTCTTGAAAGAGTTGATGCTCCCCAATTATTTTTGACACAGTGACTGTGTATTCTGTCCACCTTTTTTATGCTTACAAAATCATCCAATATCTTTTCCATTGAAACGTTTCCTTTCAAGCTCAGACATGACATTTTTTTAAGTTCTTTCAGCTAGAAATTTGCTGAGCTTGTTCTTCCATTTTGTTTTTCTAAATCCAGGTCTTCACATGCTGCATTTTCATTCTTTGTCTTCTTGATGACTTCTGAAATATTCCATTCACATCTCTTACTCGATTTTTTCTGATATTCACTTTGGGTATTCTAAAATGTTAGACAAATTTTTTTTTATTGTATATGTATTTAAATTTATTTATGAAACAACCATATCACCTTTCAAGTCATCTCCATTACACTTAATACCTTTCGCAAATCTGCGATTCTGTTCTTTTTTTTTAAATTCATTTTATTGGGGACTCATAGAGCACTCATCATAATGTATACATACATACATACATACGTTGTGTCAGTAGTTACATCTTTTCTGGGATGGGGTGGGGTTCTTTTTTTTTTTTTTTTGATTTGTGAGAAGTAAGCCAGTTTTATAGGGCAAGCAAGCTTAGGCAATTAGCATATCGTGATCTTCAAACTTAACAAGTGAATGGCAGCACAGCTGCAAGTCTGGCTTCAGAGGCCAGGGCTGTTTACAGTTACAAAGGCGACAAACTACAAACCCCAGGCAACAAACTGCAACAGAGTTCAGGCATATTC